>SJYX01009078.1:347619-384538 GCA_006410675.1 Oreotragus oreotragus
CTCAGCTTTCTTCACAGTCCAACTTTCACATCCATACATGACCACAGGAAAAACCATAGCCTTGACTAGGCAGACCTTAGTCGGCAAAGTAGTGTCTCTGCTTTTGAATATACTATCCAGGTTGGTCATAACTTTTATTCCAAGGAGTAAGCGTCTTTTAATTTCATGGCTGCAGTCAGCATCTGCAGTGATTTTGGAGCCCAAAAAAATAAAGTCTGACACTGTTTCCACTGTTTCCCCATCTATTTCCCATGAAGTGATGGGACCGGATGCCATGATCTTCGTTTTCTGAATGTTGAGCTTTAAGCCAACTTTTTCATTCTCCTCCTTCACTTTCATCAAGAGGCTTTTTAGCTCCTCCTCACTTTCTGCCATAAGGGTGGCGTCATCAGCATATCTGAGGTTATTGATATTTCTCCCGGCAATCTTGATTCCAGCTTGTGTTTCTTGAAGGCCACGTTTTTGTGTCCTTGAAGGCAGAGTTCACGTCTGCCCTGTTCTTTAAGGAATCCTGAAGATCTAATGCAGTCACTCAATAAATGTGCGAGGATAGAAGTAAAGGAAAATGTTCCAAAAGAAAAGATGAGACAAGTTTAAAAGGTCCAATTTCCTTTGTCCTTCCTTTGTCACTTTATTTCCAACATAGTTTATGGCATTTGTGTAAACTCTTTGTTAATACTTGAGTGTTTTAAAACACATAAAGTGGTTAATTTCATCTCTTAGGTACCCTTGCTGTCACCTGAAGTCCAGAACTGAAGTGTCAGCATTTAACTTTCCCTTCCTCATCTGCTTTCCCTTCTCCTGTTCACCTGAGTCCTGGTAGCCCTACTGGAACACAGCCCTACTAGATGTCAGCCAGGAGGCTCTGTTATTTGCTGTAAGGCATTTTTTTTTAAACATGTTTTTCATTTTTGATTAATTTTAGATTTCCAGAAAAGTAACAGAAATAGTGTAGAGTTCTCATGTATTCCTTATTTTGTTTCCCATAAGGTTAACTTGCATAACTATGGTAACTGTATTAAAACTAATATATTAACATTAGTACATTACTATTAGCTAAAATCTAGAATTTATTCAGATTTCACTAGCTTTTCCATTAATGTTCTATTTTTAAAAGATTAATAGAATTTATTTTTTTGATTGAATTTTAGAATTACAGAAAATTTGAGCAAGTAGTATAAGTCCTACATACCCATTCTATTCCAGCCTCTCCACACCTGCCCACAGTTTCTCTTGTTATTAACACCTTGTATTAGTGTAGTACATCTGTTAAAGTAAAGGGCTAATATCAATACACTATTATCAATTAAAGTCTGCATGAAGGTTCACTCTTTGTGTTGTACGGTTCTATGGGTTTTGACAGATGATGAATGACATTTATCTATCATTATGGTATCATGCAGAATAATTTCACTGCTCTAAAGACACCCTGTGTTTCACTATTCATCCTTCCCCTCTCTCTCCTGAAACTCCTGACAGCCACTGATCTTTTTACTGTCTCTTTTAGTTTTGGCTTTTCTGAAATCTCATATAGTTGGAATTGGGCTTCCCAGGTGGCGCTAGTGGTAAAGAACCTGCCTGCCAGTGCAGGTAGATGTAACAGAACCTGGTTACATCGATCCCTGGGTCAGGAAGATCTCCTGGAGAAGGAAATGGCAACCCACTTCAGTATTCTTGCCTGGAGAATNCTGCCAGTGCAGGTAGATGTAACAGAACCTGGTTACATCGATCCCTGGGTCAGGAAGATCTCCTGGAGAAGGAAATGGCAACCCACTTCAGTATTCTTGCCTGGAGAATCCCATGGACTGACAGCCTGGAGGGCTTTTTTAAAAAGTCCATGGGGGCGCAAGAGTCGGACATGACCTAGCAACGAAACCACCATAGTTGGAATCATACAATATATGCAGCCTTTTTAGATTGGTTTGCTTCTTTGAGCAATGTGCATTTAAGACTATTCCATGTCTTTTCATGGCTTGATTAATGTCCTTTTTTTGTTTCAGGATCCATCCAATACAGAGTACTTAGTTTTTAGTATGGAAGCATTTTTTAACACTCCCTTTTCTATGGTCAGAATTCTTTTCAAAGCAAGAGATTCAGTTTAGTGTCCTTTGGTAATTTTTTTATACTTAGTGTTATATTTATTTCTCTAGCAAATACTGGTTTTTGGCCATGTCACGCAAAATGTGGGACCTTAGCTCCCCCATGAGGGAGCAAACCCACACACCCTGCATCTCTGCATTGGGAACTTAGAGTTTTAACCACTGGACCACTAGAGAAGTCCCTTTAACAAATATCAGTTGTGCTCTTATCATGTGCCAGGCATTGTCTTAACCAAAGACTATTACAGATATGAGCAAGCATACAAGATCCTTGCTCCTATGCAGTTTAAAAACCATTCCTAAAATTATTATTCATGGCTGCATAGTATTCAATTTTATCAATTTATTTTGGAACAAATAATCTAAAAATTTTTCTTATTCTAAATAATACTGTGATGAATACAAATCTTTGACTATCATTCATTCTGTGCTAGGAGAGAGTATTTAAGATACGTATGACAGGCACATTTGAGGTGTTTAATACCTGGTGCCGTATTCCTGATCAGAAAGGATGCAGTTATTGAGACTCCCTTCAGCCACGAAAGTTCCCATCTTATGTTTACTGTGTCTGTATCTCCCCTCCGACATTCCCCCAAATCTTGGTGGTTGCCCTCAGTTTGTTTGCTGTCTTCCAGTGCAAGCAATCTAAGCAGTCAGCCTCCAGTCCCAGGTTGTTTTCTTGGCTCTAGACTGATTCATACAATCCACCTCCCACCAAAACTCCTTTTTTTCTGTCTGTGTACTGATCATGCATATCTCACTTTTCTGTATTCCATGCCATCTGAGACCGACGCTTAAATTCTTTATGGCCAAGTTCCTCACTGTAAAATTGGCACACTCTAATGATGAAAGTTAACCATTACTCAGGGTTTACAACCATTAGTTGCTCGCGGGTGACCATGCTATATTTCCATGACCCCAGAATGTGATGCTGTGTGTGTGTGTTAGTAGCTCAGTTGTGTCCAACTCTTTGTGACCCATGGACCGTAGCCCACCAGGCTCCTCTAGCCATGGAATTCTCTAGGCAAAAATACTGGAGTGGGTTGCCATTTCCTTCTCCAGGGGATCTTCCCGAACCAGGGGTCGAACCTGGGTCTCCTGCCTTGGAGGCAGATGCTTTACCATCTGAGCTACTAGGGAAGCCCGAGTGTAATGCTAGACTATGAAAAGTATGTAAACTGAGGGCAATGTTCTGTCATTCATCTCAAAACCCACTCTTTAACTCCTTACTGCGTCACTATGTTATTAAAAGTACATATTTAAGAGACAACCTCTCATTCTGAAAAGCTCATTGTCTTTATCTCACTGAACGCAGTAATATGCACTAAAAATAATATGGTCTTTGGAAGCAGACATACCTAGGTTTAAAAATTCAGTGAAACTGGGACTTCTCTAGTGGTCCAGTGGTTAAGACTCTATGCTCCCAGTGCAGGGGCCTGGGTTTGATTCCTGGTCAGGGAATTAGATCCCACACGCCATAACTAAAGACACTGCATGCCACAGCTAAGACCTTGTGTAGCCAAACTAATTAGTTAATTTTAAAAAAAATGTTTTTAAATCAGTGCAACCATTTGCTGATTAAATGGCAAACAAGTTAGATAACCTTTTCATGTCCAAATTCCTCCCCCCAAAATCAGGACATTGTGAAGAACTAGGGCTCCTCTGACGGCTCAAATGGTAAAGACTCTGCCCACATGAGGGGGACCTGGGTTTGATGGCACCCACTCCAGAATTCTCGCCTGGAGAAGTCCATGGACAGAGGAGCACGGTGGGCTACAGTCCATGGGGTTGCACAGAGTCAGACACGACTCGGGAATAACACGATAAAGAATTAACCCTTGGAAAGAGGTTACCGTGTGCCAGATACTGTTAAACTGATCCTCGTTACAACCTTATGAGACAAGTTCGATTATTATCATTTCCATTTTACAGAGAAACAAACTAAGCCACAGACAGAGTAAGTGACCTGCCCAAGGTCATACAGCTAGTGAGTAGCAAAACTGGGATTGAATCCTGGGAGAAATGGCTCCCTATTCTAAATTCTTAATCCTTATATACATGTGCTCTCACTAATACTGCTGACACTCCACGAAATAATTATGGTAAGTGAAACAACTTATACTAAGAATCTATTACACAATGTGCAGGACACATAAATTTATATTCCCTTTTTCCTACTCTTGTATGCGTGCTCCGTTGTGTCCAACTGTTTGTGACTCCATGGACTAGGGCCCACCAGGCTCCTCTGTCCATGGGATTTCCCAGGCAAGAATACTGGAGTGGGTTTCCATTTCCTACTCCAGGGGACCTTCCTGACCCAGGAATTGAACCCACATCTCTTTCATCTCCTACACTGGCAGGTGGATCCTTTACCACTGGTGCCACGTGGGAGGCGCACCTATGCTTGTGAAATTGTCATCTTCCCAGTCCTGGGGACTCAGATCTCAGCCAAACAGACCATTCTGCCTCTGGAGCAGACACAGCTTGTCACAGCCTTTCTCATTCCTAGACGGAAGCCTGAGCAGAGAGACGTGAGACTGTTTTGATGGATGGGGGTGTAGTCATGGAGGGCTTTGAGTGTCCAGAGGGAGGCAGTGCAATGTAGGGTAAAGGACCTGGTCTTAGAAATCAGCTGGGTTTGGATCCCAGCTCTGCCGACCTTATAGGGTAGTTGGGAGGATTAAATGAGATATGGAGAAAATGACACTCACCATACCTTCTCTTAAATTCATTCACACTCACACAGTTGGACCTGTCCAGCTGCCTAAATAGAAATAAGACTAACTCAGAGTGAAAACTTCTAGAAATACATAGTCCTGGGACTTGCCTGGTGGTCCAGTGGCTCAGACCCCACGCTCCCAAGGTAGGGGCCCCGGGTTCCAGCTCTGGTCAAGGAACTAGATCCCACATGCCACAAGTATGACCTGGAGCAGCCAAATAAATAAATTAAAGAAAAAATATATATATACAGGCCTTTCCCTGGTGGTCCAGCATTGAAAAAATCTGCCTTTCAATGCAGGGGACTCAGGTTTGATCCCTGGTTGGGGAACTAAGATCCCACTTTCCGGGGTGGCAGGGAGGGGTGGAACTAAGCCTGAGTGCTACAACTACTGAGCCCATGGGCCCTGGAACCCATGCTCACCAATGAGAGTAGGCTGCACACTGCAACGAAGATTCAGCAAAGTCAAAATAAAGTAAAAATTATATAGTCCTGTCTTAGGTTTAGTCAGCAAATAGATTGCACCTGGCACCATTGACACCAAGCTGCTGGGAAGGTCTGCTGGGGCTGAGATCAAGGCAGCCCTTTGTAGGAGAAGGAAGGGTCAGGGGAGGGGGAAGCTGGTGTATGTGGTAGGTGATGGCAAGTCTGTCCTTAAAGCAGTGTGCTTGTCCAGGAGTCCCCAAAACCTGAATGAAGTAACTCTCATGATTCTCAATCCTTTACAGCTTGGATTCAATATTCACCAAGCCACCTTCTGATGAATACCTAGATCCCCAAAAGAGTGTCCAGGTAAACTGCACAGAAATATTCTGGCCCATAAGGGGAAAAAAAATCTCCATCATAAACATATAGAAATCAACCTCATAGAAATTAAGAGCTTTGCTGCCCAGAAGGTAGAATAACCCTTATTCTTTTAACACCCTTTTGATTCTATCATCAAGAAAATTTTGGAAACCCCACCTTGTATCTTTGACTGCCTGAGCGCTGACTTTGTGCCAGACACAGCGAGGAATTCAACACTGAAATGACATGATCCCTGCTGAAACAACTTAAAACCTAGTAGAGATAATAAGGCAAATACACCAAGAACTAAAATAAGGCACAAGTTGGACAAAATGCCATCTCATTATCACCTTGAGAAACCCCCAAGGCCAAGTCCAGGCCTCCCAGTTCTATTCAATTTAAGGAAGTGATAATGAGGAGAAAATGTTCTTGCCCATTAAAAGGGTTCTAAACTGTAGATCAAGACGAGCTGCTAAACGGTGGGATTATACCTTTCAAATGACATAGGTAACACATGTTAGCTTTTAAGATATATACTTTACAAAGACTATTTCTATGAAAAGAGAAAAAAAGAGAAATGCATACATAGGGGAACAAAAGCATAATTTATTTATAGATAAAGAAACGGCAGGAGAAGCTGCTGGCAAAGGCCATTTGTCCCCACAGTGATGAGCGAATCAACAGTCATGATTCAGTGACTCCCAAATCAAGCCAGTGCTGGACAGGCTGAGGCTGATGACAAGAGTCTGCCCTAGCGCACACCCCACCCTCGCAGATAGACTACCCTCCCTCCACACAGGCGCGCTCTTCTTCCCCTCTAACATCTTACCCTGCCTTCTCAGCCCAGACCGAACAGTGTGTCTGTGATAAGCTCTTCCTGCCGTCAGCTAATAGAAGGTATCCTTCCTCTTCCAAATTCCCACATATGTTGTCTCAGAGGCCTTATTGGATTCCTCACATTTTGTCCTGCAGGTGGCTATGAGGTAACAAAAAGAATATCAGAAATTGATTCAGAAAGCCTGAGTTGGTACTCAGATTTTACTGCCAACGAACAGTCTTAACAGTAGGAAAGCCATAATCTCCCATTTCAACAGAGAAATTGTGTCCACTTCAAAGGGTAACCAGGAGATTTCAATGAGTAAGTTTATGATAGTGAAGAGCCAACTGCAAGAGCCACACAAAACTGAACCTAGCAGGAAAGTGTAGCACATGCCTTTCCTCAAAGATGGTTTCAGGACCTCGCAGGCAGTCCAGCAGTTAATACTCCAGTGCAGGGGACACAAGTTCCATTCCTGATCAAGGAACAAAGATCCTACATGCCATGCAATGTGGCCAAAAGATTAAAAAAAAAAAAAAAAAGATGGCTTCAAAGGGAAAAATCTAGTTTTGAGGAAGAGGAGGAAAGACTGATAAAAAGATCCACAGAGGGAATACTTAACGTATCTGTGATCTTCTAGTGGTAGAAGTAAGATCAAAATAACTGATGTCCCTTATGTTTATGACAGTGGTCAGAAAGAATTATAGACCTGAGAAAAGTCTAGCGATATGTGTTAATAAACTGTGTGTGTGGGCTAAGGTGCTTCAGTCATGTTTGAGTCTTTGAGACCCTACGGACTGTAGCCTGCCAGGCTCCTCTGTGCATGGGTTTCTCCAAGCAAGAATACTGGAGTGGGATGCCATGCTTTCTTCCAGGGGATCTTCCCAACTCAGGGATCAAACTGCTGTCTCTTACATTTCCTGCACTGGCCACTAGAGTCACCTGGGAAACCCTGTTAATAAACTAAGCCATATTTTAATTTGAATATATAAACAATAGAGACTTGACTTTAGATAAGAATAACCCCAACATGGACTCCACCAGAATCTTTAGTCTGTTCTGTGGACAAGACAGATGGTCTCTCAGAAGCTGTGTTATTAGAAGTGAAGTTGGGTTCTTATGGACCAGTAGTAACGACTTAAAATCAGTCCAAAGGGAATAAAGAATAAAGTAATGGGGAAAACATCAGATGGAGAATCAGGGGAGCCCAGTTCCCATTGTTTCCCTGTTAATGTTTGTGAAGCAGCCTTGGGAGGGTCTCTGGGCCTCTGCTTCTTCAATTGTACAATGAAACAAAGCCATGATTGCCTTCTCGGGGCCCTTTCAGCCCTGTGCTTCTCTGACAACTCTCAAATCAACAAAGTTCAAGAGGTCAGTAATAAGCCAAGGGGAAAGCCATTCTGCTCACAGTTCCACCTTGAGGTCCTAAATTATAAAGCCTCCCTTCTCAAAGCATTCAGCAAACCCTGTCCTGGGCACTAAGAGCTAGACACAGGTCAGCTGGAAACTGCATACCCATCGGGACAAGCAAAAAAAAAAACCAGCCAGAGAATCAGAAAATCAGGCAATCTTAAATCTAAAAGGAATTAGCTCTCCCCTATATAGAGAAGGAAACCAAGCATCACTGAATCAGAAGTCTTTCTTCCCAGGATGAACAGCTAGAGGAAGATGCAAGAAGTACAGATGGAAAGAGCACCGGACTGAGAGTCCTTGCTGTTCACGGAGCTAATTGAGCCCCTCGGGTTGGCGGCCACATCTTTCCAGGCCTCCGTCTCCCCTGCTGGGTAACTGCATCTCAACTACTGCCTCCTCCTTCCTAACCCTCTCGACAGTTGCCACATTGAGATTGGAATCCAGGTCTCCTGATTCTCTGCCCTGTCCCACCAAAAAGAAATACGGATGCCACAAAAACGCACCCAATGGCAAAGTTCTGGGAAGATGAGGAGAGGTACAAACCAGCTTGTCCTGAAGCCCGTTAGTACCCGCCAGGAGACTCATCTGAGAATTGATTTCTGTGTTTCTCAAAATACTGTTTACCTGGGCATGGAAAGACTTTTACTCATTTACGTATTCAGAAATGCGCAGTTTTTGGAGGGGCGTAAACCTAATAGTGAAGTTAGAAGATGAAAAGGTGTACGTAGACAGAGGCTGTTCTAAAGCTGATAAAACTTCAGCTCTGAGTTCTTTACCAGCAGGGTCTCTTTCCAAGATGCTGGAAGGGTCCTAGCAGTGGGTTCACATGGCCATATGAGCGTATAACATTTTCAGAAGTGAGATATTTTTGAATAATTTTTCATAAAAAAGACAATGAGCTTCAGGTCCTGTGAAACCTATAACCTCTCCTTTCTTCAGGGCTGAATTCCCCCCTTTCTCTGCTCTTCTCTCCTCCTTCCTTTCTTCTAGAACTGGACAATGGAAAAGTGTGTGGTTTTATTAATGAAAAGAAATACATTAATGTATTAATACAACTTAAGAAATACATTAATGTATTAATACAACTTAAGGTCAAGTCAGAGTAAGTAAAACGAAGAAGGTATAAAAAGCAAACTTGGAGTGAAATCATCACAGTCCCCTTGAGCAGAACAGGTAGGGCGAGTTCTACTATCAGTGTAGCGACGTTTGTTGAAAATGTATTGAGTTTGAAACCCCAACCGCCTTTCATCTCATAGAAGTATCAGTCATTGAACTGATTTGACACAACGGTGACAGATCAAAAACAAAAGTTTGTCCAACAACCTGTTGGGCCAGTTTTTAAACTTTTTTTTATTAACTTGTCTATTCTCCTCATCAGTTAAGTCAAATAAAAACAAATCCATTTGCTGACCTGGTTCACAAATTCATTTGTGAGTGAGATTTTGAGAGTCATCACTAGAAGAACCCCAGAGGAGGATTCATTTAACTTCTTACCTCTTCTACCAAGGAACAGAAAGGCCAGTTTCAACTTCTCAGCTTCGTTGAATAGAAGCCACCAACTGGGGACTGTTACTTTGTAGTGGGTGAAGATGTTTTTTTTACAGGAAGGGCATTTGATTGTGTTCCATAGGTATGCCACAGAAACATCCTCTGCTGTGACTAGTCTGTCCTCCTGAGACACCCACATATCTGACTACAGAAATAGGGTGTGGGAGACTGCCATATTGTAAAGGCAATTAAATCAAGTTTCCCTGGTGGCTCAGATGGTAAAGAATCCACCTGCAATGCCAGAGACCCGGGTTCAATCCCTAGGTTGGGAAGATCCCCTGGAGGCTACAGTCCATGGGGTCTGAAAGAATCAGACACAACTGAGTGACTAAGCACACAGCTGTTACCAGACGCCTCTACTGGGTGCAACCCTGAACTTTTACATATGGCTCCAGAGATTTCTGAGCTCTGCTTTTAAAATAGAAAACTCTGAGAAAAAACTGCAGGTATTTCACGACCTTCTTCCTGTAAGTAAAAATGGAAAAGTCAAATATTTTAAGTATGAGTCACTGGTAAAGTCTAATGGAGATCCTGAAGGTTCTCTCACAGGCCCATGCAAAATGACACCCGGGGAATTGAGAGCGCTGGCCCCTTTCTTTCCAGGGAAAGACGTTTATCTTCCAGGTAGAAGAGGTCAGCCTAATGACAGGATGATTCAGTAAAGCATCACTTTCCTCTCAAGATTCTACAATGTTTCCCAAACTTGCCAGATAAGAATTATCTGACGGAACTGAGCAGATATCCAGGGCTTAGGTGGAGTCCAGGAATCTGTTTTTAGCAAGCATCCCAGGTGATTCTTATCACAAAGCCTAGGTTCAGAGTGGCCCTCAGAGTCATCCTATTACTGGAATCAATACAGCAATCACAGGGAAATGTACTTTAACCTGGGCACAACTGGGAACCCACTGGGACTCATGGCTTAGAATTTCATCTTCAAGCCAAGATGTTAAACATATCAATGAATGTGTGTTCCTTATTATCACCCATAATGGTTTCCTTCTTCATGTCCTAGGGGAATGCCATATGCCCAGAGTTCCTGGCAGCAGAAAACCAAAATATTAACAGAATAAATTACTCCAAATTAGACATGTGCTGCTGAACTAACCTAAGGTATTTGGAATATTAGCAAACTTGGACCTAGCCAAAGATCATTAATAGCATTGTCCTGTGAGCATATTCTTTGAATGAAAACCTTCAAAATTTGCTTTCAGCTGCCCCAGTATTAGCATCTTCATCATCCTGCAAAGAAAGCAAGGCATTGGTTTTGCCAGCTCTTCAAAGCTTTGTCTGTGATACCTGCAGTCAGAAACAACTCACCTTGGGGACCGTGCCAGAACCCCTGGCTGCCTCCTCCCCTCGTCTGCCAGTTCCAGCATGACCCAGACAGCTGAAAAATGCAAAGAAGGGTCCTGTTGCTGCTGAAGGGAAGGAAAAGACCTACTTCCTCCTCTCCAGGGATACTCTCCAACTAAGAAGAGCTGCCAAGATCCCAAGGTCAAGCTCATTACACACATGAATGGTGGGAAGAATCCCAGAATTATGAATTAAATATAAACCTGTGAGAAAATGCCTCCTTACTATCAGACCCTGGGCTCTCTCACATGCTAGTAATATGTCATGGTTTTGTTTCTTCAATGCAAGTGTAAATCTTTATTATTATTATTATCATTATTATATTAATTTTTAAGATGATACATTCACACGTTTGGGCCAGTGCTTCAGTGGTAAAGAATCTGCAATACAGGAGATGTGGTTTGATCCTGGAGTCAGGAAGATCCCCTGGAAGAGGGCACAGCAACCCACCCCAGTACTCTTGCCTGGAAATCCATGGACAGAGGAGCCTGGCTGGCTGCAGCCCATAGGGCTGCAAAGAGTTGGACACAACTAAAGCGACTTAGCATGCACACACGCACATTCACTTGTTCAAAACAAACAAGATGAAAAGTCTCATTTCTACCTTTGTCTTCCTTTTGCCTCATTTCCTTCCTCCAGCCCAAACACCACAACTGCATGTAGTTCCTTGTATAGTCCTCTAGAACTGATGCGAAAACAAACACTAATATACATATTTTCCCTTGCCTTTTCTCACCCAACAAACAGACCTTAGAACTCTTTCCACATGTGTGCAAAAAGAGTAGCTGTGTTCTTGTTTATAGCTGCATAGTATTCTATCATAAGGTGCAACAAGTTGTGATGATACTATGTTTTCATTCTGTTTTCTCCACAGTGAAATGTGCTTCCTTGGTGGCTCAGATGGTAAGGAGTTCGCCTGCAATGCAGGAGACCTGGGTTCAATCCCTGGGTTGGGAACATCCCCTGGAGAAGGGAATGGCAACCCACTCCAGTTTCTTGCCTGGAGAGTTCCATGGACAGAGGAGCCTGGCAGGCTATAGTCCATGGGGTTGCAAAGAGTCGGACACAACTGAGCGATTAACACACACATACACCTAGCTGCGTAGTATTCTATCATAAGGTGACCAATTTGTGATGAAACTATATTTTCAGTCTATTTTATCCACAGTGAAATAAATCAATTTGTTTCAGATACTTAAAAATGAAATAAGACCAGGAACACCACGAGGATTGGCAATGTTGTACAGGTGAAATTTCTGGAGATGCTCAGATAGCTTTGACTTGAGACATATACTCTGTTCCATATAATTACAGAAGGCTATTTACTATATCATATTATACAGTAAGAGCAGGCATAAAGCATCTGAGAGAAATTAGAACAGAGCGTGAACCCAAATCAGGGTTAATTAAGGTTAAAAAAGAGACAACAAGAGAGAAAGAAGACCAGCTTTGTTTCTGTAACTCTCTTTCAGCTTTGTTAAACTCCTCTCAGTTCTTGGTGGAGAAGGCAATGGCACCCCACTCCAGTACTCTTGCCTGGAAAATCCCATGGATGGAGGAGCCTGGTGGGCTGCAGTCCATGGGGTCCCTAAGAGTCAGACACGACTGAGCGACTTCACTTTCACTTTTCACTTTTATGCATTGGAGAAGGAAATGGCAACCCACTCCGGCATTCTTGCCTGGAGAATCCCAGGGACGCGGGAGCCTGGTGGGCTGCCGTCTCTGGGGTCGCACAGAGTTGGACACGACTGAAGCGACTTAGCAGCAGCAGCAGTTCTTGGAGAGACCAAGGCTTGTTTGAAAAGCCTCCTTGAGAACATGGGCCCAGATGGCCTAATTAGGAGGGAAGAGAAGAACCTAGATAAAGGGAAGGCCAGAAAGGAGACAAGGAGAGCCATTTCCATGTGTCTTCATTCTAAGAAGCCAAACCGTTTCCTAGGTGGTTTTTTCGTGATAGTGTTTTCCTCTATGTTGTGATTTTACAAAAGGGAAATTTTTACCTCATAACTCAATGTCTTCAGCCACAACAGTATGTAAAGCTATGTCCCTTTGTTTTTTAACCTACCCTTGAACTGTTGAGTCATATTGGTATCTATAATGTCTACTTTCCAAGGTTTTCCTCTCAGAAGAAGTCAAAACAAGAGGTTTTTCCTCTATGTTGTGATTTTACAAAAGGGAAATTTTTACCTCATAACTCAATGTCTTCAGCCACAACAGTATGTAAAGCTATGTCCCTTTGTTTTTTAACCTACCCTTGAACTGTTGAGTCATATTGGTATCTATAATGTCTACTTTCCAAGGTTTTCCTCTCAGAAGAAGTCAAAACAAGAGGTTCCATTTTTGGCTTAAAACCTACTAATACATCAACAAGTACATTTCAAAGCCATTTTAAACCTCAAAAATGTTTCAAAAATTTCCAAAATGTTGAGAGAACTTTAACACAATCTCTAACTTTGTACTCTAGCTGCTGTTCATGACCTGGAATGTTAACTAAATTTAACCAAAATTAAATGAGCATAATCAAATGCTGATCATAAGAAAGATTATAAACTGGTACCACATTTCTGGAGGGCAATTAAGCATTATAGAGACAAACTGCTCAATCAGTACCTGCTTTTTTTTCAAACTGAGGTATATTTGATTTACAATATTATATTAGTTTCAGATGAACAACATAATGATTCACAATTTTTATGCTCCATTTATGGTTATTATTAAATATTACATCACCTGTGCTCTATAATAAATATATCCTTGTAGCTTATTTCAGTCAGTTCAGTTCAGTCGCTCAGTTGTGTCCGACTCTTTGCGACCCCATGAATCGCAGCACGCCAGGCCTCCCTGTCCATCACCATCTCCCGAAGTTCACTCAGACTCACGTCCATCGAGTCCGTAATGCCATCCAGCCATCTCATCCTCGGTCGTCCCCTTCTCCTCCTGCCCCCAATCCCTCCCAGCATCAGAGTCTTTTCCAATGAGTCAACTCTTCGCATGAGGTGGCCAAAGTACTGGAGTTTCAGCTTTAGCATCATTCCTTCCAAAGAAATCCCAGGGTTGATCTCCTTCAGAATGGACTGGTTGGATCTCCTTGCAGTCCAAGGGACTCTCAAGAGTCTTCTCCAACACCACAGTTCAAAAGCATCGATTCTTCGGCGCTCAGCTTTCTTCACAGTCCAACTTTCACATCCATACATGACCACAGGAAAAACCATAGCCTTGACTAGGCGGACCTTAGTCGGCAAAGTAATGTCTCTGCTTTTGAATATACTATCCAGGTTGGTCATAACTTTTCTTCCAAGGAGTAAGCGTCTTTTAATTTCATGGCTGCAGTCACCATCTGCAGTGATTTTGGAGCCCCAAAAAATAAAGTCTGACACTGTTTCCACTGTTTCCCCATCTATTTCCCATGAAGTGATGGGACCGGATGCCATGATCTTCGTTTTCTGAATGTTGAGCTTTAAGCCAACTTTTTCGCTCTCCTCCTTCACTTTCATCAAGAGGCTTTTTAGCTCCTCCTCACTTTCTGCCATAAGGGTGGTGTCATCAGCATATCTGAGGTTATTGATATTTCTCCCGGCAATCTTGATTCCAGCTTGTGTTTCTTCCAGTCCAGCGTTTCTCATGATGTACTCTGCATAGAGGTTAAATAAGCAGGGTGAAAATATAAAGCCTTGACATACTCCTTTTCCTAGTTGGACCCAGTACTGACCATTAAAAATAAAACAAACAAACAAAAATCACACACACACACACACACACAAAACAAATGGAGACATTCCTTCTCGGTGTTTTCAAAGCAACAGAGAAAGAAACTATTGCTTTCTGTACTTCCGGCTCCCTCCCTGAGATCCAGCCAGCCCACACAGACCTGGCCCCGGCCCTGGGACAATGATCAGTCACCTTCAAATTCCCAGAGCTCAGAACTGTGTTCTCAGCATAGGGAGTCCAAGTGTGGAAAGTGGAACTATTGTCTATACACCATTTCTTCGTAAGAAAGTGAAGAAGTGTTAGTCACTCAGTCGCGTCTGACTGTTTGTGACCCCATGGGCTATGACCCACCAGGCTCCTCTGTCCCTTGGATTTCCCAGGCAAGAACACTGGAGTGGGTTGCCATTCCCTTCTCTAGTGGATCTTCCACACCTAGAGATCAAACCCAGGTCTCCTGCATTGCAGGAAGATTCTTTCCTGTTTGAGCCACCAGGGAAACCCTTTCTTCATAGCAGTTGTAATTAAAATTAAATGGTTTATATCATAACCTTATATTGGATATATTTTGTTTTGTCACTATATTGAAATTTGTCAAAATTCAAATAGCTGTAAATGAAGAATGGATAATAATAATAACTTGAAATGTTGAAATAATTAATTAAGGTGACTTACCTTCTGTAAACCTAGCTTACAAAGAAAAACACCATTCTTGGCCCCTAAGAATAAAAGATTCAGATAAAAATGTTTCCTAATGAGCAGTATGCCTAGTCTTACATGAAAGGCCAAAATTCCAATCAACCTTGCTAAAATTGCATGCCTGCTAACTTGAGCTATTTTGAGATTTTTTTTTTAAGTTAAACCATGTCCGAGTTACAGAAGAAATAGGCATAGTTCTCTTGTGCATAGAAACAAAGCCTGATCTGTTCATTCCACCTTGTTATTTCAATTCTTTGAAAAATTAGATGAATCTGATAATTTATGAAACCAACTTTGAAATTATATTCAGTGCAGCCTAATGCACTTGTGGAGTGATGTGTAATAATGGCCACCACTTTTTGTGTGGTGGTCTTTATGTATTATTGATACATATGTAATTCTCACAAAGAGACAAAAGAAAAAAAATTGCATGAAAGTACTCCTACTTAAGATGTTAATAGCTTGCCCCAAACCACTCAGAATCAGAGCCAAGAATCATGCCATGTCTAACATCAAAGTCTGAGCTCTGTTTATGAAGCAATGGCATTTAGATAATTGTCAGTGATCCTAATAATGTCTCATTTTAAAAATAGGAGAACCATTGCATTTTATGCCATAACCTCAGTATCTTGCTGCCCATTAAACATTGTGAGAACACTGAAATTCGAAATTATTAGAAAGGGAATTTAGAAAGGAAAGGTACTAACTGGACATTAGAGGGGGAAAAAAAATCTCTCTTAAAAAAGTTCCATAAGCTGGGATGTTCGGATCTCTCTGCTCTTCCTCCAACGTTCACCTCCGCATCTGGGCTCTAGAATCTCCCTTCTCAGTGAGGTCCTCAGACCAGCAGCCCAGGTGCTCTGTTAGAAACAGATGGTTTCAGAATCTGCACTTTAGGAAGATCTAGGTTCTCACATACTCATTAAAGTCTGAAACGCGCTGCTGGATGATACACATCTTATTCTCCCCCACCCCTCATCGGTCCCCATCATCCCATTTCTCTGCTGTGTTGTCAGTTTCTCTCTGCTGTTTTTGTTTCCTCACATAGAAACACTCTTATAAACAAAAGCAACAAAAAACAACCCTCTCTGATCCTGCCTGAATCCAGCTATGACCATGTTTTCTTCCATTTCTCAACCAAGTGCCCTGAAGGTGGTGTCTGTGCCCCCTGAATCCGTATTTTCATCCTCTGTTCATATCCCAACCCACTGCAGCATGGTTCAATTACCTCCTGGATATCGTCTGGCATCTACTACATGCGAAGCACTGAACCAGACTCAGGATAAAATGATGTGCAAGAAACACTGTCTTTGCCTTCGAATGAGTATCTTCAAAATCATTTTGACACAGATCACCACCGACTTCCTAAATTGCCAATTTCAGTAAGCACTTTTCTTTCATTATTTAGGAGACTCCAGTTGTCTTCCTAGGTCAGACATCAAACAGATTTTGCATTTTGTTAAATGCAAAACAATACTACTCTTCTCACTAACTTTTTTAAAGGAAATACCTATTTTAATCGAAATGTTATCTGTTAACTTGTAAGGTGTTTATTTTTATGTTAAAATACATTAATATTCTTAAAATTATGACTTACACTTATGACTTACAGATCAACAGATATAAAGTTCCTCTGGGCTTTGGACTTTCAGCTCAGAGGAGGCAAAGGTGCAACTTTCTTTGGTAGTCCGGAATCTGGGTTCACCTGACACCAGCCGCCTCCACCATACTGCCTAAGCATGTGTTAGTCACTCAGTCGTGTCCAGCTCTTTGCAACCCCATGGACAGTAGCCTGCCAGGCTCCTCTAACCATGGAATTCTCCAAGCAAGAACACCAGAGTGAGTTGCCATTCCCTTCTCCAGGGCATCTTCCCGACCCAGGGTTTGAACTTAGGTCTCCTGCATTGCATGAAGATTTTTTTCCAGCTGAGCCATCAAGCCCAGTGAGGTCAAAGTCGTGTACCTGTGCTATACTGGTGGGGAAGCTGGTGCCGTGTCTGCCCTGGCCCCCAAGATCGGCCCCCTGGGTCTGTTTCCAAAGAGGTTGATGGTGACACCACCAAGGCAACTGGCGATTGAAGGGGTCTGAGGATGAAAATGAACATGACGATTCAGAACAGACAGGCCAAGGCTGAGGTAATACCTTCTGCTTCTGCCCTTATCATCAAAGCCCTCAAGGAACCGCCAAGAGACAGAAGTAGAAAAACATTAACCACGGTGGAAACATCACTTTTGATGAGATTATCAACATTGCCCAGCAGATATGGCATCAATCTCTACCCAGAGAACTCTCTGGAACCATTAAAGAGATCCTGGCAACTGGTCAGTCTGTGGGCTACAGTGCTGATGGTTGCCACCCTCACGACATCATAGATGACATCAACAGTGGTGCCGTGGAGTGCCCAGCTGATTAAGAACTACAAAGAAAGGAAAAAATAATCAAGATTTGACAACCAGTGGATTAAAAAAAAAAAAAAGTCCTCTGGGCTCCTCAAAATTTTTAAGTGTTAAGGATTCTAAGATGGAAATGTTTGAGAATAATTGGATTCCGTTTTAGAACCAGGTTCAGTTCAGTTCAGTTCAGTTCAGTCGCTCAGTCATGTCCAGCTCTTTGCGAGCCCATGAATCGCAGCACACCAGGCCTCCCTGTCCATCACCAACTCCTGGAGTTCACTCAGACTCACGTCCATCGAGTCCGTGATGCCATCCAGCCATCTCATCCTCGGTCATCCCCTTCTCCTCCTGCCCCCAATCCCTTCCAGCATCAGAGTCTTTGCCAATGAGTCAACTCTTCGCATGAGGTGCCCAAAGTACTGGAGTTTCAGCTTTAGCATCATTCCTTCCAAAGAAATCCCAGGGCTGATCTCCTTCAGAATGGACTGGTTGGATCTCGTTGTAGTCCAAGGGACTTTCAAGAGTCTTCTCCAACACCACAGTTCAAGAGCATCAATTCTTCGGCACTCAGCCTTCTTCACAGTGCAACTCTCACATCTATACATGACTACTGGAAAAACTATAGCCTTGACTAGATGGACCTTAGTTGGCAAAGTAATGTCTCTGCTTTTGAATATACTATCCAGGTTGGCCATAACTTTTCTTCCAAGGAGTAAGCGTCTTTTAATTTCATAGTTGCAATCACCATCTGCAGTGATTTTGGAGCCCCCCAAAATACAGTCTGACACTGTTTCCACNCTCAGCTTTCTTCACAGTCCAACTTTCACATCCATACATGACCACAGGAAAAACCATAGCCTTGACTAGGCGGACCTTAGTCGGCAAAGTAATGTCTCTGCTTTTGAATATACTATCCAGGTTGGTCATAACTTTTCTTCCAAGGAGTAAGCGTCTTTTAATTTCATGGCTGCAGTCACCATCTGCAGTGATTTTGGAGCCCAAAAAAATAAAGTCTGACACTGTTTCCACTGTTTCCCCATCTATTTCCCATGAAGTGATGGGACCGGATGCCATGATCTTCGTTTTCTGAATGTTGAGCTTTAAACCAACTTTTTCGCTCTCCTCCTTCACTTTCATCAAGAGGCTTTTTAGCTCCTCCTCACTTTCTGCCATCAGGGTGGTGTCATCAGCATATCTGAGGTTATTGATATTTCTCCCGGCAATCTTGATTCCAGCTTTTAATAATTTTTAATCCCCAGTCTTGCTCCTCCCCCTTCCCTCCCTCACCAATGCTACTAGATTGTTCTCTATTATCTGTGAGTTTGCTTCTTTTTTTGGTTACATTCACTAGTTTGTTTTTTTATATTTCACATATAAGTGAGATCACACAGTAGCTGTCTGTATTCATTCTTAGACTATGAAGTCTAAGATCTCTCAGTTTATACCAGGAAATGTTATATTTTCACTGCAGGAATGAAAAGCTATAGGAGACTAGATTTAGCAGGTGTTCTCAAATATTTTAGTCTCAAGACCCCATTACACTCTTGAAAGTTATTGAGTACACCACAAAGCGTTTATTTGAGTTGAAGCTATTCATATTTGCTATATTAGAAATTTAAACTGAGAAACTGAATTGGAAACTCAAACAATCACTCAAGGGCTTTTCCTCCAGATGTTCACTGTGACTTCAGCCTGCAGCAGGAGTGCCTTAGGAGTACTTCTGATTTCATCACATAGCATATTAAAAGGATATGAACACGTGGGTTGAAATTTCATAAAGTTAGTAATCTGTTATTTAATTAAACCATTACTTAAATCAATTATAGTTTATTCTTTCATTATCTAATTATTACTCAGTTATTAATTATTATTTATTTGCTAAGTATTAGTTATTACTGCATCTATGCAAAATCAGGCAATAAAAATTGCAAGACCCAAAATAAAATCTATAATACTTACAGGAAAATGGGTTCAGGGCACAATATGAAAATCTTTGTCAATGACACAGTGAAAGGTACAGGAACTTAATTTTTTTTTAAAAAAAGTAAAAGTTAAACGTGAATTTTGTAAATATGGTGGTAATTTACATTGAAAGAGACCAGGAATTTGTTGCGGAAGCAGATGTCTGCCTGACTGCCAGGGTGCCCACCGGTGTCCCAAAGCCCAGCATCCTGTGTGGGAGAGGCAAAATACCACAGGGAGAAAAAGGGTGAGAGAACGGCGAGAAGGAAGGAGGAAAGTGAGCAGAGCGCAGGGAGAAATAGGCTGAGAAGCAGGAGAGAAGCTGAAGGCAGGGAGGGCACCCCAGTGCCAGGGGAGGGAAGGCTTCCAGGCTGCCTGTTATGCAGGAGTGCTGGCAGGAGGGTTATCAGAACTGGGACGAAAGTTGTAACACCAGGACTCCCCTGGAGGTCTGGCAGTGAACAATCCACCTGCCGACGCCGGGGGCAAGGGTTCAACCCCTTGTCTGAGAAGATTCTACATGCCTGAGGGCAACTAAGCCTGAGTACCAGGACTGCTGAGCGGAGCTCTAGAGCCACGAACCTCAACTGCTGGAGCCCTTGCGCCCCAGAGCCTGTGCTCTGCAGCAAGAGGAACCACTGCCGACCACAGCTAGAGAGGAGCCTTCACACCCGCAACTGGGGAAAGCCCTCGGGCAGCAGCACGCCCCCAGAGCTGTCAGAAGTCCAGAATACTCTTAAATTCCCATTTAATTTTTTCAAACAAGTTGTAACACCAGATGTTGGTGGCTGTGGCTCATTTTCCTTGGGAGGGTGTTACTGTGTGTGTGTGTGTGTGTGTGCGCGCACGCACGCAAGGAGCCAGCAGTTTTCTGCATTCTCCTGGAAGAAACTAAACATACACAAATCTGCTCAATTGCTTCCTAGTAATATTAATCATGTTGGAACAAATTTATGTTTTCAAAACAAACATTACCAGAACCAACTGTATTTAGATGATCTTTATAAATCTGGAAATATGTACACCATGTTGATATTAGTTCTCTCTCCATGTAGGATTATAAGTGGTTTAAATGTTCTTCTTTCTGCTAATTTGTATTTGCTAAATTTCCTTTGAGCAACATGTATTAATTTCTAATAAGAGATTGAAGAAAATGTTTCTAAGTTTAAAAATCCAGCCAAAGGCTGTGATCTGGTCCAAAACCAGTTACAAAATGGATTCTCTCCCTGAACCAATCGAAAATGTTAGTCACCAGCAGGTCTCTGGGGATCACATTAGAACCTCATTTTGCATCTTCCAAGTCAAAGAATCAAAAGGTGAAATTCCAGACTGCTGAACACTTGTCTTGCCCAATCTCTTCATTTTACATTTAAGGAAATGGAGACCCTAGAAGGAGAAATGACCTGCCCAAGTTCACACTTCCTTGGTGGCTCAGATAGTAAAGAATCTGCCTACAATGTGGGAGACCTTGTTTTGATCCCTGGGTTGGGAAGATCCCCTGGAGGTAGAGCATGGCAACCCACTCTTGCATTCTTTCTTGGAGACTCCCCATGGACTGAGGAGCCAGGCAGGCTACAGTGCATGGGGTTGCAAAGAGTCAGACACAACTGAGCACAAGTCCATGTAACTGGTAGGTGACAAAGAGGGAACAAAATCATGAAGTCCCCTAGCTTTCAGTTTAATTATGCTTTTCACTCTCACTTGCTTTACTTTTTTCTTTCTTTTTTCTGCCTAACAATCACAGAGGTATTGTGGAACTGAGATTGATTTACACAATACCGAATCAACAAATCATTTCAGTCCAAAGAAATCGAACAAAACAAAACTGTCAAAGAGGTGAAAAATAAAATCATGCCAACTTCTTGTTGCACATTGTATAGACAAAACAACCAGTAATTACGTGGATGTTTCCCTTTTCAACTGGTTGCTTTGGCATTGGGTTCCCATAGCCTCAGTATTAGAATAACCAAACATGGTGGGTGGTGGGAGGGAAAGGAAGGAAAATCTTATTTTCTAAAGGCAAATTAAAGTCCTCAAAACCCTATTACTCATATAAATAACTGAATTTGGGTTTTTTGTTTTTTTAAACACCTGAATTTGTACCTTAGATTTAACTGCACTTGCTAGTAACAACTAACACTCTAGACTACAGAAGAAAACATCCATTGAGAGGTCAATCTGCTTGATAAGAATACTAGGTACTCACAAATTCCATGTATTCAAGTATCCTTGATGATCTAACAAAAATAAAATAGGAAATATGAAACACTTTGATGCGTCTTCAAAGAAAAATGGAATTGTATCTCAATGACACCAGGCTGTTTTCATTCAATCATCTGTATTAACTATAGAAATTTTTCTATTTGTTTTTAATATGCAGCTGATTCTGTGTATAATTCAGCCGGCCAAAGCCTAAGTGATCACCTCAGGAAAAAAGTACACCTTTTGAATTAGAAAGGGTGGAAAACCTGGCCAGGCCAAACACTGACTGCTCTCAAGCTCCTGATGGGAACTAATGAAAGAGGCCTGGTTTCCGGCCTTCAACAATTAAGTAATCAGCTGCCTTTGGTTACCCCTAACAACTCACACAGACAAGGAGATTACCAGTCAAACAGGCTGCGACAATTCAGGATACAGAGCCAACTGGAGTGCTGAAATGACATATATTCCCAAGGCAGTCACTACCTTCTGGTGTAAAAAAGAAGGAAGTGGGTGGAATTATTTTTTAAAGGTCCAGGTTTTGGCAGCCATGTGCTGAGATGCATTCATCAACATAAAGCAGGCAAAGAAAACCTACTCAAGAGGGCGGTTACAGTCAGAAGGGTTAGACTGTCTGACAACCAAGGGCCCTTGCCTTTTCCCTTAAGTAATATTTGTTGATGTTGTCACTCTGTCTTGTTATACTTTCTGTAACTTTATTTATGGTAATGCTCAGAAAAGTACATTCTGTTAATGCAAAATAATCACCATCATCAAGCAAATGATCACTTAAATAAAATAAACCATCTTGCACTTGAAATGAAGGACACACAATAAAATCTCATATTAAGGAAGCCAATTGCTGGATTCAGGGGGGAATGAGAGAAGGAATGAATTAAAAGCAAAATTGTATTCAAATGGGTTTAACCCAAAGTAGCTTTGGCAGGGGTGGGGAGTGGTATTTCTTTTGAGAAGAAGATTTTTAGTTGCAAATGTAATGTCTTTAATAGATATAGGACTATTCATATTTTCTATTTCTTCTCATGCCAGTTTTGGTAAGTGATCTCTGAAGGAAGATGTTCATTTCTTTTCAAATTGTTGACATGAAGATATCCATACCATTTCTTTCTATTCTATTATCTTTTTAAGTCTATATAGGTGATTGCACCTCTTTTATTCCTAATATCGGTACTTTTTTTCCTTGCTGAATCTAGCTAGCTTTTTGAATCATATAGACATTTTTGAATAAGTTTTTAATTTTCAAAAGTTGCCCTCTCATAGCAACCTTATTTTGTAAACATGATCCATTACTTCTACTTTATTTTCAAGATGGTTCTTTGTGTCCCAGCCCATCACCCACAGCAGACTCTGGTAAGGTCAGTTGGGTGGGTCAGAAGGAAAGTACTTACTGAATCTGGGTGCAGCAGGCAGTACTCAGAGCACCCCTTTTTTCATTGTACACTTCATTGACTTCTGTTCTTATTTTCAATGTCTTCTTTTTTTTTTTTTTTAACTTACTGTGAGTTTAATTTGCTCTTCTTTTTCTTGGTGGAGTGGCTTGGATTGTTGATTTTAGACCTTTTTTCTTTTTCTCTGGGAAGGCAATGGCACCCCACCCCAGTACTCTTGCTTGGAAAATCCAATGGACGAAGGAGCCTGGTAGGCTGCAGTCCATGGGGTTGCTAACAGTCGGACAGATTGAGCGACTTCACTTTCACTTTTTTCTTTCATGCATTGGAGAAGGAAATGGCAACCCACTCCAGTATTCTTGCCTGGAGCTGTCTCTTATACACATCTAGTACCTGCTTTTTTTTTAAACTGAGGTATATTTGATTTACAATATTATATTAGTTTCATAGGAGCCTGGTAGGCTGCAGTCCATGGGGTTGCTAACAGTCGGACAGATTGAGCGACTTCACTTTCACTTTTTTCTTTCATGCATTGGAGAAGGAAATGGCAACCCACTCCAGTATTCTTGCCTGGAGAATCCCAGGGATGGGGGAGCCTGGTGGGCTGCTGTCTATGGGGTCACACAGAGTCGGACACGACTGAAGTGACTTAGCAGCAGGAAGACATTAGATTTATTTCCCTCTAAGCATTGCTTCAGCATCAGTCTACAAACTTTTATATTTTCTTTGACCCTGGGATTATTTAGGAGTAATTGTTTAATTTCCAAACATTGGAGGATATTCCAGGAATCCTACTGTTATTTACATTTAATTTAATTCTATTTTGGTCAGAGAATAATATTCTGCATTATTTCAAATCCAACTCTTTTATATTTGTTGAAACTTGCTTTATTTGTTCCGTATATAGTCTATTTTGATGAACAGGGAAAATGGGCTATGCACCTAGAACCTGTCCTCTGCTACAAGAGAAGCCACAACAACAGTAAGCCCACACACTGCAAGAACAGACCCCACTCACCACAACTAGAGAAAGCCTTCACGCAGCACCAAAGACCCGTCAGAGCCGAAGAGTGAAATTGAAACACACACACACACACACACATCTGGATTGAAGACAACGGTTCTCAAATTTGCCTGAATGTTAGAATCAGCTGAGATACTTTTTAAAACTTAATGTTCAGAACATACCTCAGGCCAGTTAAATCAGAATCAAATAAGAGGAGTGGTGCAGGAGCCTAACAGGAATGGTTCTAGGCCAGACCACTAAACAGTAAAGTTTCTCTTGGGAGGCTTAGACTTTCCTTTTTTCTTGCTTTCCTTTCATGAAGGCTTCTTCTCACGCCATATCATCTTATTAGGTCATAAAAGTTGGTGGAACTGGCCACAGAGTAGGACACGGGTGCCCATGACTATGAATGATTTGTGAATACAGTGGTTATACCCCAAAAGTGAAAAGGGAAAGTGTTAGTCATTTCATCATGTCTGACTCTATGACCCCATGGACCATAGCCCACCAGGCCCGTCTGCCCATCCCTTCTCCAGGGGATTTTCCTGACCCAGAGATTAAACCTGGGTCTCCCGCATTGAAGGCAGATTCTTTAAAAGGATTCCTGAAAATTGATAGGGACCTGAAGAGAATAAGATAATTTAACAGCTGAGGTATTAAAGACAATCTAATTGTGGTCAAATTTTTCCCCCCTTTAAAATATTTTTACTCCTGTCACAATGTTGTAAGAAAGATTGAAATAAAGTCAAACTCTAAAAGCCCACCCTTATTTTGGATTATAAATTCCATCTGTAATATCCACTGAGGTGCTCTGGATCCCTAAAAACCAAGCCTAATATCCTCTCTGCTGTGGTCTGATTACTTATGTCTTCTCTCCTCCAAAAGCACTTGAAATCCTAACTTTCAAAGATGCTGATATTGGTAGATATGGCTTTGGGGATGTGCTCTGGTCATGAAGGCGGAGCTTTAATGAGGGGGATTGTTGTTTTAGTCATCCAGTTGTGTTGAACTGTTGTGCTGCCCCATGGACTACAGCCTGCCAGGCTGCCTTGTCCGTGGAATTCTACAGGCAGGAATACTGGAGTGGGTAGCAGCCATTCCCTTCTCCAGAGGATCTTCCTGTCCTCCTGCATTTCAGGCCAAAGTTTTTATCTGCTAAGCCACCAGGGAAGCCCCGTGAAGGGGATTAGAGCTTTATAAGGCTCCAGAGAGATACGAAGTCCCTTCCACCATGTGAGGATATCATCAGAATGCCAAGTCTGTAACCTGGAAGAAGGCCTTTAGGTAATTATGCTGACACCATGAACCTAGACTTCCCAGCCTCCAGAATTGTGAGATGGAAATTTTTGTTATTTATTGCCATCCAGTCTGTGGTATTTTGTTCTAGCCACCTGAATAGACTAAGACACTCTCCCCGCGTTTCAGAACACTTTACATCTGTTAATTCTCCTTTGTTTCTGCTATGTGAAGGAAAATTTTCTATTCAAAAGCCTCCTGCTTTTATAAGTGTAATTTATTAATTTAGAAATATCATGTTACTCTTTATTCTTCATATAAATTCTTCATGTAAATTTTCAGAGCTTCATACTGCATCATGATTTGCCTTTGAGTGCCTGTTGGACACTTAAGTTACTTTCACTTTTCACTCATGAAAAGTGAATAAAATGCCAGTGAACATTTGTTGATAAATTTGTGGGTTCATTTCTGATTATTTCCTCTAGATACTAGGCCACACGTCTGGAAGACCTTGTTCTCATTCCCTAGATGACATCAGCATTTTGGGCAGCAGCCTGAACACACTGCTTATTCATATCAAGCTTTCAATCAACCCAAAGTGCCCTCTTCCCACACTCGCTCCTGTTTAACCACATCTCCCCTACCCAGAGCCTGACACATTTTGTTACCAACCCAACATTCAGAGCCTATCGAGATTATTTTAAGTTTTTATTTCTTAGTTTCAAAAGCAGTACAAGTTGAATGGAGGAAATGAGAAAAAAACAGACAGGCTCACAGATACAAATAAAAACAATATTTGCCACTGGCATAGAAAACAAATTTATAGAGGAACTTTCCTGGTGGTCCAGCCATTAAGACTCCTGGCTTCCAATTCAGGGGGCACGGGTTCCATCCCTAGTTAGGAAACTAAAATCCCACATGCCATGCAGTGATATGGCCAAAATATAAATACATATATAATAAAACAACAAGCCCAACAAATGTATAGTTACCAAAGGCTGGGCAAGAGGTGGAGAGTGTGGGGAGGGGAAATAAATTAGTGGTAAAGAATCTGCCTGCTAATGCAAGAGCTGGAGGAGCCACAGGAGACTCGGGTTCACCTCCTGGGTTGCAAGATCCCCTGGAGGAAGAAATGGCAACCCACTCCAGTATTTTTGCCTGAAAAATCACATGGACAGAGGAGCCTGGGAGACTAACAGTCCGTGGGGTCACACAGAGTCGAACACGACTGAACACGCATATAAATTTTTCAAAATAAATGGATTAGTAGATATACACAAAAAATTCTTTTTGCTAGTCCACAATCCCCCCCAATTTTTTTTTCACAGAATTAAGACCACATAGTTTTTATTCTTGCTTGGGACCCACACCATATAGAAGGAGGCTCTGTGGAGATCTCTCCTCCCCCACATCTCCCACCCACTCTGCCTCACAAAGTAAGACTCACTCCATGACTCACTCCAGATGCCTGGACACGATCAGCCTTGCCTACTCTACAGCTTCCTGGCTTTCTCCCAATCCAAAAGGTTCACAGCCTTTGGGGGATGCCTCACATGCCACTTCCTTAGGTCCAGTTCCAGCCTATATTTCATGTCTAGCTGCCTCCTTAGTGTGAAATCCTCAGAGGAATGAGCTCTGCTTCTGGCAGTACTGAATGCGGTGGCCCCTATTAGGCAACTATTAATGTTATGGCAATTTCTGAGTTCAGCAAATATTTATTATGAGCTTACTATACGCCCAGATTCAAGCTGAGACACCCTCATTCACTTAAGATGCACCCCCGCCCCCACACAAAAAAAAGCTTCTTCCAAAGAGTTCAGAGTTCAGTGGGTTTGCATCAAATGAGAAGATAAAGAAACATTCCTCAGACAGTAATTCACAGATTGTCTAGAAAGCAAATTTTAAAGTTTCAAAGATAATGATACAAATAGCCTCACGACACTGAGGTCACTGAGCTGATCACCCGGCTCTTTTGTACTGGAGTGGCAATACCCAGCAGAGCACTTAGCTTACCTTCGAACTTATGTATTTACAAACCTGTCTCTCCCACCGAACGCCTTGTCTGGTTCCTCGCTGCATGCCCAATACCAGTGCAGTACTGAACAAAGTAGACTGTGACAAACGCTCACAGAAGGTACAGATGTTTTCATCTGTATGTGATTGCCACAAGGAAAACCAGTTTTAAACTAACAAATACCCCACTTTGAAATCTGCTACTGACTCTTTCGAAAGAGTCGTTAAGGATAGGGGAGAGGAGAAAATGAAAACTATTTTGAAATCTCAAGACTCAAATGTCATTCCCACTATTTTACAGCTTTGCAACCTCCTTATGGATTTCCCCTGCAAAGTATTTGTATCTGGGTGGTGAAACCCATGGGATG
This sequence comes from Oreotragus oreotragus, assembly GCA_006410675.1. Taxonomy (NCBI): domain Eukaryota; kingdom Metazoa; phylum Chordata; class Mammalia; order Artiodactyla; family Bovidae; genus Oreotragus; species Oreotragus oreotragus. The sequence continues at coordinate 375,346 of SJYX01009078.1, forward strand.
AAAATGTAAATGCCAAGAAATCTGGGTAATATCTCCAAATCAGATTGCAAGAGAGAAAGAATGAAAGCTCAAAAGCACTCATCGAACTCCGAGCTGACAAAATAAAGACAAATTAATGTAGGCTTTCTGGAAAGTCTGGGCTGAGTAAGCTCTAGTGCTTGAAAAAAAAAAAAAGGTAAACAAGCCCTTCTTCTGGTCATTATCTTCTGAAGTGCATGAGACATTAAATAAACAGTCATATTATGTTAAAAATACTTCTAAGATGAAAAAGACTGTCAGCCAAGCATTTGAAGAAAACAATGGCAAAGAAAAGACAACGTTGTAGAAGTAAGACATCCGGAAAATAAAAATCATTTAGCGGGTTTTCAGAGCTGACAGGTTTTGAAAGAGACAGGTTTCTTCCTACCTAAAAAAAAAAATAAAAATAAAAAATTTAAGAAAAAAAGCTTTTAAAAAAATGTTTTGTTGTTAATTATTTGGTGGCTTAAGGGCTGGAGAGGATTTGGGACATACTAGAGCTCAGCTCTGCCTTTTCCCCACTGACAGGTGAAGAAATTGAGGCCAAGTTAAGAGCAGTACAAAATCTGAAGTCTCAGTCTGGAACTCCAGTGCCTCTGATCCCAGTGAGCAAGCGCATGCATCACCATCCCCCGACCCTGTTACAAAGGACATTCTCAAAGGATTCAGGGGCAACTACTAGGATTTTAAAAAAAAAATAGTACAAGTATCATGTATTAGAGGCAAATTCTATAAAACACATTATTGAGATAACTCCTGAAATCTGATTATCAATAATAGTATTTAATAAATGTTACATTTCCTAATTTGATAAACCCTGTGGTTATATAAGAAAATGTCATTTTTTCTTAGGAGATACTCCCTGAAGTATTTAGCAGTAAAGTCGCACATGGTAGATGGAGCTTATTCTTGAATAGTCAGAAAAAAAAAAACCACATTTTTTAGAGAGAAAGAAATGAAACAAATTTGGCAAAATATTAACAATTGGTGAATCTGGGAGGAGGGTATACAGGCATTCTTCCTACAAGTCTTGTGACTCTTCTGTAAGTTGAAATTCTTTCAAAAGGCTCAAAAATATTTCAAAAGTAGATATTCTGTATATTTATTATGGTCCAGGGAGCAAAAGTCTTTATGACTCCATCTAGACTGGGCCTGCTCAGAAGGGGAAGGTGACAAGCCTCTACTTAGCACCATTTGCAGGACATAGTTTCCATGAGACAGAATGCTGAGTCACTGAGTCAGCCAAGCTCTCCATTCGAGTCAGAATCAATTGGAAACAGCAGAGGCAGAGTCCAGAAACAGCTGAGTTAGTTTTTAGGCACAAGCCCTGGGACCTGACAAGCTTACAGTCTTCACTTTGCTGCTCACTGAGGACAAGGAGCTCAACTTCTCTGCATCTCAGCATGTCCAGTAAATGTTGCTAAGAATATCTACTTCACAGAGTGATAGTAAGGATTAGATTACACCGTGCATAAAAACCTCGTAAAGTGAAGTGAAAGTTGTTCAGTGTCTGACTCTTTGTGACCTATGAACTATACAGTCCCTGGAATTCCAGGCCAGAATACTGGAGTGGGTGGCCATTCCATTCTTCAGGGGATCTTCCCAACCCAGGGGTTGAACACAGGTCTCCCACACTGCAGGCAGATTGCTTACCAGCTGAGCCACCAAGGAGGTCCTGTCACAAATGCATGTCATAAAAGTACAGGCTGCCAGAAAACATCTTATTCACTCATTCATTCATTTGCCCCTTCACTCAAACCCACAAGCTTGTATTTCAACAAGATCTGTGCCAGGCACAGGGTGTCCAGCAATGCAGATGACCATTCCCTCCTTCAGAGGATTTACCTTCTAGGGGAAACCAGCAGGTAAATGGACAATTACTCTACAAGCATGACCAGGGATGTGAATGGCCGGTTTGAGAGGGGGCTTAGCACTGGGTTAGAACACTGGGACAGGCACCTAAGCCAACCTGAGGGCGCCAAGGAAGAGGTGCTATCTCAGCTGAGACCTGGAGGATGGGTAGGAGTCAGGTAGGCTAAGGTGGGTCAAAGAGGAGGACATTCCTGTCAGTGGAAGCAGAAAATGAGAGATTGCAGAGCCTTTCAAAAACCAGCAGCCCAGGGGTGTATCAACTGAGGTGCGAGGAATTTGGGAGACATGTTTAGTGAGACATGCTTGCTGGGGATGAGGCAAAACAGCAAGTTTAGAGCCACAGAAAGATCATCCGTGTTGGGGAGCCGGGGTTTGTCAGGAAGAAACTTTCAAATGATTATGAGCAGAGGACAGATGAAAAATCATGCTGACTGCAACCCACTCCTCTAAAACCAAGGCTGCTGACTGGAGATGATGGTGGTAGGAACTCCACTAGATTCTGGAGAATCTGGAGAGAGCATAACAGGATTTGGTACTTGCCTCAGGGTAGTTTAGAAGAGGGAGGAGTTTAGGAAAACCTGGGTTTCTAGGTCATGGGGGATATTTCCTTGGCTGGATGGTGGCTCCATTAATGGAAAGAGGGACTATCTGGAAGGTAGTAGACACAAAGATGAGGAATGTTCTTCTGCTACTAGAAATTGCTAAGTTTACTCAGTGGGAGTAGTGGGGANACACACACACACACACACACATCTGGATTGAAGACAACGGTTCTCAAATTTGCCTGAATGTTAGAATCAGCTGAGATACTTTTTAAAACTTAATGTTCAGAACATACCTCAGGCCAGTTAAATCAGAATCAAATAAGAGGAGTGGTGCAGGAGCCTAACAGGAATGGTTCTAGGCCAGACCACTAAACAGTAAAGTTTCTCTTGGGAGGCTTAGACTTTCCTTTTTTCTTGCTTTCCTTTCATGAAGGCTTCTTCTCACGCCATATCATCTTATTAGGTCATAAAAGTTGGTGGAACTGGCCACAGAGTAGGACACGGGTGCCCATGACTATGAATGATTTGTGAATACAGTGGTTATACCCCAAAAGTGAAAAGGGAAAGTGTTAGTCATTTCATCATGTCTGACTCTATGACCCCATGGACCATAGCCCACCAGGCCCGTCTGCCCATCCCTTCTCCAGGGGATTTTCCTGACCCAGAGATTAAACCTGGGTCTCCCGCATTGAAGGCAGATTCTTTAAAAGGATTCCTGAAAATTGATAGGGACCTGAAGAGAATAAGATAATTTAACAGCTGAGGTATTAAAGACAATCTAATTGTGGTCAAATTTTTCCCCCCTTTAAAATATTTTTACTCCTGTCACAATGTTGTAAGAAAGATTGAAATAAAGTCAAACTCTAAAAGCCCACCCTTATTTTGGATTATAAATTCCATCTGTAATATCCACTGAGGTGCTCTGGATCCCTAAAAACCAAGCCTAATATCCTCTCTGCTGTGGTCTGATTATTTATGTCTTCTCTCCTCCAAAAGCACTTGAAATCCTAACTTTCAAAGATGCTGATATTGGTAGATATGGCTTTGGGGATGTGCTCTGGTCATGAAGGCGGAGCTTTAATGAGGGGGATTGTTGTTTTAGTCATCCAGTTGTGTTGAACTNTCTGATTATTTATGTCTTCTCTCCTCCAAAAGCACTTGAAATCCTAACTTTCAAAGATGCTGATATTGGTAGATATGGCTTTGGGGATGTGCTCTGGTCATGAAGGCGGAGCTTTAATGAGGGGGATTGTTGTTTTAGTCATCCAGTTGTGTTGAACTCTTGTGCTACCCCATGGACTACAGCCTGCCAGGCTGCCTTGTCCATGGAATTCTACAGGCAGGAATACTGGAGTGGGTAGCAGCCATTCCCTTCTCCAGAGGATCTTCCTGTCCTCCTGCATTTCAGGCCAAAGTTTTTATCTGCTAAGCCACCAGGGAAGCCCCGTGAAGGGGATTAGAGCTTTATAAGGCTCCAGAGAGATACGAAGTCCCTTCCACCATGTGAGGATATCATCAGAATGCCAAGTCTGTAACCTGGAAGAAGGCCTTTAGGTAATTATGCTGACACCATGAACCTAGACTTCCCAGCCTCCAGAATTGTGAGATGGAAATTTTTGTTATTTATTGCCATCCAGTCTGTGGTATTTTGTTCTAGCCACCTGAATAGACTAAGACACTCTCCCCGCGTTTCAGAACACTTTACATCTGTTAATTCTCCTTTGTTTCTGCTATGTGAAGGAAAATTTTCTATTCAAAAGCCTCCTGCTTTTATAAGTGTAATTTATTAATTTAAAAATATCATGTTACTCTTTATTCTTCATATAAATTCTTCATGTAAATTTTCAGAGCTTCATACTGCATCATGATTTGCCTTTGAGTGCCTGTTGGACACTTAAGTTACTTTCACTTTTCACTCATGAAAAGTGAATAAAATGCCAGTGAACATTTGTTGATAAATTTGTGGGTTCATTTCTGATTATTTCCTCTAGATACTAGGCCACACGTCTGGAAGACCTTGTTCTCATTCCCTAGATGACATCAGCATTTTGGGCAGCAGCCTGAACACACTGCTTATTCATATCAAGCTTTCAATCAACCCAAAGTGCCCTCTTCCCACACTCGCTCCTGTTTAACCACATCTCCCCTACCCAGAGCCTGACACATTTTGTTACCAACCCAACATTCAGAGCCTATCGAGATTATTTTAAGTTTTTATTTCTTAGTTTCAAAAGCAGTACAAGTTGAATGGAGGAAATGAGAAAAAACAGACAGGCTCACAGATACAAATAAAAACAATATTTGCCACTGGCATAGAAAACAAATTTATAGAGGAACTTTCCTGGTGGTCCAGCCATTAAGACTCCTGGCTTCCAATTCAGGGGGCACGGGTTCCATCCCTAGTTAGGAAACTAAAATCCCACATGCCATGCAGTGATATGGCCAAAATATAAATACATATATAATAAAACAACAAGCCCAACAAATGTATAGTTACCAAAGGCTGGGCAAGAGGTGGAGAGTGTGGGGAGGGGAAATAAATTAGTGGTAAAGAATCTGCCTGCTAATGCAAGAGCTGGAGGAGCCACAGGAGACTCGGGTTCACCTCCTGGGTTGCAAGATCCCCTGGAGGAAGAAATGGCAACCCACTCCAGTATTTTTGCCTGAAAAATCACATGGACAGAGGAGCCTGGGAGACTAACAGTCCGTGGGGTCACACAGAGTCGAACAGGACTGAACACGCATATAAAATTTTCAAAATAAATGGATTAGTAGATATACACAAAAAATTCTTTTTGCTAGTCCACAATCCCCCCCAATTTTTTTTTCACAGAATTAAGACCACATAGTTTTTATTCTTGCTTGGGACCCACACCATATAGAAGGAGGCTCTGTGGAGATCTCTCCTCCCCCACATCTCCCACCCACTCTGCCTCACAAAGTAAGACTCACTCCATGACTCACTCCAGATGCCTGGACACGATCAGCCTTGCCTACTCTACAGCTTCCTGGCTTTCTCCCAATCCAAAAGGTTCACAGCCTTTGGGGGATGCCTCACATGCCACTTCCTTAGGTCCAGTTCCAGCCTATATTTCATGTCTAGCTGCCTCCTTAGTGTGAAATCCTCAGAGGAATGAGCTCTGCTTCTGGCAGTACTGAATGCGGTGGCCCCTATTAGGCAACTATTAATGTTATGGCAATTTCTGAGTTCAGCAAATATTTATTATGAGCTTACTATACGCCCAGATTCAAGCTGAGACACCCTCATTCACTTAAGATGCACCCCCGCCCCCACACAAAAAAAAGCTTCTTCCAAAGAGTTCAGAGTTCAGTGGGTTTGCATCAAATGAGAAGATAAAGAAACATTCCTCAGACAGTAATTCACAGATTGTCTAGAAAGCAAATTTTAAAGTTTCAAAGATAATGATACAAATAGCCTCACGACACTGAGGTCACTGAGCTGATCACCCGGCTCTTTTGTACTGGAGTGGCAATACCCAGCAGAGCACTTAGCTTACCTTCGAACTTATGTATTTACAAACCTGTCTCTCCCACCGAACGCCTTGTCTGGTTCCTCGCTGCATGCCCAATACCAGTGCAGTACTGAACAAAGTAGACTGTGACAAACGCTCACAGAAGGTACAGATGTTTTCATCTGTATGTGATTGCCACAAGGAAAACCAGTTTTAAACTAACAAATACCCCACTTTGAAATCTGCTACTGACTCTTTCGAAAGAGTCGTTAAGGATAGGGGAGAGGAGAAAATGAAAACTATTTTGAAATCTCAAGACTCAAATGTCATTCCCACTATTTTACAGCTTTGCAACCTCCTTATGGATTTCCCCTGCAAAGTATTTGTATCTGGGTGGTGAAACCCATGGGATGAAAATGTAAATGCCAAGAAATCTGGGTAATATCTCCAAATCAGATTGCAAGAGAGAAAGAATGAAAGCTCAAAAGCACTCATCGAACTCCGAGCTGACAAAATAAAGACAAATTAATGTAGGCTTTCTGGAAAGTCTGGGCTGAGTAAGCTCTAGTGCTTGAAAAAAAAAAAAAGGTAAACAAGCCCTTCTTCTGGTCATTATCTTCTGAAGTGCATGAGACATTAAATAAACAGTCATATTATGTTAAAAATACTTCTAAGATGAAAAAGACTGTCAGCCAAGCATTTGAAGAAAACAATGGCAAAGAAAAGACAACGTTGTAGAAGTAAGACATCCGGAAAATAAAAATCATTTAGCGGGTTTTCAGAGCTGACAGGTTTTGAAAGAGACAGGTTTCTTCCTACCTAAAAAAAAAAATAAAAATAAAAAATTTAAGAAAAAAAGCTTTTAAAAAAATGTTTTGTTGTTAATTATTTGGTGGCTTAAGGGCTGGAGAGGATTTGGGACATACTAGAGCTCAGCTCTGCCTTTTCCCCACTGACAGGTGAAGAAATTGAGGCCAAGTTAAGAGCAGTACAAAATCTGAAGTCTCAGTCTGGAACTCCAGTGCCTCTGATCCCAGTGAGCAAGCGCATGCATCACCATCCCCCGACCCTGTTACAAAGGACATTCTCAAAGGATTCAGGGGCAACTACTAGGATTTTAAAAAAAAAATAGTACAAGTATCATGTATTAGAGGCAAATTCTATAAAACACATTATTGAGATAACTCCTGAAATCTGATTATCAATAATAGTATTTAATAAATGTTACATTTCCTAATTTGATAAACCCTGTGGTTATATAAGAAAATGTCATTTTTTCTTAGGAGATACTCCCTGAAGTATTTAGCAGTAAAGTCGCACATGGTAGATGGAGCTTATTCTTGAATAGTCAGAAAAAAAAAAACCACATTTTTTAGAGAGAAAGAAATGAAACAAATTTGGCAAAATATTAACAATTGGTGAATCTGGGAGGAGGGTATACAGGCATTCTTCCTACAAGTCTTGTGACTCTTCTGTAAGTTGAAATTCTTTCAAAAGGCTCAAAAATATTTCAAAAGTAGATATTCTGTATATTTATTATGGTCCAGGGAGCAAAAGTCTTTATGACTCCATCTAGACTGGGCCTGCTCAGAAGGGGAAGGTGACAAGCCTCTACTTAGCACCATTTGCAGGACATAGTTTCCATGAGACAGAATGCTGAGTCACTGAGTCAGCCAAGCTCTCCATTCGAGTCAGAATCAATTGGAAACAGCAGAGGCAGAGTCCAGAAACAGCTGAGTTAGTTTTTAGGCACAAGCCCTGGGACCTGACAAGCTTACAGTCTTCACTTTGCTGCTCACTGAGGACAAGGAGCTCAACTTCTCTGCATCTCAGCATGTCCAGTAAATGTTGCTAAGAATATCTACTTCACAGAGTGATAGTAAGGATTAGATTACACCGTGCATAAAAACCTCGTAAAGTGAAGTGAAAGTTGTTCAGTGTCTGACTCTTTGTGACCTATGAACTATACAGTCCCTGGAATTCCAGGCCAGAATACTGGAGTGGGTGGCCATTCCATTCTTCAGGGGATCTTCCCAACCCAGGGGTTGAACACAGGTCTCCCACACTGCAGGCAGATTGCTTACCAGCTGAGCCACCAAGGAGGTCCTGTCACAAATGCATGTCATAAAAGTACAGGCTGCCAGAAAACATCTTATTCACTCATTCATTCATTTGCCCCTTCACTCAAACCCACAAGCTTGTATTTCAACAAGATCTGTGCCAGGCACAGGGTGTCCAGCAATGCAGATGACCATTCCCTCCTTCAGAGGATTTACCTTCTAGGGGAAACCAGCAGGTAAATGGACAATTACTCTACAAGCATGACCAGGGATGTGAATGGCCGGTTTGAGAGGGGGCTTAGCACTGGGTTAGAACACTGGGACAGGCACCTAAGCCAACCTGAGGGCGCCAAGGAAGAGGTGCTATCTCAGCTGAGACCTGGAGGATGGGTAGGAGTCAGGTAGGCTAAGGTGGGTCAAAGAGGAGGACATTCCTGTCAGTGGAAGCAGAAAATGAGAGATTGCAGAGCCTTTCAAAAACCAGCAGCCCAGGGGTGTATCAACTGAGGTGCGAGGAATTTGGGAGACATGTTTAGTGAGACATGCTTGCTGGGGATGAGGCAAAACAGCAAGTTTAGAGCCACAGAAAGATCATCCGTGTTGGGGAGCCGGGGTTTGTCAGGAAGAAACTTTCAAATGATTATGAGCAGAGGACAGATGAAAAATCATGCTGACTGCAACCCACTCCTCTAAAACCAAGGCTGCTGACTGGAGATGATGGTGGTAGGAACTCCACTAGATTCTGGAGAATCTGGAGAGAGCATAACAGGATTTGGTACTTGCCTCAGGGTAGTTTAGAAGAGGGAGGAGTTTAGGAAAACCTGGGTTTCTAGGTCATGGGGGATATTTCCTTGGCTGGATGGTGGCTCCATTAATGGAAAGAGGGACTATCTGGAAGGTAGTAGACACAAAGATGAGGAATGTTCTTCTGCTACTAGAAATTGCTAAGTTTACTCAGTGGGAGTAGTGGGGAGGGGCGAGGGTGCATCTGGGTGGGATGGGAGAGATAGAGAGAAGGTGGGGCAGGAGAGTAGAATCTAAAAGGGTCAAATGTGATACAGAGATAAAGTTCCCCCTTCTCACAGTTTTGCCAAGGGCCGTTGACAAATTAAATATTTTGAGAACTTGTAATCCTCCCACTAAGAACTCTGCGAAGAAATAGCTGACAACTGAAAAAATTTTAAGATGCGTACACTCTAGGAGCCAGCAATTCCACTTTTAGAAA
>SJYX01009078.1:393556-421441 GCA_006410675.1 Oreotragus oreotragus
AGAAGACTCTTGAGAGTCCCTTGGACTGCAAGGAGATCCAACCAGTCCATCCTAAAAGAGATGAGTCCTGGGTATTCATTGGAAGGACTGATGCTGAAGCTGAAACTCCAAAGCTTTGGCCACCTGATGTGAAGAGCTGACTCACTGGAAAAGACTCTGATGCTGGGAAAGATTGAGGGCAGGAGGAGAAGGGGACAACAGAGGATGAGATGGTTGGGTGGCATCACCGACTCAGTGGACACGAATTTGGTTAAACTCCAGGAGTTGGTGATGGACAGGGAGGCCTGGTGTGCTGTGGTTCATGGGGTTGCAAAGAGTCGGACACAACTGAGCAACTGAACTGAACTGAAGTTGTATATGAACATCCCAGTGGCACATCACTGCTTAATCTTTTTGTCTCTCAGGAAAAATAAAGACAGAAACAACTATATCATTTACAGTGCATAGTTTCATTGTGGAAATATTAGTCAGATCCAGGCATCTGGATTGGTAAAGGGCTTTAGTTTTAGGCAGGAGATTGAAGAAGCAAGAGACCTTGGTGGATGGAGAAATGCTTTTCTGTGGCAAGTGATAATGTTCTAGTTTGGAAAGATTAATTTGGAAATCTCTAGTGTTCAGCTGGAAATTTTACAGTGCTTTAAAAACTTTTCTTGGGGGCCACTACATAGAATACATTGTTATCAGACAAAATAAGTACTTTTGTGGTTAGGTAAGGCAGTGCTAGAAACTCTGAAGGGCAGCTTTTCTCTGGGAAATCACACTTTCTTCAAACACAAGAGCTAGTGGCTTTGTGCCACCAACACTCCACAGTCACATGGACACTCCTGCACCTAGAGGCCCCAAAAGAGCAGAGAGGAGGGTGCAACACGTTGGTCAATCAAGTCGAAAAGCCTGTGACTTGGGTGACGGCTCAGTTACTGGCTGACTGTGCAACCCTGGACAAGCCACTTAACATAGCAAAACGTCTGTCCCCTTCCTTATAAAGTGAAGGCATTTGCAGGATGCTTTCCAAGGTATTTTTTAGCTCCGTAAACCGCCAGATTGTAGGTAAGCTGAAAGTTACTGATTCTCAGAGCTGGTGTGTGTCAGATTGTCCTGGAGAGCCAGTAGAGAGCGCTGAGGGTGGTGCCTGGCCCTGCGAGCTCTGTAAAGTTCCCGGGGATTCTCACACTCGCCAAGTTTGAGAGCCACTGAGTCAGGGAAAGGATGAGAGCAGAGTTTTTTGAAAACATATAGCTATTGTGAGAATTAGTGGGGTGATACAGTAAGATGTTAAGTGATGTTAGAATATTTTTTATCATAGGGGCTCTATTCATTGAATGACTTTACTTCTGGGAAGGATAAATTTTAAATTGTGGTCAGGTCTTTGTTAACTGGTAAAAGTGTCTCCTGCATTGGGTAAACCCATCCCAGCAGATGGTTTGCCCATCTGGCCCTTAGTCATCACTCTTAGGTGCTATTGTTTCCTTACTTTGAAGGCATTTGCAGGATGCTTTCCAAGGTATTTTTTAGCTCCGTAAACCGCCAGATTGTAGGTAAGCTGAAAGTTGCTGATTCTCAGAGCTGGTGTGTGTCAGATTGTCCTGGAGAGCCAGTAGAGAGCGCTGAGGGTGGTGCCTGGCCCTGCGAGCTCTGTAAAGTTCCCGGGGATTCTCACACTCGCCAAGTTTGAGAGCCACTGAGTCAGGGAAAGGATGAGAGCAGAGTTTTTTGAAAACATATAGCTATTGTGAGAATTAGTGGGGTGATACAGTAAGATGTTAAGTGATGTTAGAATATTTTTTATCATAGGGGCTCTATTCATTGAATGACTTTACTTCTGGGAAGGATAAATTTTAAATTGTGGTCAGGTCTTTGTTAACTGGTAAAAGTGTCTCCTGCATTGGGTAAACCCATCCCAGCAGATGGTTTGCCCATCTGGCCCTTAGTCATCACTCTTAGGTGCTATTGTTTCCTTACTTCACTCGTGTTTATAGGTCTCTCCATTGCTGAAAATACTAATATAACTCTTCCAACGTTTATCTTACTTTGAAGCTTTCAAAACACTTGCAGATTCATTTTATTTGATTCACACTCATCCAGTAAGGTAGCAGGACAAGTATAGTGATACCCATTTGGGCATGCTAATTTCCCAGGGCTCCCAAACGCCTGTTAGAGACACTGGAATACATGCCCATAGAGAATAGAGGAGGATATCTTGTTCACTGTTGTATTCTAATCAGCTGGAATAGATACACTCACATATCTCTACTCACAAAAGAGTAGATATTCATAAGAATCAAATATAAATACTAATTTTTGCTACTCTTATTTCCTAAAGATGCTATATTTTGATCTCAGCAAAGACTCTCTCTTGTTGATCTCAACCAGAACTTAACTCTGAGAAGGCAGAGATTTTTGTCTGGTTTGTTGATTGCTATATCCCAAATGTCTAGAACAGTGTCTGGCACATTCTAGACACTCAATAATTTTTTTTAAATAAATAAATGCATTTTATCTGTGATGCCTAACTTGCTGCTTTGACCAGATATAAGCTTACTAAGTATGTGATGAATGAAATACTATAAGAGGAAAAAACCTTAAATATTAAAGCCAAAAAGATAAAATTTTTTCATCTATAATTAAGTATTATTAAGAACAATTATTAAGTAATTATCCACTAAGGACTACTAAAACATCAATAAAATGATTATGTGCTGTTTAATTTTTAAGCATATATACTTATTTCTTTCAGTGTTAGTCACTCAGTTGTGTCTGAGTCTTTGCGACCCCATGGCCTATAGCCTGCCAGGCTCCTCTGTCCATGGGATTCTCCAGGCAAAAATACTGGAGTGGGTAACCATTCTTTTCTCCAGGGGATCTTCCCAACCCAGGGATCAAACACAGATCTCCTGCACTGCTGACAGATTCTTTACCATCTGAACCACCAGGGAAGCACCTCCAAAAAAAAACAAAAAAATAGTCAGTGGAGAAACTAATTCTGAAGCTGAAGCTCCAGTACTTTGACTACCTGATGTAAAGAGCTGACTCGTTGGAAAAGACCCTGAAAGACTGAGGGAAAAGATTGCTGGGAAAGATTGAGGGCAGGAGGAGAAGGAGACAATAGAGGATGAGATGGTTGGATAGCATCACTGACTCAATGGGCATGAGTCTGAGATGGTGAAGGACAGGGAAGCCTAGCATGCTGCAGTCCATGGGATTGCAAAGAATCGGATATGACTTACCAACTGAACAACAATGTATTTCTTTGATTAAAAAAAATTTTTTTTAATTATATGCTTCTTTTTTTCCTCAAGGTAAGTGAAAAGGCAGCTTTACAATATGATTAGAACTAAGTAAAATAATAAATGTTTAAAAAGACTGGGAAGTTTATATCAAGATAAATGAGTTAATGGCTAATTTTTATGTTCTTTTCTTATCCATATTTTTTTAATTATCTATACTACACATGCATCGTTTTTTTAATAAGGAGAGAAAGGAGAAAACAAAAGAATAGATGGCAGAAAATGTATTAAAATTCTAACAATGGTTTCATGTGGCAGTGAAAAAATGGGTTATACTTTAAAAAATCATTTTCTCTTTCTTTAAACATTTTTGAACTTTTCAACAAAAACAAATTACCAGAAACTTGCAAGAATCTGATTTGCTGTGCAGTCTGAGATATACTCTGCAAAATCAAATATTTGTCAGTAACTTGAAGCACACACTGAGTGTCAAATTTGGAAAAAGGAAACTTTTACAGGTTATCAGTAAAAACCATAGTTGTGACTTCCCAGAAAACCCTAGGAACTTTTAGCTATGGGCACCAAAATATGCCCAGAGTGCTGCAGGTAGGGTGGGGAGTGGAGGTGGGGCCAGGTTGGGGAGGCTCTGTGGAATCCTTAATATTCCCATAGACCTTCTATGGCAGGAATGATTGATAGATGATATATAATTAATTTCACTTGACAAGCATAAAAGAAAAATTTTCCTGAACCACTGTAACCTGAGCTAATGAAACCCTATTTAACCAAGGGTGTGTATTTAGACTGGATCTTACCTTAGTGACTTAGCCATTAGTAGGAATTCACTGTTTACCTTTAGGATTCTTATCAAGACTTAGACTCTGTTTGCATGTGATTTTCACCTGATTGCTCAACTTGCTCAGCATTATATGATTTGGGAAGAAATAAGAACTTCGCAAGATCACAAAAAGCTAATCTCAACTATCTAATCTACTTAAAACTTTATGATTTTCTCATCTCTTTCAGATGCACTAAGACTTTCTCTGAAAAGATCCTGTGAACAAACAAGACACCTGTTTCAGGTTTTGTAAAATACCAAATCCTTCCAATTCCTTTAAGGCTTTTGGAGACATGGGCCATGTCATCACACATAAACACCCTGCCCCAGTTCCTATTCCAATCTCACTGGGGCAACACTTTCAAGAATCTCCCCTGGGGTCTGCTATCCATGAGATCCCTTTTATAGAAAGTTCCAAAAAAAAAAAAAGATGAATGAGCTCTAAGAGTTCCTAAGGAAATTTTGGGGAACCCACAACTGGTAAACCCCAGACAAGGAAGCCAGTACACCTGGATTCTGGTTGTACTTTACCCTGTCTGTATGACATTGGATGAGTTGCCCAACTTTTAGAATTTCCTATTTGTGCAAGGACAGGATTGAAGTAGATAACCTCTTAAGTCTGTTTCAGTTCTAAAATTCTCTGACTCAGAAGAAATCGCCCTTGATGGTCAGTGGCAGGAAGACCCAGGGTGGACTGATGGGCCCTACCTCACAGTAAGAGAAATGGGACCTTAACATGGCGTCTAAGTCTCAGGGGAACATGAGGTATTCCCATGCAGCTCTACTCTTGGAAAACTAGGAAGTAAGAGTATTAGATTCAACTCTCCTTAAGGCTCCTTGGAATAAAAAATCTGGACGCATCAGGTAAGTTGGCATTTGTCTTTCTCCTGGATGGCTAGAGCTATGTTTTTATTTCCATGGCAAAGAAACAAGCTCATAGCTGTGCCATGCAGAAGTGTTCATGAATAATTAGGGGGCAGTGACAGCGGAACACCAAAAGGATTGTTCTGTGAGCCCTTGGATTTGGGCAGCCTTGAGAACCCTCCACACGGAGACCCAGTCCAGAGCTGCTGTAAAGTCATCCAGCGCCTGGGGCCAGCTACAAGCCCCGGCATAGCCTTGGCTTAACCCCACCCAAACCTCAGTCCTCCAGGTGTGTTCACAGCGGGTGGCACAGATCTGTGGCAGGGGAGGAGGGAGCCCTGCTGGAGCAGCTTTCTCCCCCAGCTCCCTGCCCAGGAACCACTTGACGGCCTGCCTTGGTCTCCAGGCTGAAGATGGCTTTTTGAGGCCTGCTTAGCCCTCATCTCTACCCATCCCACTTTTGGTGGGATGAAGGAGGGCCTACATCCCTCCCTCAGCCTTTCTTGGACGCCTTGACTCCCTGCCTTCTACAGTCTGCAGGTACCTCAGAACTGAGGGAAACCCAGGAGTCTGGCCCTGTTACCCCTCCCCCTCCCCCCCTAATCTGGTCTTACCTCCACAATACTGAGTCAGTCAGCCCAAAGCATCACATGATATCACTTGCCAGTTCAAAAATCCAGTATCACCTATTTCCTAGCAAATGAATCCAGATGTCTTAATCCAACCTTCAATGTTATATTACGAAATTCTATCATATGCCAGGCATTCCAACTCAAATGGAAAATCCCCCCAAAGCAGCCCAGACTTCTGCACACTTTGCCCAGTCTACACACACCCCTTTACAGAGCTCATTCATCCTGCTAAGTCTAGCCTAAATGATTCTTCTTTAGGGAAGCCTACCTACCATCTCTCTGCCTAAAATCTTCTAAACTCCCTTAACTCTGATTCGCATCTGTTTGGAGACATTCAGCATTTTCTAGTTAAAATCACAGTATGCTTTTTAAGGAAAAAAGAATTGCTAACAATTACAACCTTTTAATCTTTGTATATCTGTAGCAGAATACATACTACCCTGGGGGTTCTCAGTGAATGCTCAATGAACCAAGAGGCCACCTAGATACTGCAGGTAGTTATTACACTCCTCAGAAAGGTGAAAGATTAAGCTGCAAAGCAGATGTGAGTTCCAGAAATTGTAATTCATAAGTTGGAAATACAGTAGCCTGCCTCCCCACACACCCTGCAATCCTTATCCACAGGGGATATGTCCCCAAACCTCCTAAGGATGCCTGAAACTGCAGATAGTATTGAATCCTGCATACTCTATGTTTTTCTATAAATACATACCTGTAATAAAGTTTAATTTATAAATTAGGCACAGAAAGAGATTAATAACTAATAGTGAAATAGTATAACAATATACTGTAATGAAAATTATATATATTATATATGTAATCATACATAAAATTCTTTCTCAGAATACCTTATTGAACAAATTTAATGTCTGTTCCATCTTAACTAAGCACTTACCACACATTGTGACTATAAGTTTTGCAATTTGAGGCACAACAGCAAAACAATCATGAATTCCTTTTTCCTTTTTCATAATTTCACAGGCAGAAGATTTGTTTTTACTGTAGATCTTAGCAACTTCAATATACAATTTCTTTCTTTCCTTATTAAGTCAAGAACTTTCACCTTTTCACCTACAGCAAATATTTTATGACTTCTCTGGTAGAACCCAATTGCCAGCATCACAACTCTTTCACTTTAGGGGCACCAGTAAGTAAAATGAAGGTAACGTGAACACAAGCACTGTGATAACTCAATAGTCAATCTGATAGCCAAGATGACTGCTAAGTGACTAACCGGCAGCATACACTGAGCAAAGGAACAATTCATGTCCTAAGTGAGAGCAGGCTAGTAAGAAATTTCATCATGCTACTCAGAACAATGCACAATTTGAAATCTAGGAATTGTGAATTTTTGGAATATTCCACCTAATATTTTGGACTGCAGATGCTCCCAGGTAATGGAAACAGGAATGGCAAACTGCTGATAAGGGAGACTACTATACGTGCTTCTTTCTCTTAAAGAATATACCTCTTTCCAATGGAGAATAAAGTGTTCTTCACAAATCAAGATGCTATATCTCAGTCGCTTTTTTCTGTCACAGATTCTCACAAAATCTAAGGAAACTGATGGACCTTCTCCCCATGAAAAGGTACATGTACACTTCCAGACAAATATCCATATACGATTTCTTATTTGATGATCATTTCAAAAAGATAATTTATAAAAAGTTGAGAAAAATAAATGTGTTACAGAAATATCCATATACTCTTTATCCAACCTCCCCCATTTGTTTTATCATTTGATTCATCCAGCTCATTCATTTCTGCTCTGTGTGTATGTGTATACAAGTAACATTTTTTGTAAACAACTTATGTAATCACAGTAGTTTCCACTTTATAAATTTGTATGTTTTTATCTAATTCACCCTCTCTGTTTTGATTGTGCACTAATACTATCATTTATAGCACTGTTTTTCCCTCCATGACAGGATCCAGTCTAGGGTCATGTACTGCATTTAATTGCCATGTCTCATTAGCCTCTTTTATCTAGGAGATTTCCATAGCTTTTGTCTTTTTTTTTTTTATTAACATTATTGAAGAATAAAGATCTCTCATCTTTTTTTTAAATTAAATAAAATATTCTTCATTTTGCATTCATTTGAGGTTTCCTCCTGGTTAGACTGAGGCTCTGCATTCTTGGTTGGCAAACTATCTAGGTGATGCTGTGCCCTTCACCGTCCATCCATTCCTCATCAGTAAGGTTCATTCTGACCATCCAGAAAAGGTCAGTTCCTCCACTCTATATTTGCTGTGCTTTTTTCTCTCTTGCAACTATAACAGACAATCCATGAGGGCACACTTGAAGACAATGCAAAAATTCTGCTCTCCTTCAAATTTACTTTCAGAATAGCTTGAAGGCATTCCTCTCTGAGGGTCATCTGTGTTTTCTGAGTTAAGAACACAAGTGATGTGTTTACTGTTTTTCTCTAGCAGGGGCAGTGGGTTTGCATAAGGTGAATCACACATATGTTCCTAGCACTAGGTGGACATTAAAATAAGAAAAACTCCACCTCTTGCCAGCTTTAACTTTTCGCCCAGGTTGCTGTGAGCATTAAATGAAATCAGAACAGAGAGCTCCTCCCTGAGTCCCTGACATATGGTCTGTATTTAATCAATGCTAGTCCCCTTTCCCTCCTGATGAATAATTTAAGGCTACTGAGATAGAATAATTTGTGCCCAAGGATCCAAAGGAAAACTTCGCCCTATGAGAGGCACTCAGCCAGTCTTTGTTGCAATGAGAATGTGTGGGACCTTAGGCAGACTTCTTAACCTCAACCTCTCTGGACATCAGTCTCTGCATCTGTTAACAGGGATGACAATATCACCTAACCTGTAGTGTTGTGAGGGTTAAATGAATTAATACATGAGAGTACATGGCACAGAGCAGGCACTGTATAAATGTTAACTCTTACAGATAAAATGTAAGCTCCATGAGGATAAAGATTTTGCTCCCTGACATACAACTGCCTAGAAGAGAGTCCTGCACATAGTAAACAATGATACCCCCAAGAAACAACTCAGCAATGCTAAGAAATCAGAACGAGCCTTGAACTCTCCAGCTGATGTAGTTTTCCTGTTTGGCTTGCCATTGCCTGTAGCTGGCTGAGACCCTGGGTAGGACAAATCTCTTTAAAGAATACTTTGCTCCTACTGACTCCTGGCAGGCAGTTCCTCAGTTGGAAGCTTTGTGCTCTTATCACAGGACAGGAAAGCAAAGGCCAGAAGCAGGTGCAGCCAACCAGGGCAGGCTCAACAGTGACTGGAGGAGAAGCTCCTCCCAGGCCTCACCTCCAGCAGAAAGAGGGAGATAACCACACAGTAGCCCTGCCTCATGTGCTGCCTCCTTCCAAAACACTTTGACCTCTGGATTAAGCAATTTAACTGCCAAGTAGGGATTTCCAAGCAGTAGGCTACTTTAGGAGGTTGTAGTTAACAATTGCATATTGAAAACAAGAGTTGAATAAATAGTGAGTCTTTTAAAGATGAGCTCCATCTTCAGAGCTTGAAGGCAGAAATTAGGATTTCTGACAGAACAGTTTCCCATCCCTCATCAAAGCTGCTGAAAATGCAGATTTCAGGGCCTCACTTCAGAACAGCTAAATCAGCATTGGTTGGGGAGGGGAAGCTGGAAGTGGTGAGGGGGGTGAAATGGAGATGGGGGGAGATGGAGGAGTGGGGTGGAGAGGTGTAGCTGAACAGGAATCTGAATTTTTAAAAGTAATTAATGAACTTTATTTTGTTAGACCAGTTGTAGGTTCACAGCAAAATTGAGCAGAAAGTACAGAGTTCACAGATACTTTCTATCCCCCCACACACTCACAGCCTCTCCCACTATCGACATCCCCCACCACAGTAGTCCATTTGTTACAATTAATGACCCTACCTTGACACATCAATATCACCCAGAGTCCATAGTTCACTTTAGGGTTCACTCTTGATACCGTGCATTCTATGAGTTTGGACAAACATGTAATGATGTCCACCATCATAGTATCATATAGATTAATTTCACTGCCTTAAAAGTCCTCTGGGCCCCACCTATTCATCTCTCCCTCCCCTCTAACCTCCAAGAACCAATGATACTTCTATATCATAGTCTCCATAGTTCTGCCCTCTCCAGAATGTCATATAGTTGGAATCATACAGTACATAGTCTTTTCAGATTGACCTCTTCCACTTACTAACATGCATTTAAGATTCCTCCATGTCTTTTCATGGCTTGATAGCTCACTTCTTTTTTAGTATTGAATAGTGTACCATTGTCTGGATATACCACAGTTTGTTTTTCCATTCGCCTACTGAAGAGTGTCTTGGTCACTTCCAGGTTTTGGCAATAATAAACACCTCTGAGTAGGTATTTGTGTGAACATAATTTCTCAGCTCATTTAGGTAAATACCAAGGAGCATGATTGATAGATTGTGTGGTAGAAGTATGTCAAGCTTTGTAAAAAAAAAAACTGCCAAGTTGTCTTCCAAAGTAGCTGTACCATTTTGCATTCCTACCAGCAGTGAACGAGAGTTCTGTTGCTCCTTGTCAACACTTAGTGGTGTTAGTGTTTTGGATTTTGGCCATTCTAATATGTATATAGAGGTATCTCATTGTTTTAATTTGCATTTCTCTAATGGCATATGATGTGGAGCACCTTTTCATAAGCTTACTTAAAATCTGTTCATTTTCTTTGATGAGGTAACTGTCCAAGTCTTTTGCCCACTTTTTAATTTAGTTTTCCATTTTCTTATTGCTGACTTTTAAGAGTTTTTGGTATATTTTTGGATAACAGTCCTTTAACAGATGTATCTTTTGTAAGCATCCTCTTTCTCGAGTTTGTGACTTGTCCTCTCTTTTTATTTGCTATATGCAACAAAGTTCGTGCTTGTGCTTTCTGCTCAAACTAAAGAGTGAAGAAATCTCTCCTTCATTCACCAAAGTGTAACAATGCCCTTTAATTTTGTTTTTAAGCACAATTCTATATATACTCAAAGTTATAAGTGTATAATGAATATAATTCAAATGTACACTTGTGAACATGCCCAAAAGTATCTTTAATCTTTTTAATCCAGTTTTATGAATATGGACAGAGCATTAGAAAAAGTCAAGAGATCCAGGTTCTAAAAAAAGTCTGCTTGCTAATTAGCTTGTGACCTTGCACAAGTCTCTGTCCATCTCTAGATCTTTTTCCTCAAGTGTAAAATGAACGGGGTAAATTAGATGAGCTTTAAATTTCCCTCTGGCCCTGTGGTTCTAGGTTTTTCATCAAAGCCAAAGCAAGGTGCATATTACTACCAATGAAACTTCTGAGTAAACATAGGTGGGTACATATTAATAAGAAATGCCTTTGACTTGGCATCCCCTAGACTGTGGGTAACAGTCTTCAAAGTCAGGATTTAACACAGATTTGACTAATGCATAGATGAAACAAGGTTAGTGTCCCCACAAAAGTGCCACTGTGTTCGGTAAAACAAACCCAGATTGATAATGGCTAAATTTAAATGAGAAACTGTGTGTGTACATATACACAATTACATATAGGGCAGAACATAGGAAATTTCAGACTCAACAGAGTTTGTGAATGCAAAGAAAAACAAAAATAGAAACCATCAAATAGCCAGATGGCTGAGCTTTCTATTTTTAAATATATCATGAGTTCTGTGGGAGTATGTCAATGAGCAGCACTAAGAAAAATGTGGTAACCTTGAATGTTTCTATTTTTTAAACAAAACAATATCACACAGGGTGTCAAATAGCAAAGAAATTATATAATGAAATGAAAGCAGTGAATGCTTTTAAGTTTGCGAAGCCCAGCCTTTAATATTACATCGTGATTCAAAGCACTAATCAAACATGCTTCATGCTTGAAGCTACAAGTTATTTACAGTGACTGTAAAATTTCCAAGGAACACCTAAATTAGTAGGTGAAGTTACCTTTTTTTTCCTGCTCTCAAATTTCTACACTCGACTTCTTTTCAAATGTCCTAATATAGTTGTGGCGTAGCCACCAAACGTGACAGAATAAACACATCCGTGGGTCATCGATGAGCCGAACTCTGTGAAACATCTAAGAAAATGTGTTTGGAAAAGGTCTGCACAGTTTAGAAGAATTTTAGAGTAACTCACGAATCAGCTAACCCAGTCAAAAGATTACTCACTTAAGAATGATATAATTACTTTCAGTTTGCTTAAAGCCAGGGAAAAGTTGACACAGCGATTAAAGGAAAATGGGTGAAAAAAATAGAGTTACATTATACCGACTAAATTCAGGCTGTTCCAAGGAGTAGGTCCAAGGCTTATTTGAGGAAAGATTATCTTGACAAATTGGATAAACATTTTCTGCATGACAGGACGCTGATGGAGAGTCTGTTCAGCAAGCACACCTGGTGGTGGTTTGCTTAGTGTTTGACCAAGGTGTTCAGCTCACCGGAGTTCTCCCAGGGGCTTTGTTTACCGTTTGGCAGGTAGAGGCAGAGCTGAGGAAGGCCTTGGTAACGGTTGTTGGGCTCTGCAGATGTCTTACCCCACCCCAACCCCACCTCCATCTCCCCATTTGGGCTAAAACAACTCTTGGCTAGACCAGTGCACAAAAGCCAACACCAGACTTTAGCAAACAGTCCATGCTTAAGGAGACCTGCAGTCTAATGGCCCTGAGGCAAATAAAAATGGCAAATGCAAATAAATGCACCGACATCCCCTGTCTCCCTTCTTTGGTTTCCCTCCACAGTCTGGGATGGAGAGATCAGGTCCCACACAGGGCGTTGCTATGGATGCGAATTTCCAGCACACGAGTCATCCCAGTATCAGGATGGAGAAGGTGTGAATTCCACTCAAGGCCATGCTTACCTGAGCCCAAATGGCCATAGAATATGGGAGGTTGGTGGCCTCTTCTGAGGCCTTTGGGAAGACTCTCGGGCTCTCAAGTTACCTAAAGATCTATAGGCAGGCCCCCCGAGTGTCTTTGCTATGACTTGGCATCCTTGAGAAGCCCTCACTTTCTGGAGGCAGTAATTTGCAGAACTGCTTCTGACAGTTGGTCTTTCAGTGCTTTTTAGTGCCGCTTATCATTCAGGGAAGCACTAATCTGGGAAGCAGCATAACCAGAGATGTCATTAGACAGTGTAATGTCTAATTAGACGGAAGGGAAAAGAACAAACAAACCCACGTCCAGGATGAGTTGGCACTTTCCTGGGTCAATTTGGTTCATCCAGAATTGCTCTGTGTCAACTAATTTACCTCAGTTTGTAGCCCATTCAGTTGTTCCAAGCATAAAGGCCTCATGTTACCATGTAAGATACGTTGGTTAGAAATTTCATTAGTGGCAACAGTGGTTTTAATTTGTTGAGTCTATAAATCCTTGGGAAGTCAATCCCAGTGCCAGGACATGAAGCACCATTGAGCTTCACCCTTGAGCAGCATCCACTTTGCTGTCCTAAAGCTAAAACTTTGGTTTTACAGATTATAAACCATAATCCCCCTGATAATGTGAGAGTACCTCGTTTCTCTCCCATCTTCACTTCATCTCTCTACCCAACCTCTTAACTTCTTTTTTTTAAACAAGTAAACAAACCAAATTAAGTAAAATAAAGCCGTGGGGGAAAGCCAGAACAATGAAAGTGTTTGATTCAAAATTATCCAACATTTAATATGTATCTACATTCCCTATCTTGTATAATCCTCACCGTGGAGTAGGTATTATCTACCTGTGCCTTAAAGATGTGAGATCTCGAGTCTAGAAAACATTATATGACAAGTCCAGGTTCACACAGCTAGAATGTCCAGAAACCAGGAGTGAATTTCAGTGATTTTCTGCCTGATTCCATCTTAGGGCTCATTTTATAAGACTCCAGCTCCTATGTCTTTCAAAGATGGATCAAATCAAAGCCAATGATTTTTTTCTGCTATTAAAATAGGACACAAAAATGACAAAATATCTTTAATGTTATGTGTTAATTGTACCTTATTTTCTAAGCCTAACATTTGAAAAAATTTTACAATGTGTTTTCTAGTAGATTTTTTTGTTTCTTTGTTTTTAATATTTTTTTCCTAATAAAAGATGTTTTGTTGTGATTTGGATCTGACTTGAAAATCTGGTTATAACTCTGATGAATTCTTGAATTCATCACTTAACCTCTGGTGGCCTCATTTACTGAATTTATAAACTGGGAATAAAGATACTTACTTCCAAGGAGTGTTAATATTACATATTACTTCTGCTCTTTCTCCTTAGACATTACCTGTCTCTCTCAGTAGACTAGGAACTCATCTTAAACATAAACTTTGTCCTCATTATCTGTGTATCTTCCACTCATTTCATTAGATTGTACATACATTTTTTGTGGAATCAATAAATGATTTATGTGAGGGTACTTGTCACAAAGTAGGACCTCAGGAATTGTTCATTTTTCTTTTGGCCTTGTTTCTTATTGAGAACTGAAAATGTGTCTATTGTAGAAGACAGGAAATTGTTCAAATAAATAAATGTAGGCACTCTAGACAAAAACAGAAGAGATATGCAATTGACTCCTTTGTCATGAGCAAAGGATTTTCTCCAGGTGACCCACAGTAACAGAGAAAAGAAGCCAAAACAACATGATTTAAGGGAAAATTTCTGTACACATTTTACACATGAGTAATACAGGGAACCCCACTCCTTGTTGATATCAGCCTGGGTCTGAAAGCAGATCTGATTTCAGAACGTGCTAAAGCCTTTGATGCAACCTTGAATTGTTTGGGTAGAAGATGCTGAGAGGAGACATACAATTTGGGGAAAGAATATTAATCTTTTTGTGGTATCTAGTTCCTCCACCAGGAGTCAAATCTTAGCCCTGGCAGTGAAATCACTGAGTCCTAACAATTGGACCGCCAGAATTCCCAGAATACTTATTTTGAGGGAACAAAATGTCAATAATCACAGATTATACCAGTGGGTATGGAATAATTTGACAAAATTCAAGATTCATTTTTTTATTAAAAAAAAAAACAACCTTTCAGAAGAAGATTAGAGGGGAGCATCCTCCATTTGAGGAAGAACATCTACAAAAGTAATGTTATACTTACTGGAGAAAGACGAAATGCTTTTCTTCTGAGATGGGAAATAAGAAGGATGCTTATTCTCACCACTCTTATTAAACATAGTGCTGGAAGTTTTAGCCAGAGCAAAGAGTCAAGAAATGTAAACATAAGGTATAGAGATAATAAAGGAAAAGGTAAAACCATCTCTGAAGATAGTCAACCTTCTTCATTGAGAATACAAAAAAAACAAAAAAAACCCACCCCCAAAACCCTCCTAGAACTAATTACTGAGTTCAGTAAGATCACAAGATATAAGATAAACTACAAAAATGGTGTTTTTTAACTCTAGCAACAGACACATGGACACTAAAAAAAAAAATTATATGTCAATCTAACAAAATATGTATAAGACTTTTATAATGAGGATTACAAAACACTGATAAAACAAACTGAAGATGCTCTAAATAAATGAAGAGATATATGGTGCTGATGAAGTGAAAAGACTCAACACAGTAAAGATATTTATTCTCCTCAAATTGATTTACAGGCTTAACACAATTCCTATCAAAATCCCAGCAAGATATTTTTATAAATATTATCAAGATTGCTCTAGAATTGATAAAGAGAGGTATATTTGCTAGACAGTTACTGTGTGCCATACACTGTGCTAGACAGTCTATTAATGCATGGTATCAAGGCTTCCCCTTATTAATACAAATCTTCCCCCACCAAAAAAAAGACAAAAATATTTACTCACTCTGACTCCCTGTGGCTTCTGTGCAGAAGTCTATCACCCCTGGCCCTAACTGTAAGAGGAGTCAGCATCGGTAAAAGCACTCGAGCTTGCATTAGAAGGGACTTCCCAGGTGGCACCAGTGGTGAAGAGCCCACCAGACAATGCAGGAGACATCAGAGACGCAGGTTCGATCCCTGGATTGGGAATATCCCCTGGAGAGGGAGGCGGACACGCCAGTATTCTCGCCTGGAGAATCCCATGATCCCTGGAGCTGGCAGGCTAGAGTCGAAGGAGTCGCAGAGTTAGACGTGACTGAAGTGACCGTGTTAGAATACTCAGCCAACTAGCTGAGCGCAAATCATTCAATCTTTCTGTTTCCTCATCTCTAAAACGAGGAGATTGACATTACAAAAGTATTTTAAAGCTCAAATGAGGTAATAAAGGGAAAAGTATTCTTAAAATTTATATAATTGTTATTTGTTATTAATAAAAAATAACAAAACAGAATAATTAAAGGCTCGGTGATGTCTAAGTTTGTTAAGGGCAAAAGACTCTTTGGAATCTCATTCTGTTGGCATTTCTTCTCTCTCGCTCAGGCACACACACACACCACTCAACACACGTTCGTTTCACTGCTATTGCTTCCCTTCTTTACCATCAGTTCTTACAAAAAAAGAAAAAATGATCTTTTAGTAGATGAAAACCAGTCTAGGTTTTCTTGGCTCATGTTGTTCTGTCACTAAGTTTTGTCTGACTCTTTGTGACCCCATGGACTGCAGCATGCCAGGCTTTCCTGTCCTTCCCTAGCTCCCAGAATTTGTTCAGACTCGTGTCCATTGATTCAGTGATGTTATCCAACCACTTGGTTCATACATGGGGATAAATGTAAAATAAAGAAACAAGGAAAAACTGAGGGATGTGTACTCCCTTCGCTTCAGTGAATACTAATTGCGTGTCTAGTAGATATTTATACAATGCTCTAAGAGGGCTTCCCAGGTGGTGCAGTGGTAAAGAGTCTGCCTGTTAGTGCAGGAGACTTAAGAGATGTGGGTTTGATCCCTGGGTTGGGAAGATCCCCTGGAGGAGGAAACGGCAACCCACTCCAGTANTGCTCTAAGAGGGCTTCCCAGGTGGTGCAGTGGTAAAGAGTCTGCCTGTTAGTGCAGGAGACTTAAGAGATGTGGGTTTGATCCCTGGGTTGGGAAGATCCCCTGGAGGAGGAAACGGCAACCCACTCCAGTATTCTTAACCAAAAAATTCCATGGACAGAGGAGCTTGGTGGTCGACAGTCTATGGGGTCGCAAAGAGTCAAACACACACAGTGCTCTAAGAACACACAGCTGAAGAAAACACAATCCCTGCCCTGAAGGACTTCACAGCCTAGGAGAGGAGACAGAACAGGATAAAAATAATCTATAAAATGTTATAGAGAGGAAATTACCTGGCAGTCCAGTGTTAGTGGGCTTCCCGGGTGGTCAGCAGTAAAGAATCCACCTGCAATTCAGAAGACACAGGAGACAAGAGTCCGATCTCTGGATCAGGATGATCCCTTGGAGGAGGACATGCCAATCCACTCCAGTGTTCTTGCCTGGAAAATCCCATAGACAGAAGAACCTGGAGTCCATAGGGTCACCAAGAGTAGGACAGAAGCTACTGAGCACACAGCACGCTGGGTTCAGTTCCTGGTTGGGGAACTAAGATCCTACAAGTTGTTCAGCAAAAAAAAAAAAAAAAAAAAAAGTGATGGAGAAACACAAAAATCTCTCAGCAATTCCTTGGTATGTCAAGGAGGACACCTGAGCTGAGCACAGTGAGAAGGGACCAGGAAAGGAGCAGGGTGCACAGGTGATTTCAGGTCCCCTATGTCACTAAGTATCAGCAAATATTCTCTTAAAGAGAAGACCCTATGGAGGTGGATAGAAAACAGGTCAAAGAAAGATGTGTTTATCATGCTGAAAGCACGGACTTTACTCTCTTAACCATGAGAAGCCATTGGAGAGCTTTTAACCCCAAGAGCCACATGGTGTCAGAGTTGGTGCTCTAGATAGATTTCCTAGTGGCAGTGAAAATAAAAGACCTGAGCGGGATAAGAATAGAGGTAGTAGGACAGGTGTGTGGGTTGGGAGGTGGGCAGGAAGTGTAATCATCCAGGCAAGAGATAAGGGAGGAAAGAGTCAGGCAGTGGCAGTCAGAAATATAGGAAGGATAAAACTGATAAGACTGTGATTGACTGAACATGGGCATGGAGGCAGAAATGAAGAAAAAGGAAGTAGTCCATCAGGTCAGTTCAGTTCATTTGCTCAGTCGTGTCCAACTCTTTGTGACCCCATGAATCGCATCACACCCGGCCTCCCTGTCCATCACCGACTCCCATAGTTCATTCAAACTCATGTCCATTGAGTCAGTGATGCCATCCACCCATCTCATCCTCTGTTGTCCCCTTCTCCTCCTGCCCCCAATCCCTCCCAGCATCAGAGTCTTTTCCAATGAGTCAGCTCTTCACATGAGGTGGCCAAAGTATTGGAGTTTCAGTTGCAGCATCAATCCTTCCAATGAATACCCAGGGTTGATCTCCTTCGTGTTGTCCCCTTCTCCTCCTGCCCCCAATCCCTCCCAGCATCAGAGTCTTTTCCAATGAGTCAGCTCTTCACATGAGGTGGCCAAAGTATTGGAGTTTCAGTTGCAGCATCAATCCTTCCAATGAATACCCAGGGTTGATCTCCTTCGGAATGGATTGGTTGGATCTCCTTGCAGTCCAAGAGACTCTCAAGAGTCTTCTCCAACACCACTATTTAAAAGCATCAATTCTTCAGCGCTCAGCTTTCTTCACAGTCCAACTCTCGCATCCATACACTACCACAGGAAAAACCATAGCCTTGACTAGACAGACCTTTGTTGGCAAAGTAATGTCCCTACTTTTTAATATGCTATCTAGGTTGGTCATAACTTTCCTTCCAAGGAGTAAGCGTCTTTTAATTTCATGGCTGCAGTCACCATCTGCAGAAGTAGTCCACAGTGTCCCCTAAGTTTCTGTCTTGGATAATCAGGTAGCTAAGGTGAGAGTAGAAGTGGGGGGTTCATTTGAGAGCACTTGCATTTGGAGGAGTAGAATGGGACAGGGAAATGGCCATGATGCTTCCGTTCAGGTGAGCCTGGGATGGTAAAGGAGACAAGTAAACAAGAGGAGTCCCTTGGAGGTTTCTTCCTATCAGAATAGCTGGTGAATGACAGCTAGCTTGTCCAAGAAATGGACAAATACTAGAATTCACACAGACAGTGATGATAAATACCAAGAAAGTCAAAATCTCTGTGCTTGCCCCCAGAATACTATCATTCCACCATCCAAACACATAAACATTCAAGAGACCAGCAAAAAGAAAACGGTGATGATTCCAACTTAAAATGGCCCAAAGCAGAATCAGGACGCCAGTGTGGCTGGTGTGCTCACATCTCACATCTACTGCTCACAGAGCCCAGAGCAGTTACACACAGGCCACTGCCCTCCTACTGTGCCATCTGAATAAGGAACAAGGAAATGCCACATATATGCTGTGACAGGGTGCCAGCAGAGGAACCTCAGAGTCACTTGTGTAAAATAAACAGGACCCAACACTACCGAGTCCACATGGTCTCAAAGCCCTTGTGACTTTCTGCCCCCTAACTTCTCCCTCCTCCCACACCCTCCATCTCCCTTAGATCACTGAACCTTTTTCCTCTTGTCGCAACTCTGTCACCAATAGGGTTGTTTATTGTGTTTCTGTTTGAGGATTACAGAAGCAAAACTCCCTTAAAAAAAAATCTGTTCCTCTTACTGCAGGTGCCCCTTACCTATCAAATAACTCATTTGCCCGCATGCACCAAGCAGCTCTGTGCTTTCCCTCTGCTGTTTGCAGTCTTAGTCACAGCTCCATGGAAGGATTAGGTGCAAATGTCACTCTGCCGTTTCCTTCAGTAGATTGTGCAAGTGTAAGTTGGATTGTGTAAGTGAATATTAGCTCTTTCCCTGCAATGTTAATACAGCAAGCAGTGTTTGAGGTTTTGTTTTTTGTTTTATTTTTCCCTTCCTTGCAGAGGAATAGAATGAGCAAGCAAAGAGTCATGCCTTTCTTCCCCTTGGCAGGCAGGAGTAGTGAACTGAGAAGCCTGCCAAACTGCCAGCCCACATATGGAACGTGTCCAATGACCCAGGGACTGAAATTCAGAATGGCTACTAACTCTTCTGACGGGTTTACTGGAAATGATTGCTTTAGGAGGAAAATCCTTTTTTGGGGGTAGGGGAGGGGCTGCGGCGTGGCACTTTCAGTGAGGTTGTGACAGTAAGACCTCCCTTGCACTAGAGGGAGCAGAGCAAAGAACACTTTTACTGGAGAACAGTAATTGGCAAACTGGACAAGTGGTATCTTTCTCTGTGGTAGCCCAGCAGATCTCATCTCAACTTTGTTTAGTCTCATCACTCTTGCAAACTCAGATCCCACTGCTCCTTCAGATCTGTGTGGACCAGAGAGCTCATTTCGGTCTAGGGACAAGTGCTTATATGCCATCTGATTGATCTGTGGGTTAGCCATAAGTATAAAAATTGGGAGTAAGTCTTTAGAAACATTTATAGCAGTTCAACAGGGTAGTTTACCTAGATACAGGTGGCATTTGTGGTTCTTTACTTGCCTGCCAATGCAGGAGACAAAGGAGATGCAGGTTCGACCTCTGGGTCAGGAAGATCCCCTGGAGAAGGAAATGGCAACCCACACCAGTATTCTTGCCTGGAAAATTCCATGGACAGAGGAGGCTGGTGGGCTACAGTCCATGGAGTCCAAAAAGTCAGACACAACTGAAGCTACTCCTCTAAAGGGTAGTTTGGTACCTAATAACTTAAAAATTAGGTTTGTCCTTTTAAATATCATTTTTCTAAGAACTCACTTTTATTTTATAAAAGTATAAATAAGGCAAGGTTTAGAAAACATTTTTTAAACAGATCTGGATTCCCACAGATTGATAGAGAAGTACTGATAAATAAAGAGCACCAGACAGAATTCAGGTGTCCTGGGCTCCATGCTTTGCTATTTCATCAACTATGTTGCTGTTGTTGTTCAGTTGCCAAGTTGTATCCGACTCTGCAACACCATGGACTGCAGCACGCCAGACCTCTCTGTCCCTCATCATCTCCCAGAGTTTGCCCAAGTCCATGTCCATTGCATTGACGATGCCATCCAAACATCTCATCCTCTGACACCCTCTTTTCCTCCTACCTTCATTCTTTCATTAGCTATATAAATAGACAGTTCACTTTGTCCCAAGAGGGTAAAAACTCATGTCTATAAAGGCAAGGGGATGATGAAGATTGGACTTTAACTATACCTACCTTCTTGCCTAACAACACCACTGTCTACCCTGGATAAAATGTACAGATAGTTCTTTAATTTTTTTCCCCTTTAAACATATCCAACTGGACAAAGTCCTGTGGATTTTATCCCTGAAATGCACCTCACACGTCCTCACTCTGCCTTCAGCCACATTAGGTCTCCTCCAAATTGAGCCTCCTGTCTCTAGGTTTGGTTCACATCATATTGTTGTTAGAGGGACCTTAATGAAATAAGATGCATTTCCTCTGCTTATAGGGCTTCCCAGGTGGCACTAGTGGTAAATAACCTGCTTGCCAATGCAGGTTAGATGTAACAGACACAGGTTCGATGTCTGGGTCAGGAAGATCCCCTGGAGGAAGGCGTGGCAACCCACTCCAGTATTCTCACCTGGAGAATCCCATGGACAGAGGAGCCTGGCAGGCTGCATTCCATAGGTTCCCAAAGAGTTGGATATGACTGAAGCAGCTTAACACACACCTCTGCTTACAGAGGAGTACCTTGTTGCCATATACAACACATTCCAAACTTTGCTGAATCTCCAATGCTGTCATTAACTGACTCTGGACTACACTTGTGGCCTCATCTCCAAATACCCTCCTAAACCACCCTAAGCCCCAACCACTCCAGGCTCCTTCCTATTCCTCAGAACCCTTGTTACACCTCACCTCCATGCCTTGGTTCACACTGGCCCCCTCTTCCTCCTCTTTCATGTCCATCTGGCATTTTCATCCTTCAAAGCTCATCTCACATCACTATCTCTATGGATTTTCTCGAGCATTGCTCTTTTTCTACCAGATGGCTCAGAGGTTAAAGCATCTGCCGCCAATGCAGGAGACCTGGGTTTGATCCCTGGGTCGAGAAGATCCCCTGGAGAAGGAAATGGCAACCCACTCCAGTATTCTTGCCTAGAGAATCCCGTGGACGGACGAGCCTGGTGGGCTACAGTCCACGGGGTCGCAGAGTCGGACACGACTGAGCGACTTCACCTTCATCTATATGTAAATCTTTCTTCTCACTTTGTATTTATATTTATGTAAATATTTCATATAGCTATTAGTTTACCTGTTTTGTTTCTGCTTTCCCTTTCACAACCAAGATTCCTTATGAATTTTTTTCTTTTTTTTTTTTGCTGTGCCACATGACATGCAGAATTTTAGTTCCCCTGAAGGTGAAGGTGAAGTCGCTGAANACTTTGTATTTATATTTATGTAAATATTTCATATAGCTATTAGTTTACCTGTTTTGTTTCTGCTTTCCCTTTCACAACCAAGATTCCTTATGAATTTTTTTCTTTTTTTTTTTTGCTGTGCCACATGACATGCAGAATTTTAGTTCCCCTGAAGGTGAAGGTGAAGTCGCTGAATTGTGTCTGACTCTTTGCAAGCCCGTGGACTGTAACCTATTAGGCTTCTCCGTCCATGGGATTCTCCAGGCAAGAATACTGGAGTGGATTGCCATTTCCTTCTCCAGGGGATCTTCCCGACCCAGGGATCAGACCCGGGTCTCCCACATTGGAGGTAGACTCTTTAACCTCTGAGCCACCAGGGAAGCCCTAGTTCCCCTGACCAGGGGTCAAACCCATGCCCCCAAAGTGTAAGTGTGAAATCCTTATCACTGGAGTGCCAGTCCAGTCCCACAATTTCCTTCAGTTCAGTTCAGTTCAGTCGCTCAGTTGTGTCTGACTCTTTGTGACCCCATGAATCGCAGCATGCCAGGCCTCCCTGTCCATCGCCATCTCCCGGAGTTCACTCAGACTCACGTCCATTGAGTCCGTGATGCCATTCAGCCATCTCATCCTCGGTCGTCCCCTTCTTCTCCTGCCCCCAATCCCTCCCAGCATCAGAGTCTTTTCCAATGAGTCAACTCTTCACATGAGGTGGCCAAAGTACTGGAGTTTCAGCTTTAGCATCAGTCCTTCCAAAGAAATCCCAGGGTTGATCTCCTTCAGAATGGACTGGTTGGATCTCTTTGCAGTCCAAGGGACTCTCAGGAGTCTTCTCCAACACCATAGTTCAAAAGCATCGATTCTTCAGCGCTCAGCTTTCTTCACAGTCCATCTTTCACATCCATACATGACCACAGGAAAAACCATAGCCTTGACTAGGCGGACCTCAGTCGGCAAAGTAATGTCTCTGCTTTTGAATATACTATCTAGGTTGGTCATAGCTTTTCTTCCAAGGAGTAAGCGTCTTCTAATTTCATGGCTGCAGTCACCATCTGCAGTGATTTTGGAGCCCAAAAAAATAAAGTCTGACACTGTTTCCACTGTTTCCCCATCTATTTCCTTATGAATCTTAATTATGCCAGCAACTAGTATAGTACCCCACCTACAGGAGACAGTTGTTTATGTCCTTATTATAGGTTGAGACACTTTTTTATTCATTCATTGTGGACCACTATGTGCCAAGCTGCCAAGATTTAATGATGACTAAGATAGACAAGGTCACAGCCATCATGGAGCTTACATTACAATGTAGGAGACAGAAAACAAACAAATAGGGTGATAAACAAAAACAAATAAACACGTAAGATAATTAGAAAGGATCACTGAGATTATTGCTATGAAGAATCTAAACAGACTGATGAGATAGAGCCTGCCTGGGGAGGCACATCAGGAACACCCTCTTTCAGAAAATAACCCTGGAACTGAGATCTGAAG
Organism: Oreotragus oreotragus; assembly: GCA_006410675.1. Classification (NCBI taxonomy): domain Eukaryota; kingdom Metazoa; phylum Chordata; class Mammalia; order Artiodactyla; family Bovidae; genus Oreotragus; species Oreotragus oreotragus. The sequence continues at coordinate 416,871 of SJYX01009078.1, forward strand.
ACGAGAAGAGCAGAGAGGGAAATGGCCCAGCCTGTTCAAGGAACAAAGAGAAGGCTGATTTTTTACATAATGAGCATGGTTGAGTCATATGAAATGAAGTTGAAAAAATGGGCCCCAGTATGTAGGACCTCACGAGGGTGTAGTAAGGAGTTTAGATTTTACTCTGGGCTAAAAGTCTTTGAAGAGTTGTAAGCATGGGGGTTGCCTTGGGCAGAATGAAATCTTAAGAAACTTATTCTGATTCTATAAAGATTACATTAAAGAGGAGCAGGGACTTCCCATGTGGTTCTGTTCAGTTCAGTTGCTCAGTCATGTCCGACTCTTTGCGACCCCATGAACTGCAGCACGTCAGGCCTCCCTGTCCATCACTAACTCCTGGAGCTTACCCAAATTCATGTCCATCGAGTCAGTAATGCTATACAACCATCTCATCCTCTATTGTCTCCTTCTCCTGCCTTCAATCTTTCCCAGCACTGGGATCTTTTCAAATGAGTCCGCTCTTTGCATCAAGTGGCCAAAGTATTGGAGCTTCAGCTTCAGCGTCCATCCTTCCAATGAACATTCAGGACTGATTTCCTTTAGGATTCATTTGTTTGATCTTCTTGCAGTCCAAGGGACTCTCAAGAGTCTTCTCCAATACCACAGTTCAAAAGCATCAATTCTTCAGTGTTCAGCTTTCCTTATTGTCTAGTTCTCACATCCATACATCCCAGGTGGTGCTAGTGGTAAAGAATCCACCTGCCAATGCAGGAGACTCGAGTTCCATCCCTGGGTCAGGAAGATCCCCTGGAGAAAGGAATGGCAACCCACTCCAGTATTCTTGCCTGGAGAATTCCATGGATGGAGGAGCTTTGCAAGCTCTGGTCCATTGGGTCACAAAGAGTAGGACACAACCAAGTAACTGAGCATGCAAAGAGGAGAAAGAGATGAGGAAACAGACGAAGAGGTGATTCCAGGGCAGAGGTGATGCTTGCTTAGACTGGGCAAGACAGCAAAGGTTGGGGGTGGGGAGAAATGGGCCTATCAGAGATGTCATCTGGAGTTCAGATTAGAAGAGTTGGTGATAGATTGAATATGTGTGGGGCTAGAGCATCTGGTCCCATCATTTCATGGAAAATAGATGGGGAAACAGTGGAAACAGTGTCAGACTTATTTTGGGGGGCTCCAAAATCACTGCAGATGGTGACTGCAGCCATGAAATTAAAAGACGTTTACTCCTTGTGTTACGCCCAAAGTCCGAGTCCCCAAAACTGAGAGAATAAGACGTCCACAGCAATGCAAAAGCAAACAGGGGTTTATTGCTAGCTCGAGCTAGGGCTCCCATCTCATCCAGCACAGCAGAGTCTTGACGAGAGCCCTGAGCCCAGAACTACAGCAGTATTTATAGGCTCAGAACAGACAGGAAGTTGGCAAGGGCAGATTGGCTGCAGGGGTTTCCTGGTATTTACTAATTGGCCAAGCTTTATTGGCTGCAGGGGTTTCTTGGTATTTACTAATTGGCCAAGCTTTATTGGCTGCAGGGGTTTCCTAACACTTGGAAGAAAAGTTATGACCAACCTAGATAGCATATTGAAAAGCAGGGACATTACTTTGTCAACAAAGGTCCATCTAGTCAAGGTTATGGTTTTTCCAGTGGTCATGTATGGATGTGAGAGTTGGACTATAAAGAAAGCTGAACACCGAAGAACTGATGCTTTTGAACTGTGGTGTTGGAGAAGANTATATTCAAAAGCAGAGACATTACTTTGCCGACTAAGGTCTGTCTAGTCAAGGCTATGGTTTTTCCTGTGGTCATGTATGGATGTGAGAGTTGGACTGTGAAGAAGGCTGAGCACCGAAGAACTGATGCTTTTGAACTGTGGTGTTGGAGAAGACTCTTGAGAGTCCCTTGGACTGCAAGGAGATCCAACCAGTCCATTCTGAAGGAGATCAGCCCTGGGATTTCTTTGGAGGGAATGATGCTGAAGCTGAAACTCCAGTACTTTGGCCACCTCATGTGAAGAGTTGACTCACTGGAAAAGACTCTGATGCTGGGAGGGATTGGGGGCAGGAGGGAAAGGGGACGACAGAGGATGAGATGGCTGGATGGCATCACCGACTCAATGGACGTGAGTCTGAGTGAACTCCGGGAGTTGGTGATGAACAGGGAGCCCTGGCCTGCTGCGATTCTTGGGGTCGCAGAGAGTCGGACATGCCTGAGCGACTGGACTGACCTGACTGAGAGAGAACTAGTGGGAATATGGCAGTCAAGGATGACCCTGAGGTTTTGGCTTGAGTGTCAAGGAAGAGATTGGTGGTGTGGACTGAATTGTATTGGACTGAATTTATTCAACTGAATTGAATTGGTGAGGAAGTTTAGGGACTGGGTTCTGTTCAATGGGCTGTGGGAGAAACTAGGAATTAAGAGTTCTGCTTTGGTAGGAGGTGTGTATTAGACAACCAAGAGGAGCTGTCAAGGATTAAGAAACAATTGATATAAAAGGAAACTGAGGCTGAAAACAGGTATACAGGTGCCAAGTGTTAGAACTCTGCTAAGCTAAGCAACCTCTTCACTATACATGCTTGCTAAGTTAAGTCAGTCATGTCCGACTTTTTGCACTGTAGCCTGACAGGCTCCTCTGTCCATGGGATTCTCCAGACAAGAATACTGGAGTGGGTTGCCATGCCCTCCTCCAGGGGATCTTCTCAACCCAGGGATCGAACTTGAGTCTCATGTTTCCTGCTTTGGCATGTGGGTTCTCTATCACTAGTGCCACCTGGGAAGCTGTCTCCACTATATGGAAAAATTCTCAATTATTTCTTCCAGCCATGATTAGAATATAAGTACAAAAGATTTGGGGAAGAGAAAGGTCAAAGAAATGGCCAAAGAACAGTTTTTGTTAAGTTTGGGGAGGGGAGATTGTTTGTTTTTTCCCAGCATAATCTTTAGGAAAAGAAAGACAAGTGCACGGAAACGTCTCTCATGGGGTCTAGTTCCGAACACGCACTCTGCAGCAGCTTGGGTTCAGATACAATCTCTACCAGTTATCGCTATGTGACCTTGAAAAAGTTTCCTTAAGACTTTACTCCTTGGTTCTTGACGTATGTGCTTCCTCTCTCAGTTGTGTCGGACTCTGTAATCCCATGGACTGTAGCTCCTCTGTCCTTTGGGATTCTCCAGGCAAGAGTACTGGAATGTGTTGCCATGCCCTCCTCCAGGGCATCTTCCTGACTCAGGGATCTAACCAAGCTCTTCAGCATTGCAGGCGGATTCTTTACCATCTGAGCCAGCAGGGAAGCACTTTGTATAAAACATTTAAAATGGGGCCTACCTCCAAATACTATCATGAGGATTTACAAGTGCTTCTGGCACTGCCTGACACACAAGAGATCGCAGACCCTTAACTCTAATCTTAACTTCTGCAAGAAACCCCAGCAATGCCGAACAATTTCCAGTCATCAGACAAGCCAAGCTTTCTCTTCACTGGATCCTCCCCCAATTAGACAGGTGTCCTTAAAAACCACCATGCTATGAAAAAATGTGCAATAAAAGCCACAAGGCTTATGGGAAGATATCTTCCATGACACATTTTTAATGTTTGTACCTCAAAGAGCATTATCAAAAGAGTGAAAAAAGAACCCACAGAATGGAAGTTATTTGCAAATCATATACCTGATAAGGGTCCAGGATCCAGAATAGACAGAGAACATTAACAACTCAACAACAGAAAGACAAACAATCCAATTTAAAAACAGGCAGAGGACTTGAGTAGACATTTCTCCAAAGAAGAGATTCAAATGGTAAACAGGTATATTAAAAGAAGCTCACTCTCATTAGTCATTCAGTTCAGTTCAGTCGCTCAGTCATGTCCGACTCTTCGCGACCCCATGAATCACAGCAGGCCAGGCCTCCCTGTCCATCACCATCTCCCGGAGTTCACTCAGATTCACGTCCATTGAGTCAGTGATGCCATCCAGCCATATCATCCTCTGTCGTCCCCTTCTCCTTCTGTCCCCAGTCCCTCCCAGCATCAGAGTCTTTTCCAATGAGTCAGCTCTTCTCATGAGGTGGCCAAAGTACTGCAGTTTCAGCTTTAGCATCATTCCTTCCAAAGAAATCCCAGGGTTGATCTCCTTCAGAATGGACTAGTTGGATCTCCTTGCAGTCCAAGGGACTCTCAAGAGTCTTCTCCAACACCACAGTTCAAAAGCTTCAATTCTTTGGCGCTCAGCCTTCTTCACAGTCCAACTCTCACATCCATACATGACCACAGGAAAAACCATAGCCTTGACTAGACGGACCTTAGTCGGCAAAGTAATGTCTCTGCTTTTGAATATGCTATCTAGGTTGGTCATAACTTTTCTTCCAAGGAGTAAGCGTCTTCTAATTTCATGGCTGCAATCACTAGAGAAGTGCAAATCAAATATGATGAAATATCATCTCACATCCAATTTTAAAAAGAAAAAAAGAGAGAGAGATGACCCAGAAATTCCATTTCGAGTTCAGTTCAGTTCAGTTGCTCAGTCGTGTCCGACTCTTTGTGACCCCTTGAATTGCAGCACGCCAGGCCTCCCTGTCCATCACCAACTCC
>SJYX01009078.1:437794-482905 GCA_006410675.1 Oreotragus oreotragus
GCACCAAAGAATTGATGCTTTTGAACTGTTGGAGAAGACTCTTGAGAGTCCTTTGGACTGCAAGGAGATCCAACCAGTCCATTCTGAAGGAGATCAACCCTGGGATTTCTTTGGAAGGAATGATGCTAAAGCTGAAACTCCAGTACTTTGGCCACCTCATGAGAAGAGTTGACTCATTGGAAAAGACTCTGATGCTGGGGGAGATTGGGGGCAGGAGGAGAAGGGGATGACCGAGGATGATATGGCTGGATGGCATCACGGACTTGATGGATGTGAGTCTGAGTGAACTCCAGGAGTTGGTGATGGACAGGGAGGCCTGGCGTGCTGTGTGATTCATGGGGTTGCAAAGAGTCGGACACGACTGAGCGACTGAACTAAACTCAACTACTTTTGTATCTGCTTCCCCTTCTGCTGTTTCCTACCTCTTCGAAAAAAATGTTAGTAGACTTCAAAATTTCAAGACAGGGAAGGACCTTGGGTTCATTCTGAGTTAGCCTCCTCTTTGTAGTGCAGTGGAAGGTTGCTTTGTCTCTCCGAGCTTCAGGGCCCCATCTACAAATTGAGAAAAATAATAACCACCTCACATAATATCTGCGACAATAAGAGTGATAAACAAGCAGAGTGTTGGTGCAAAGTCTTTTCAAAAATGATTCTTGAATATAGGAATGAGGATGAGAAATGCTATGCATTAATAAAGGAAGAAATACTTGAGAGTCAGGGAGACTTCGTGAAGAAGGTAAGACTTAAATTACTCCTTGAAACATGAGTAGATTCTGAATAGTACAATTGTAGGAGAGAGGCTGGATAGAGACTTGCTCTTTTTCTGTGTTTTAAATATTCTTTTACAAGATACACTGTAGAGCAGCACCAGGAACTGGCTGTAATAAGAAGGTTAAGCCTCCTTTCTTGAATAGTTAGTGCACTGTATTTGTAAGAATGTGGAGATTCTTCCACCCTTTTTACTCTCCTGACCCAAAAATGGCTTTAGAATGTCTCTAATTATGCCATCCACCAACTCAGCTTCTGAGCCTTGTCTGCAGATGCCTCCTCCACACATCTTCTTGCCATTCACTGATTCTTTTTAACAATTATTTATTAAGACATATTAAAATCTTAATTTTTGTTTGAACTTTGACTCAGCAGTTACATTATTAGGAATTTATTCCAGGGAAATATGAATACCCAACTATAATATAAGAATGTTTACCATTAAGACAAAAAGCCAGAAATGACCTAGATGTTTAGCAAAGAGGGATTAGTTATGTAAATCCTTATAAATTCATGAAAGATAATACCATGCAGCCATTAAGGATGACGTATAAAAGAACACAGTATACATGTGAAAATACCAATGTGATTTCATATCAATATGTTAAGAATAACAACGATTGCATCTGGAGTGGCCTTATAAGCATTTTATTTTTCTCTTCTATAGTGAACACCTATTTCCTGTATTAAGAAAAATATGAGTATTGTTTTGTCCACTTCTCACAGCTTGTGGAATCTCAGTTCACCAGCCAGGGATTGAACCCAGGCCTTGGCAATGAAAGCCCACGATTTTAACCATTAGGCCAGTAGGGAACTCCATAGGTTTTTTTTTTTTTTTAAGTCTATTGGGTCTAGTCTGTAGAATGTCATATTAAAAGAAAAAGGCAGAAAATTATGGGAAGAGGCCAAAAAGATACATATGAAGATATGAAGTGCCATAACTGTTCTTTTTTTCTGTAGTTTTTTAAAATAAGAAAGTGATGAAAGATTAGTTCTCTTTATAAAGAAAATTACCTCTCTCATCTTTCTCATTTCTATCTTATAAATGCTCAATAAATATTAGTAGTATTTTAGCAGAAAAAGTAAAACATTACTCAAACATGGTATAGTGGCAGAATTCTCACAGTTTTCATCTGAATTGGCAAGTACTAATATTGAAGTAATTTCTGTAGTTTTTTAAAATAAGAAAGTGATGAAAGATTAGTTCTCTTTATAAAGAAAATTACCTCTCTCATCTTTCTCATTTCTATCTTATAAATGCTCAATAAATATTAGTAGTATTTTAGCAGAAAAAGTAAAACATTACTCAAACATGGTATAGTGGCAGAATTCTCACAGTTTTCATCTGAATTGGCAAGTACTAATATTGAAGTAATTTCAAAGTCCTTTTTACGCCTTTGAAAAGCGTGTTTCTTCAAACTAGCAAAGGTAGACTTGAATGAAAGGCAGGGGTTTTTTCCTCTCTCTTTTTATCTTTCTTTTTGTTGAAAGCTCTTGGAACACTTGTTATTTTAACAATTAATAAAAATTTTTAAATAAAATCATGTGAAAACTTAGAATCAAAGTCATAAAGTAAAAGTTAAAAGATTTTTCTGCTTTTCCTTGCTAGGTCATCCATAGTCACTTTATAGTTCTTAAAAAATTTTTTTTCAAACACAAATGGGATTACATTAACTATACTGCTGCATAATTTATTATCTTACTATAGTTTGATATTACATATAGAATTTATTCATTTTTTGTCTCATATATACATAATTTTAATGGACTTTTTCATATTCAAGAAATCAATGCTCCATCCAATTAATTAAAAGAAAACAGTATCAGCCATAACTTTAAAACTAAGAAAAGAGCATTTTCAACATTTTGGAAAATCATTTTGTTATATCATTTCTGATTTCTTTCTGTGCCAATACATACTAGTATTAGAAAAACAACTACCATTTATTAAATACTACATATGTACTAAGTGCTTTACATATGCTATTCAACATAAGATAAAACTATTAGCTTTCCATTTTAGCAATGAGGAAGACAAACTTCAAATAGGAGAGACTTGTCCAAAGTCACATATTGATATGTGACACAGCCTGAATTCAAACCCAGATCCGTCCTCAAAGACCATGTTCTCAAACATGTGCATGTATTAATACATGTATGAAAAGGGAACCATATTATACACATTATTTGGTAACCTTTTTTTCACTTGAAAATACAGACTTATTTTTATCACAATAAATTACAACATTTTCATCATCATTTCTTTTTATGGTCATATTACACAGCTTGAGGGATCTTAGTTCCCAAGCCAAGGATCGAATTGGGGTCATGGCGGTGAAAGTGCTGATTCCTATCCACTGGACATCCAAGGAATTCCCTTGTTATCATTTCTAATGACTGCCTTGGCCATCATTATATATAGAGGATCATAAAATATTGATGCTAGTTTGTCATTGTTAGATACAGGATCGATTCCAATATTTTACTATTATAGTAATATCTGACATAAATATTTTTATTTGCTGCACATTTTAAAGCATTCTCTCATATAGCAAATGTCTTTAGTATTGCCTGCTTCATGCAATAATTTCTTACAGAAGCTCAAAGAAGCCTGCATTAAAATGAATGCAAACATTAATACATGTAATATACCAAAAGTAGTTCCTTTTTGTTCTAAAGTTTTACTTGGTTGACAACACTTTGTTTTTTGTTTTTGTTTTGTTTTGTTTTGTTTTTGACAACAGTTTGTTTTAAGGGGAAACTGGAAACAATCTAAGAGACTAGCAAACGATTTTAATATAAAGTAGAAATCTGCGCTGTCAAATATGGCAACCACCAGCCACACGTGACTATTTGAATTTAAACTAAATAAAATTTAAATTTCAGAACCTCAGTTTCACTAGCCATATTTTAAGGGCTCAGATGCCATGTGGAACTAATGATGACCATATTGGATAGGGCAGATACAGAATATCTCCATCAACACAGAAAACTCTATTAAATGGTGCTAATATAGAACACTCATACTATGAAATACTATACAGTATTTCAAAAGAATTCAGAAGACCTATATATACTGACGTGAGAAGGTACCATTTTTTAAAATTTGTTTTTAACTTTTTATGTAAGTGATATTGACTCATAGGGCCTTGAGATTTTTCTAATTTTACAAGACTGTAGTCATATCTGATGCGAATTTTTGTAAAGAACCAATTAAATTTTTTTTCCAATGAAAATTAAATGTATAGAGTAGTGAAGGGACACAGTGCAGAGATGAAGTCACTTCGATTTAATTTATTGGAGAAAGTTCTCATAGAAGAGGCAGCCCTGAGCTGTCTCAAATGTTAGCAAGTAAAGGGATATAAGACAGAGATAAAAAGGAAACTTGTCTATGGTGATGGACAGAAGAGTAAAGCCACAGATGAGGGTTTAAAATCCAAAGCACTTTGACCAGTTCTAAATCTCAGGAGTGTCATGAGAATTAAGTAACATAATATATAGTGAAAACACTTTGTAATCTATAAAATACTATCTAAATTAAAAAGATTGTTGTAGGAATCAAAAAGCATAATCTATATACTTTGAAAATCTGTGTACTTTGAAAACAAACTACATGTAAGACAACATTCTTTATATGAAAATAAATGAAATTATTGATAAACACAATGACAAAAATAATATGCCTAGATAGCATTACATATGCATTAAGATTGAATTAATAGAATATTTACTTGTTTCATATACCTAAAGAGTCACTATTACAAATTATATTCTCATAATTATGTTAAAAAAGAAACGGAGAAGCAAAAACATCTACCCAGAAATATCATTCTACCTCACGATGACTTCGTTTTTCTTTTGCATAAGCCTGTGTCTTTCAAATAATCCACAAGCAAATAGCTCCATTCTGTCGATGAGAAATTATAAAAGACCATGTAATCAGCTGACAAAGGAACTGAAAACAAGCCCAGAGGAAATGCATGGCTGTTCTTACAAAGTCACAATGTACTGTTCTGTTTGCCTCCCACTCTCAAAGTGTATATTCCTGACATTTCTTGTCTTATAATTGGACTTTATGAATGAGAGCTGTAGGATGCTGTCTGGTGAATGATCTGAAAAGGATATACTGAAACACAGTGGAGGTGCTGCAAACACTGAATGCTAGGTTTTGTGTGGGAACTTAAATAAGAGGCATGAATTAGAAATTCAGAACCCCAAATTTTATTCTGTATAAAATAAGGGCTATTTTCTCAGTCCTTAATGGAGACTTTGAGTAGGTTTAGGTGACATATAATGTGGAAACCAAATGCAAAGGCTTGGATTTCAGGATAGTCTGGAGTCCCATGGCTTCCCAGAGTTTACCCTTTACAAATGCTCTGGTGAAAAAGAGCTCAATAATGTTTCCTCTTCTTTAATTTCATTTCTTCATCTCAACTGCTGAGCAACTATTAAAACACATACCTATTAACATTTCTATAGCATGTTCTTTCTAACGGGCATTCAATTTCATCTCACATGGTCCAGCTGAAGAATTAGTTCACTGGGACTCTGGAAATAATCAGCTATATTGGTAAATGTGCCCTGTGTGCCTACTATGTGCCACATGAGAACCAACAGCTGGACAGTTTTATTCACATTCAGACAGGGCACAACAAGGATTCTCTTTTGTTGGCAAAACTACTAGGGAAAGCATTTCCGAAGCAGGGGCAGGCAGGAATCAAAAAAGTAGGCTTGAAGAAATTCTCCAAGGAAACAGGCCATTATGTTAATGGTCCGTTTGTCTCTGGGTGGTAACATTGTGGGTTTTTTCCCTTCATTATGCTTTTTTTATACTTTCTAATTTTTTTCCACAATAGGTATATATAACGTATAAACAGAAAATAATAAAGTAAAATCTTAAAAGAAAAGGAGTTTCAAAAAAACTATACAAAATGAGGAAGAGATTCAAATGTAAATAAGTCCATTGATTGGTATAGTTGACTGCCAATCATATTGATGGACAGCATGACTCCAGCTACTTAATGAATTGTTTTTTCTAAATCAAGCATTGGGCCTCAGCCTTTGGTAAGAAGAAGTATACCATTCACCTTTTGAAGGTATTAACTCTTTCTGGACTCTAGGACTCTTCTTTACTGAAAGAATTCATGCACCATCTCTTCCCCAGAAGCCCTAAAATAACTTGAAGTTTTCATCTATTTTTATCAAGGATAATCATGAGATCCCTGAGGAGAATAATATTGCATTATGGGTTAATATAATACAGGTTAAAAACACCACTAAATCAACAACAAAAAGTAGGAAATTCACTCATTGCCTTTTGTTTTTACAGTTGTGTGAACCTTTCTGCCACTAGAAATGTCTAGGCCCAGCTAAGTTCTGGCTAGTAAGAAAATCAGAGGGAGCCCCCACCTCAAGTATGAAAGAGTCATTCATGGAGAGCTGGGCATGAAAGTCCTCCGTCCACAGTGTGTTTCATCCTGAACACATACCCTCCAAGTACAGATGGCTCCTCAGGGCAGAAATTAAAGATGAAGAGAGAAATGTCTCTCCAACAGAACACAGTATGTTAATTCACTTAGAAGGCAAAAGGGTGTGTCTGCTTTACTGACTTTTCCGAAGGCACAGAATTTGGCCCTATTTCTAGTTATAGTTAATATGTTTACTCCTTAAAATGTGCCTCTAAATTTCCCCCAAATGAAAGCCATGGCTTATCACCAAATTCTAAGAGACCTGCTCACTGGATTGAAAACACTTGAGGCCACTTGGGTCTCAGAGTCACTGGAGGCCCAGACGTCACCTTTGTCTTCACCCTCCCCTCAAAGCTCCCAAGAGCCAGTGAGGCCTTTCACTCATGAGTTCTGGCAGTTGGCTGAGGTCTCCCTGCGGAAAAAAGAAAGGGGGAAAACTGTGCTGGGTGAGGTTGGCCTCTCCTAACGCTTATTAATAGAGAACATGTGGGCTGAGGCAAAGGCAGGGGCTGGGGTTGCTGAGTAAACAGGATGGGATGAGAAAGAGAATGATGCTTTTATATTCTTGTCTATTATAGATCCAGTGAGGCTCTTTAATGGAGATAAAAGGGAGAGACAGATTTAAAGGAAGTCGCTTCCAAAGCTATATGTGCCGACCACTGATGTCTACTGTCTCATTTCCCGGGAAAGAGAGCTGTGTGGTCAATCAGCACTGCTAACCAATCTGCTAATCAGATTCCACTAAGGTTTTCTTGATCTCTGGCTCTGTTGTACCTCTATCATTTGAGAATTCTATTTTAAACCGTCATTTATTTATTCATTCTGCTAACGTTAATTGAACACTACTATTGCCAGACACTGTTTGGGGCACTGTGAACACAGCAGTGAACAAAAGAGCTTTCATGGACTTCCCTGGTGGCTCAGAGGTTAAAGCGTCTGCCTCCAATGTGGGAGACCCGGGTTCGATCCCTGGGTCGGGAAGATCCCCTGGAGAAGGCAATGGCAATCCACTCCAGTATTCTTGCCTGGAGAATCCCATGGACGGAGGAGCCTGGTAGGCTACAGTCCACGGGGTCGCAAAGAGTAGGACACGACTGAGCGACTTCACCTTCACCTTCACCTAGAGAGAAAGGCCAGGAAAGAAGAATTAACAGGAGTGCAGACTGCAACACCAACCAGACGTAGGTGCCGGGAAACCAGGGGAGGAAGTACTGACCCCATCTTTGTCTGGGGAAGGGTGGTCAGGGAGGGCACCCTGAGAAGAAGTCCATGACACCTGAATTGGACCTGGAGTTAGCAGCTGGAGAAGGGAAGGGAGGGCTTAAGGCTTGATAGGACAAGAACATTGCAAGTGTGGGAAATGCCACCACTGCTTAGGAAAGTCCCTTTCCTCTTAGGGATGGGGGAGAAGGCAGAGGTATCCCAAGGACTTTAAGGAAATATACTATAGAAACTACACAAAAAGGATGCTGGTGTTTCAGAGAACATCCAGGTGAGATGCCACACTTAGAGGAAGAATGAGAAACAGTGCTGTTTGCATTTGAAACTTTCTTTCCACACGCTGACCTATTTTTGATTCAAGCCCATAAAGGCCTTTTTATAGAAAGGGAATTAAAGACTATGAGGCAGGCAGATATGGAAGGGAGTTTTTTCTTTCCTTATCGAAAAATGCTGGTATTTCTACAAATATACAGTGTTTAAAGTGTCTTAAGTGTGTTTGTCCCTGTAGTCTTAGACACAGTGTTGCTAAGATACATAAACCATCACATTTTAAATTTTGTGTTGACATCTGAATATTAGGATGGTTTCTTATTGTTAAAATTTAATTTTTAATACTATATACATATATCAAATATACTTAGTATTCAGGAGATTGCTATATAAATTTGAATCTTCCCCCAAATTTAGAAAAAATACACAGGAAAGTATCTATGATAAAGTTTTAGCCATGAAAAAACATAGCTAGTATTAGAGAACTGTTACAGTTTTTTTTCATTTATCAATTTTATTTCAGACAATATAAAAGAATGAGAACTTTGTCAGTATTAAAAAAAAAAAACTTTATTCATGCCATTATTTCTTTTCAATCTGCTAGCTAAAAACATGTCCATATCAAGCTTTTGTTTCCTGATCCTTATTATAGTCTCCATAAAAATCATTAGAAATATACTGTCTCAAAAAGAGAAGCTGATTCCTCTCCTGTCCAAATTGTTAGTTTTCTGATTGACTTTGAAAACCAAAACTTTACTCTCTTTGAGGGAAAATAATCTATTTTTCTAGAGAATTTCAGTCTGTCAGTCACTCTGATAGACGCATAGCTCCTACTGTATTATTTTTTGCTTCAGCTAACCTATGTTAAAGCAAAATCATTTTTAAAGCTGAAGACAATTCAACATTTCTGATTAGCTCCAAAAGTTCTACAGTCAACTGGTGACTGCCAAGTTTTCCCAATGTAAGCCATTATCCTGACTCATTTTCTTCAAGGATCAGACAAGCGTGTGTGTGATCTGTCCTACAAATAAAGGTTGCATCTAAACATTCTGTCTTAGCAAAGAAATTAGAACTGCTAAATTTTTAATGCATATATTTTTCATTTTAAACTCACAGAAAGGTACTTTCGCTCCAAGACATGAGATGATTTGTTGTTGTTCATTCGCTCAGTTGTGTCTGACTCTGTGGCCCTGTGGACTACCCAAGCACGCCAGGCTTCCCTGTCCTTCACCATCTTGAGAAGCTTGCTCAAACTCATATACATTGAGTCGGTGACGCCATCCAACCATCTAGTCCTCTGTCATCCCCTTCTCCTGCCTTCAATCTTTCCCAGCTTCAGGGTCTTTTCAAATAAGTCAGCTCTTCACTTGAGGTGGCCAAGTATTGGCACTTCAGCTTCACCATCAGAAAAAAAGTTCAGATAGTCTTCACCCTTCATCATTTTCAGTCAATGATCCACTTGTATGTTGGCCAAAACGTACTGTTACAATAAATTACTATATGCAGGCAGAGGCCACGATCTTCACTGATATTTCCTCTTGGGGACCAGAGAATTCAGTGCTTTGGTCAAAAGTACAGATTGAGTTTAGATAGTTGGGGATATTTTTCAACAATTCTTTTTCAGGGAAGTACTGCTATGAAAAATTGTTTTCGTTTATGCTGAAACAAGTTATTGAGCACACTAGCTGTTATATAAGTCAGTCATCCCAAAGAACCAGAACATCAGGAAACATGGCCAAGGTCACTAAGTTGCTATCCTGAAGGAAGAAACCTGATTAAAATGTTAAGTCAGTGGAATAAAATGAGGAAACTAGCTTACTTGCTAGTTTTTACTTCCTCCCTCCCTCCTTTCCCCCTCCTCACTCTCTTTTCCTTTTTTTTAAATCCAGATATCTTTAGCCTGAAGCCTGTTTGTTACATGTTTTTACAACTCAGACTCATCGGTATTAAACCACACTTTTGTCAGCCAGAATAGTTATAGCATACCAATTATTTAAATTGTCAGAACCCTCAGGTTAAAATTCTTCAGGTGCCAAAAAGCAGCAAGTCTCTTCAGCCTGTGGAGAGGTTGTTTCTCCCCAGGGTTGAGAGCTGGGCTTTCCTCTGAATCCAAGGGACAAACACACTTAGACATTGAGCTGGAGCTTCTTCCCTGCTGCCTGGAAATAGATGTTCTGAAAGACAACAATGTCACTGACCCACCTCTCCCTGGAGGTGAGCCATGGGTTCAGAGAGACTAAATGAGAGGAAAAGGCAGACACTTTGATTCTCAAAAGTACCTGCTCAGCAGAGCTACCTGGAAAGTATTAAAAACTATTTCAATGCCTGGATTCTATATAATTGGCCTAGGTATTTTTAAAAGCAGCAAAGCATGAGGATAACTGTTTTGAAGTATGCAAATTTCACATTTAGGCCTTAGCTAAGGCTAAAAAAACAAAAAAAAAACTGCCCCTCATCTAAGCTGGAAAATGTATCCAAGAAAAAAAGAGAGAAAACTGCTCTTACTACAGTGTTCCTCATGATTATTCTGTTGTCATGAGTGAGTGAGTGAAGTCGCTCAGTCGTGTCCGACTCTTTGCGACCCCGTGAACTGAAGCATACCAGGCTCCTTCGTCCTTGGGATTCTCCAGGCAAGAATACTGAAGTGGGTTGCCATTTCCTTCTCCAGGGGAACTTCCCGACCCAGGGATCGAACCCAGGTCTCCCGCATTGCAGGCAGACGCTTTAACCTCTGAGCCACCAGGGAAGCCCTCTGTTGTCATGGATATCTATAAATCCACGAAGATTGTTAATCAGTTTACTTAGCCCCTCTTCAGAAGCTCTGTGTTAGAAACTTTACATCTAAGCAACTCCTGCTTCTTTGCTTCTCAGGCCTTCTGCGAGAGAGGAATAGAGAACTAGGTTTCTAGGTACAATACTAGTGAGCTGTCCTTTTCATAGGGTTGCCTTTAGCTAGGTCCAGCAATTGTTGTCTGGCCAGAATGTGGGCCCAGGGTCTCCAGATCATCCCATTTTTCAAAAGAACCCAGAAATCTTTGCAATTATGTGAAATCTTCCAATTTCTAAATGTTGGTAAATAATTAAATTGTGAATAATCAAAACACATCTGCTAACCAAAATCAAACTGCTAGTTTGCAACCTTCAATCTGGAAGGCTCTTTTTCATCTCACCATCTCAACCTCATGAGGCTTTCAATACTCTCTTCTGGCAACAGTTTTTTCAAAATGCCCCCATCCCCACCTCTCCTTTACCACCAGTCTAGTGCTACAACTCTAGGCATTCAAACACACCTCTAAAGTTTGTCTCCTTACATTGCTTATCTCCCTCCCCTAGTAACTATCCACCCTGAGGGCCTTAGTCTTTATTTTAGAAGTTAACTTTAATATGTTAATCCCAAATTGGATTCTGATTCAGCAAACTAACTTATTAAACGTTTACAATGTGTATATATAAAAATTTAACAAATGCAAATTATGGTCCCCTCGAAATATAAGCAAAGAAAATACACAATAGGAAAAAAATACATGTTTCTCCAAATTCATACCTTTAACTTTTTGATTTGCATTTCCTCCCAGATCTAATTTCCCTGTGAGAATACTGGAAACATCTCCATATGGCACTTTTATCCTTAGTGTTGCTTAGTAGTTGGCCTTGGAAGCCAGTATGGGTTCAACTTTGGGCTCTACCACCTGGGTGACTTGGGTAAGTTACCTGACCTTCTTATTCTAAGTTTTCTTACAGTATTTAAACTAGGGGTAATAATAGAACCTGCCTTAAAGGCTTGTCATGAGGATTAATTATGCCAAGAACTACCTACTGTGCTGGGCCATTAACTATTAGTAATGATTGAAGAGGGTGGCCCCCAAGAACCCTTAAGGGTAAGCATTATTATCCCCATCTGATTGATAGATGAGGGACCAATGAGACTCTGATGTCAACTGCCCAAGATCTCTCTGCTAGTACAGAAGAGGGATGTGAACATGAATCTGCCACCAAGCCCATTGCTTTTCCAATTATCCTAGGGAAAATTCAACCCAGTCTTCCCAAATATTTGCCAGATTACCAATACTTAAAATCTGCTTCACATATTAAGTGAGCCCTATTCATCTGAACAAGTCTCCAACTACAAGTAAATTTCTTTTATCATTATCCAATATTAATAAACATAAAAGCTAGCACTACTGAGCTCTATGTTGTGCTAAACACGTGTCTTTCATTGTCTTCTTTAACCTCTGTGGGCTTCCCTGATGTCTCAGTTGATAAAGAATCCTGCCTGCAATGCAGGATTCCCAGGTTCAGTCCTCGGATGGGGAAGATCCCCTGGAGAAGGAAACAGCAACCCACTCCAGTAATTCTTGCCTGGAGAATCCCATGGACAGAGAAGCCTGGTGGGCTACAGTCCATGGGGTTGCAGAGTCAGACATGACCTAGCAACTAAACCACCAATCTCTGTGAAGCAGTGATTATTATTTTCAGATGAGAAAACTGAAACCCAGAAAGTTAAGTCACTTGTCCAAGGACACAAAATAGTGTTTAAGCCTAGACGCCAAAGCCATTAAGGGTCCTTAGCCTCTCTGCCAGGCATTGGAATTTCCCAGACAGATACAATTTCATAAAATAATAATAATAAAATTACAAACTAACTTACCAACTCTTTATTTCAATTCCATCAACTCATAAAAGAAAGAACACTCTAATACACCATGGAGAGTTCATAGTCTCAGAATAAAATCATTAAATACATTTAACTGTATGAAAAGTTCCTGACATTGTTTTAACTTTTCTGTGTGAACTGGTGGAAGCTGTGTACCATTGCCTTCCTGCCACCGTTACCCCTCATCCTTCCCCTTCTGGTCACCTGCAGCCCTTTCACTTCATACCCTCCTACTCATTCCTTCCTTCAGAGCCAAGATAATTGCCCACAATTAGGCTTGGAATCTCCCACGGGAGGAGGAAACTCAAATGCCAGGGTAAGAAGGTGGTTGGCCCAACTGAGACAACGGGAAAACGGCCTAGCAACCAGGATAGAAACGGTCTCCGTGCGTGGAGTGAGTGGTTGCTGAGGGAGGCCATGGTGTGCCACCATATGCAATGCACAGTCCAGGAAAAGGGAGCAGGACAGGGGACAGCTCCACTTTCCTAACCCCAAGATGGAGAGAGGGCTGAGCCTGTGGCAAGAAAAAGGCCCATTGACAAAGAATGTTTGAATGCCCTGCTAACCGGCCCACCATACCTCCTAAGTGAGTTCCTCCCACCCAAATAGGTAGTTGCGCTTCATGTGACTAACACCCAAGAGGATATTTAACCTGCAGTGTCTGTTTTAGTTCTTCCTACTGACATATTACCAGGAGAAGGTTTCATTCTTTTGAACATGTGCAGGGTTGGGGGAAAGGGGTAAGGGAAAGAAGAGGGATTTACCAAGTCAGAAAAGAAGTCAAGGGCTTCCCTGGTGGTCCAGTGGTTAGGAGTCGTCCTGCCAATGCAGGAGGCATGGGCTCCATCCCAAGTCCAGGAAGATTCTACATGCCCTGGAGAAACAGCCCACGCTTTAGAGCCCCTGCCCAGAAACTAGAGAGTAACTTCCAGTTTGGGCAACTATAAAAAACCTCAGCAACACAAGACCCAGCGGCAGCCATAAATAATTTTTTTTGTTGTTGTTAAGAAGTCACAGCTTGTCAGCCCCATCCCTTGTATCAGGAAATGTGCACTTCTTTTATACCCAATCTGTTCTGAACCTGTTTGACTTTAGGTCAGTGCAAGTATTGATAGCATGTGACCTGCCGAAGTTAATTCTACAGAACAATGGAATTGAGTTAGCCAGGCTTCATCCTATTACTTTTTGATAACAAATTTCGCCCCCCACCTCTCACAGTGAGTTCTTGACACTTTCAACTATTGGTGTTGCCAGTGAAAAGGGCCAAGTTAAAAGATGTAACCAAGTGCATTTCCTAAAACTCTTTGGTAGATTTAAGGACATCTTATTTCTTTTCACTGAACATTTTCCTTTCCTCATTAACTAACTTAAAATGATAAAATGTATACATGGGGATGTGGGCAGGATTTGACCTCTAAATTCAGGGGCTGGCTTACAAATTCAGTCATGTTTGCTATTAGATTCCAAGAGGTATTTGCCAACGGAATGCTGATAGCGTTCTTTAAAAGCCATTCCTGAAACATTGCCTGTGATATATTCATAAGTAGAAAACAATTAGAAATATTCATTTTATCACCAGAATTTTGGTTAAAAAAAATAAAACAAGCAAACACACATAAATGCACATACAAGTAAAAAGATTAGGAGGAAATATACAAAAAAGTTAGCAGTGGTTAGCTTTGGATGTTGAGTTTTATTTTCTTCTTTGTTGCCTGAGTCTCCTTTGCAATTTTTCTGCTTGTAATAAATGTTTGTCTTTTATTAGGAAAAAGAGTGTTTAAAAAAATTTAAAGCTATTTTGTTTATCCTAGAGACCTCCAGATTCATTCTTGCACCCTGCATAGCTGGGTGACAACTCCTCGCCATCCTTGCTAAAGATTTATTCTCTGAGAGTAAAACAGAGGGTCCCTGGGCCAGGGAGACCAGACACAGCTGAAGACAGAGGTGCTGCAGTGAGTCAAAGGGTGAAGATCTGGAGACACCCCACAGGCACGCCACACCAACACACGTCCTGCCAGTACTCTCTATACTCAGCTCCTGTCACACCTTCACCCACTAACCAAAAGATGGAAGCACTTCCTCTGACCACCCCAAAGGAAAAAATCCAAAGACACTCATCCTAGAGTTTCCCCAGCTGCAAGGTTTAGTGACATGGCTTCCCAGTGAACCTCAATCTACAAGCCCCTGACAGCTTAGATATGAGCAGGTGGGCAAGACTGACAGACTGCTCAGAAAAGCCTCTAATGTTAAAATAATGTAAAACAAAGGGGTGGAAAACAGAAATATGAATCAAACAATGATTATATAATGAGAAGAAAAAATTAATACTATCAGATAAAACATTGCAGTTATGAAACAGGATAAGATTTTTTTTTCATGAACATCCAGAAAACAAACAAACAAAAAAGTATTACTGGAAATCAAAAATGTGAAAGACACAAAGGTAGGATTGGAAGCTAAGGCTATTTCAGAAAATAAAGCAAAAAGACCTAAAGATAAAATCAATAGAAAATAGAAAAGATAGAGATACAATATCCAAAGAATAGGAGTTCCAGAAAGAACAGATAAAATATTAATCAAAGGTAGGAACTTACAGTAAAATAATTTTCAAATTTCTTTCTAGTAGAGAGAACATGAGTTTTCAGATTCAAAAGGACCTACTGACTATCCAGCAAAAAGGATGAAAACAATCGCCCACTAAAGCTATTTTTCCCTGTATTTTTTGGCCTCCCCATGTATGGATGTGAGAGTTGGACTGTGAAGAAGGCTGAGCACCAAAGAATTGATGCTTTTGAAATATGGTGCTGGAGAAGACTCTTGAGAGTCCCTTGGACTGCAAGGAGATCCAACCAGTCCATTCTGAAGGAGATCAGCCCTGGGATCTCTTTGGAAGGAATGATGCTAAAGCTGAAACTCCAGTACTTTGGCCACCTCATGCGAACAGTTGACTCACTGGAAAAGACTCTGATGCTGGGAGGGATTGTGGGCAGGAGGAGAAGGGGACGAGAGAGGATGAGATGGCTGGATGGCATCACTGACTAGATGGACGTGAGCCTGAGTGAACTCTGGGAGTTGGTAATGGACAGGGAGGCCTGGCGTGCTGCGATTCACGGGGTCGCAAAGAGTCAGACACGACTGAGTAACTGAACTGAACTGAATTGATGTGGCATGCAGGATCCTAGTTCTCCAACTAGGGATGGAACCCAGGCCCTCTGCAGTGGAAGCACCATGTCTTAACCAAAGGACCACCAGGGAAGTTCCCAACACTAAAGCACGTTAGAGAAAAGTGGAATATCACTGAGGAAAAAAAAAAAAAAAAAATCTTATAAGATTCTAAAGAGAAAAAAGAAAAACCATGTCACAATAAAAGAGCTTCAGATTTCTTGATAGCAACTAGAAAGCAATGGAGAAAAGTCTTCAAAATTCTAAAGGAAAATGATTATTACTGTGGAATTTTATATCTAACCAAACCTTCACCATGTATGATAGTAGAAAAAGAAAAACTTTCAGAATTACAAGTTTCCAAAACAGTTATCTGTCCTCCATACTTTCTCAGGAAGCTAGAGTTTGGTCAGTAAACCAAAGAGAGGAAGCCATGGATAAAGGAAGCAGTATTTCACCCATGGGAGTGGTGACAGGAATCAGCAGGGTGCTCATGATGGGGATCTATGAGGATAGCCAGTCCAAGTTGGTGCAAATCGTAACGCCACTGGGGAGAATCTGCAGGGAGACAAATCTGGTAGAACCTGTGATGTCCTGCATCTTGAGGGAAGACAAATACTAAAGACTGAATTGATTAAAAGAAAACAACAGTTAAGAAGCAAGAGAACTGGACATGGAACAACAGACTGGTTCCAAATCGGGAAAGGAGTGCATCAGGGCTGTATATTGTCACCCTGCTTGTTTAACTTACATGCAGAGTATATCATGCGAAATGCCAGGCTGGATGAAGCACAAGCTGGAATCAAGATTGCCGGGAGAAATAGCAATAACTTCAGACACGCAGATGACACAACCCTAATGGCCAGAAGCAAAGAACTAAAGTGCCTCTTGATGAAAGTGAAAGAGCAGAGTGAAAAAGTTGGCTTAAAACTCAACATTCAGAAAACTAAGATCATGGCATCTGGTCTCATCACTTCATGGCAAATAGATGGGAAAACAGTGACAGACTTTATTTTGGGGGGCTCCAAAATCACCGCAGATGGTGACTGTAGCCATGAAATTAAAAGACACTTGCTCCTTGGAAGAAAAGCTATGACCAACCTAGACAGCATATTAAAAAAGCAATTTCCAGTAGTCATGTATGGATGTGAGAGTTGGACTATAAAGAAAACTGAGGCCCAATGCTTTTGAACTGTGGTGTTAGAGAAGACTTGAGAGTCCCAAACCAGTCTATCCTAAAGGAAATCAGCCCTGAATATTAATTGGAAGGACTGATGTTGAAGTGAAACTCCAACACTTTGGCCGCCTGATGTGAAGAACTGGCTCACTGGAAAAGACCCTGATTCTGGGAAAGACTGAAGCCAGGAGGAGAAGGGAACGACAGAGGATGAGATGGTTGGATGGCATCACCGACTTGATAGACATGAGTTTCAGTAAGCTCCAGGAGTTTGTGATGGACAGGGAGGCCTGGCGTGCTGCAGTCCATGGGGTCACAAAGAGTCAGACATGAGTGACTGAACTGAACTGAACTGAACTGAAAAGAAAACAAAGCAAAACACATAGGAAGATAAAGCAAATGGGAAGATAAGATAATTTTCAGGGAAAACAAAAGTTACACAAGAAAAAAAAATCAGGGTTTATGAGATGACTCGGCGGTGAAACGTCATTGAAGTGTAAACCCTCGTGCTGACCAAACAAAAATTAGAACATAATTAAATCGGGAGAAGAGGGAGATGAGAAGGGTGGTGTGTGAGTGAGTGGAGTGGGGGCAAAGAGAGATAAAGCTTAACCTCCCCTTCTACTAGAGTGAAGAGTTGTTAGTTGGCACGTACAACTGAAAAAGCAAGAAGCTAGCAATTAAGCATGTTATATGGAAATGTGGAGGTAAATACAAACAGCAACAGCTGATACGTGAAAGTGGTTCTCTCCAGGGAGAGGGAAGTAAGGGTCTAGGAGGTAGGAAACTATTGCTTTTCCTTACAAACCATATGGAACCATTCTATTCTTTAAGCTATGGGCATGTATAACCTTGATACAAGAATAAAAACAAAAAACTGAAAATTTAATGGGAAAGGTAGAACTGGCTTTTATAGCTCTACGTTAAATCTTGGGTCGTAGCACTTCTCTACATCTGACCAGGCTTAAATTCCTTAACCTCTCTGAGCCAGTTTGTTTCATCTGTAAAATCAGGACACTGGTGGTTGTGAAGACTGAGTGAGGTTTTAAGGCCCTTTGCCTACATTGGACAGTTAATGTCAGCTCCTGGTCAAATGGCCAAGGCTCCCACCCTTCATGTGGTCTTTGTAGGAGCCTAGCAGCTGGAGTCTTTCTGCCCTTTAAAGCAGAGTTCTAAGCAGCCATGAAATTAAAAGACGCTTACTCCTTGGAAGAAAAGTTATGACCAACCTGGATAGTATATTCAAAAGCAGAGATATTACTTTGCCGACTAAGGTCCGCCTAGTCAAGGCTATGGTTTTTCCTGTGGTCATGTATGGATGTGAAAGTTGGACTGTGAAGAAAGCTGAGCACCAAAGAATTGATGCTTTTGAACTGTGGTGTTGGAGAAGACTCTTGAGAGTCCCTTGGACTGCAAGGAGATCCAACCAGTCCATTCTGAAGGAGATCAACCCTGGGATTTCTTTGGAAGGAATGATGCTAAAGCTGAAACTCCAGTACTTTGGCCACCTCATGCGAAGAGTTGACTCATTGGAAAGGACTCTGATGCTGGGAGGGATTGGGGGCAGGAGGAGAAGGGGACGACCGAGGATGAGATGGCTGGATGGCATCACGGACTCGATGGACGCAAGTCTGAGTGAACTCCGGGAGATGGTGATGGACAGGGAGGCCTGGCGTGCTGCGATTCATGGGGTCGCAAAGAGTCGGACACGACTGAGCGACTGAACTGAACTGAACTGAATCACACGAGGGCCCAGTTGTTTCAAGCAAAACTTTAGATCAGTGTTTGTTTCAATGGTGATTCAGTGGTTAGGACTCCACACTCTCACTGCTGAAGTCCTCAGCTGAGGAACTAAGATCCTACATTCCCCACAGCCCAAACCATCAGACAGAAAAGTAGATCTAGCATTGACTTAGATTATTTTAATTTATTTTTTAGACTATTTTTATTATAATGTTATTTAAATATTGTTTGGGTGTTTAACTCTGTCTATACATAGAACTTAAGCAACAATAAAGTAAAAATAAATTTAAATGAAAGCCAAATCACAAAACCAATAGAATCCAAATGAATATTAACATAATGTGACACAGGTGAAGTGCTGAAACCGAATCACAGCTCTTTGAGAGAACATGCTATCAAAGGGTCTTATGGGTCTTCATGACCAGGCTACTGGATGCTAGATGGTGATCCAATTTCTCCCCGCTTTTCTGTGAATCCTTCCCTAGCTGGCTGGGGAACTCTTCAGTCTTAGCTTCACTGAGCGACTTCACTTTCACCTTTCACTTTCATGCATTGGAGAAGGAAATGGCAACTCACTCCAGTGTTCTTGCCTGGAGAATCTCAGGGACAGGGAGCCTGGTGGGCTGCCATCTATGGGGTCACACGGAGTTGGACACGACTGAAGCGACTTAGCAGCAGCAGCAGCAGTGTATTTCTTATGTGATCTTTTCTTATTAGTCAGGTACAATGAAACTTAACACAATTTGGCACCAATTTAATCATAAATAGAAACCCAGGTTCAAAAAAATGAGGAAAACCCTAAGTTTAAAATCATCATGGAAGGAATTCCCTGGCAGTCCAGTGGTTAGGACTCCACGCTGTCACTGCTGAGGGCCAGGGTTTAATCCCTGATCCAGGAAGTAAGAGTCCACGAGTCATGTGGCAAAGCAATGTGACAAATTCTAAGACTGATATATGATATGCTATGCGAGCACAGGAAGGAGCCCCTCAACTTACTGGGAATGACTTTGAGTTGATCTTCAGGCTGCATTAGAGTTCTTCAGCTTAACAAGAGTGGGTGGAGGAAGGAGTCTAGGCAGAGAATATTGCATGAGACATAATAGAGCTCAGAGCATGCAGGGAAGAGTAGCAGGTCTGAGGTTACATAATGTATAGTAGACAAAAATAACCAGAAAAGACATCCTGGAGTAGATGATTACATTTGGATTTTTCCTATTGGTTTTCATTTGATGTGTGTACATTTCTATGTATCATTCATATAGATAGATAAGATATATATATGTCAATATTTCTGTAAATAAAGCATTGTTCTAGATTTGGGGGATAGAGAGAGAAATTTTTGCAGTGCTTCTTGAAAGAAGGATACACAGAGCAAACAATAACTCATAGGAAGTAATTCTATAGGAACCACAATAGAGCTGGCCAAGTAATGCTTATGGTTTTTCAATGAATAAAATCTAGAATAGCTAGAATGGATAGACTGCATGTCCTTCAAACAGTTTCTTCATAGATAACATTTCTATCAAGTGGGATAGAAATGGGCAAAAAGTGGTTGATTTCAAAATCTTTGTAAACTCTTAAGTCTGGAGTTGGTTTTCATGGCAACTGGTAGCCATTGAAGAGTTGTAATCAGTAAGCTGATACAGTTAATATATATAAATTTTAGTGGGTGGAGTGTGGAAGGAAAAGCCAGGAGATGGATGAGGGGTCTATGTCGTTGTCTAAGATGAAAAAAAAAAAGACAAAAATGAATTAGGTAGTAAGAATTAGGTAGTAATGGCAGACATGCAGGAATGTACAGATATTAAAATGGTAAAATTGATAAGCTTTATGACCAATGAGTGCTAGGGAGTGAGAAGAAGTAAGAGGAGTCAGATTTCTTGCTTGAGTATCTGAGTGAGCTTCAGTTCCCTTTACTAGAATAGTATGAAACATATTGAGAGAGATGGGTTATGATGATGAGTTCTGATAACATTTGATATTAAGACATGAAGACAGATTGGAAGTAATTCATTTTTTTTGATACAAGAAGACATACTGAGATAGTGAGGGGACTGTACATTGCTACAGCTACATTATCAGGCAATTTGCCAGTATCTCATATAATATTAAAATGCACACACTGCGTGACCCAACAATTACATTTCTCAGTATCAGCCCCACTAGGAAGAATGTACAGCCTCAGTATCAGCCTCACTAGGAAGATTGTGCCTTGCAGTATTGTAATATAAAAAATTCAAGTTACTTAAATAGCCTTTGATAGGGAAACAGAAAAATAAACCATAATAATGTTTTCAGACTTGCCGAGTAATAAAATCACCTGGGATATTGATTGAAAATCGTTTCTCCAACCCCCTTTCCAGTCCTCCTATGGCAATAGATTCTCTTGGGGAGAGTCCTGAATATTTCCGGGGTATATTTTTAACCACAAGGAAAGTTTACAAAAGAGTTATGAAAAGTGTTTTCAAAACTGTATCTAGAAACAAACAAATGCTAGGCAGGATTAAAAAAGAATGAGGGTAGCTCTCTGTGAAATACCTCACAAGCTCCAGGATATATTGAGTGATAAATGCAAGGTATAGAATGAACACACAGTATGATATCATTATGCAACCATAGACCCACACACAGAACAATATGTTTCTAGAAGTAAATATGGGTTTGTGTGTGGTGATTTCAAAGGGAACATCTGTAATGCTTGGACTTTTTTATGATAAAAAAAAGTATGTGTGGGGACTTCCCTGGTAGTCCAGTGGCTAAGACTATACATTCCCAAGGCGGGGGCCCCAGGCTTGATCCCTGGTCAGGAAACTAGATCCCACATGTTGCAACTAAAGACCTGCTTCAACCAAATTTTAAAAAAGTATTTGTGTATTAATTCTGTAATTAGAAGCACGTATTTCAGATGTGTAGAGCGGACATATGGACTCTGAGGGAGAAGGAGAGGGAGAGGGAGAGGGTGGGATGATTTGGGAGAATAGCATTGAAATATGTATACTATCATGTAAGAAATGAATTGCCAGTCTATGTTCAATGCAGAATGCAGGATGCTTGGGGCTGGTGTATGGGGATGATCTGGAGGGATGATGTGGGGTGGGAGGTGGGAGGGGTGTTCATGTTTGGGAGTTCGTGTAAAAAAATAAATAAATACAAAAAAATAAATAAATAAATAAATAAATAAAAAGAAGAAGCACGTATTTATCTACTGCTGGTGTGACTAAGGTGACGAAGGTAGCCTATGCAAAATATGATTTGTCTTAGAGCATACACCCTGAAGCATATTCTGAGTATATTATATCATCAAATATTTGAAGCTGTTCTCTACACACATTGAAGCTGGTTCAGTGCTCGGAGGGGCCAGGGCAAGGGAGGTGGCAAAAACGGGGAATTCGCACCCAGAAATTCCCTGCTACTTCCACATCTGCCTATCTTGAGATTCAACTCATATACCGTCTCTAGGTCCCACCAACCTGAATTCATCTCTTCTCTTCTAAACCCCACCCCAGTTCTTTCCTCCACTTACATATACATGTACTCCAAATTTCCCCAAGCCCAGCAGTGGCCTGCATGCCTAGCTCTCAGTACTTACTGATCATTGAAGGGGATGCTCCCAGCTCCGCCTCGGAGGTCCAAGCACGGCCTTCTACTCGCCACTGTAACTACTGCTCCCTGGAAGCCACTCAGTCCTCTTTCCTCACACATTCTCGGCCCAACTCTTCCCTCCTCCTCACTGCTGTCTACAATCCTTGCAATAGGAAACATATGTTTTCATTATATAATTACAGCTGAGTTTCAAAATTCAGCTCCCCTGGGGAGAGCTGTAAAAGTTAAATGGTTGCATCCCAATCTTCCCAGAGCACGGGATGGGCAGGAGTGGGTGGAGAGAGAGTAGATGGTTCCTATAGACCTGGGGAAAAGTGAGGGGCAGGGGTGGGAATAGAAACTCTGTTGACTCTTTACAAAGGAAAAACAGATCAAAAGGGGGAGAGGGGAGCTCTCTGCATAACTCTGCTACATCAGTTACCCACCACCACTCCCACCTTATTTTTTCCTTTTTCTACCACTACAAACAGCTTGTGGGATCCCAGTTCCCCAATCAACTGAATCCACACCCTCAGCAGTGAGAACATGGAATCCTAACCACTGGACTGCCAGAGAATTCCCAACAACCACTCCCACTTATGATCCCCTTAGCTCTCCTAATAAGAAAAATCTTGACGTGAGACAGCTAATTTCAAGGCTTTCCTTTTGAAGTCAGTCCATCTGTTGAGATGGAGAACATCTTTGGACAGTGTCACCCTCCAAGCCTACTGTGAGTGGCTCACTTAGAGGCAAGGCTGAGGACACTCTCCAAGAAGTCACGCCATGTCTCCCTGTGGTTCCAGACTAGCAACCCCAACAAAATGGGCAAACCACTGTTCTTGTTACAGATCATATGCTCTGGAATCTCATGTCTTTTGGCATTAGTGCCATCAGCTCGCTGCTGTAACCCTCCCCAACAGACACATTGATTGTATTACTTATTCAAGATATGTATCAGTCAAGGGGCTGGCAGGAAACATTTGGTACCTCAAATTGGGTAATTCAGGGAAAGTTCATGAAAGGACATATAAACAGTAAGAGATGGTTTCCATACCTCAGTGCTTTCATCACAGGAAAGGAAAGGCACACGGGTCTCTGTGAGAAAGTCACCCAACAGGTGCTGGATCTTCCATCAAGGCAATAAATACTCCCATAAAGACCCAGTCTTAGTGCTCTTCCTTTCATTTCTTCCCCATGTCTCCTTGGCTGAAGCCTACTGGAAGCTGGAGGGCAAGGAAGCCTGCTGATGGGTCCACAGTCTGTCAGCCCCTGCGTCATGAGCAGATGGAAGTGAGTGGAGGGTGACTCTAGAGGGGCTGATGAAGGGTGTCCGGCACAACTTTCATACCAAATCTGCCTCTTGTTCAAGACCCATGGCTTTGGGTGGTTTCCCACCTGGAGCAGTTCAGCCCTCTCTCTTCCTCCTCTCCCATCATTCTTAGCCATGTGGTAGCACTAGGTTCAAGTCACGGAATGACATCCCTGCCCAAGTCTCAAACTTTGTACCCTTATTGTTGCCTTGTGCTTCTCTGCCTGGACTGCTCTGCTTCACTTTCCTTTTGGAGAATTTCTACACATCTTTCACGGCGAGGCTCCCACGTTGCTCTTTGAAGCCCCCCCCCCTCCCCCGCCCCGATTGTAGCCTCTTCACATCGGCTTCATTGCTCACATACCTTCCTAACACTGAGGCACTGTGTGTGTTACTCACTTAGATACCAGTGTAAACACTGATTTTCAGCAGATTGATCAGCTTGCAGAACATCACTCAGCCAGTAAGCTGTTGTCACTTGGACTGCTAAACTGAGATTCAAACCCATCTACCTCCAACTCCCAATCTGGAAATTAAAACTGAAAACAATCACAGTGAACATTGCCCCTCAGCTTTGCATCCCTAGAGATGGACTGGATCTAGATGATACACGGTTAGTGTCCAAGACATGTTTTTGAATAAACAACCAGAAGCATGATGTGCTGACAGAAATCTTTTGACTGTGTGTGTATTGTTTTCTCCTGATACGAGCTGGCCCACACTCTCGAATTTCTTTTGTCTTTCTCTAGGCTGATGGTTTACAGTCAAGTCCCCTGTTGCTGGTAAACATTGTCTTGACTATGTTTAAGTGGTTTTTCAGAACAGAATCACCAGCAAACTGAATCCCTTAGAAGACTAAGGTATTGGTTTTTCTCCTGGACTGAGTTAGAAAAATTTCCCAAGGACTGGAACAGCTATGTATCAAAAACTTCTAAGCAACATCTCCTTATATTTTCACATATGAACTGTGAGAGTGGGGGGCTTCCCAGGTGGTGCTAGGGATAAAGAACCTGCCTGCCAATGCAAGAAATGGAAGAGACATGGGTTCAATCTCTGGGTTCGGAAGATCCTCCAGAGGAGGACAAAGCAACTCACTTCAGTATTCTTGTCTGGAGAATTTCATGGACAGAGGAGTCTGGCAGTCTACAGTCCGTGGTGTGGCAAAGAGTTGGACATGAATGAAGCAACTCAGCACATATGCATGTGAGAGTGGGAGCTGAAGGAGAATGTTTTTTGAAAATCGATCCTGTTATAACAATAATAGCCACCATGGATTGGATACTTATGGTGTGGCCAATTCAATGCTTGTTGCTTTACATACATTATTCCTAATTTTTTAACAGCTCTGCAAGGTAGGTCTTACTATTCCCATTTTACAGAACAGGAAACTGAGGCTCAGTGAGCCTAAGCAACTTGTCCAAGGTGTTCCAAATACACACAGTATCATACTTTCTCATCTCTCCACTGTCACCTTTTTTCCTTACTATTTTCACTGACTGCACAACTTTTTTTTTTGCTGCTCCATGCTGCTTGTGGGATTTTATTTCCCCAACCAGGGATCAAACCCAGGCCCTCCTCTGCAATGAGAACACGGAGTCCTAACAACTGGTCCACCAGGGAATTCCCAGTTGCACAGATATTATAACAAGAATACGGAAAACAGTTAGAAGAAAGTTGTTCATAATTTCAGTACGCCAACATATCAGTTGTTTTTAGGGTTCTGTTACTATCTGTGCATGCGTGCTCGGTCGTGTCAGACTCTGTGCGATCCCATAGACTAGCCCACCAGGCTCCTCTATCCATGGACTTTTCAGGCAAGAATACAGCATGGGTTGCCATTTCCTCCTCTAGGGGATCTTCAGGACCCAGGGATCGAACCCACATCTCCTGCGTTGGCGGGTGGATTCTTGACCACTGAGCCACCTGTCCTTATCCAAATATTACCAAAAAAGTGCAGGCGCATACACACACGCAAATAATTAAGCCCTTCTAGGAGACTTGGTGATGATTGAAAGTTGGTGGTCACAAGCTCCTGATTCACAGAATCCAGACAGAGTCTTGTACATAGTTTCCTCTGAGATGGCATGGATCTGATATCACAAGCCAGAGAGCTAGAACATTTTGCTCTTGGAGCAAAAGACTTACTCAAAGTTAGTGACCATTCATCTAAAGATTTTTAAAAGAGCCATCAGTACCACATCCAAATTCTGATTATGACAATCATTTCTCAGTAGGAAGGACCTTCCTGGTCTTTGAATGTTATCTTAATCAGAGTGATATTGACCAAAATGTTAACAGCAGTTATTACTGGGCAGTGAGATTACAGTGATGTTTATTTTCTTTCTGATTCTCTTTTACATTTTCTGAATTTTCTGCAATGAACATATACTATGTTTTTAGTAAGACTGAAATGAATACCAATGCTGAATAAAATATGAAGTTGATCTAAAGAAAAGAGTCTAGAAAAATTAGAGTCAAGAATATAGATCATATAGTCCCTACAACTAGAGTACCTCCCTCAGATCAGAAAGCCTAGAACCCACTAGAACCCAGGAATTATGTAGGATTTCTAGTCCAGTTCTCTTTCCAACATCTGCTAACAAGCCTGTTCTTTTTGTTGTTGTTGTTTTTTGGTTTGCTTTTGTTATTGTTTTTGTTTGTTTTTGTTCGTAAACCATTTGTCAACAGAGAAGATTTGATTCTGAGAATATGTTATGGATTTTCTGTAGCAATGGTCCAATATCATTTAGTAGACAATAACACCCCTAGAAATGTGTCGGAGCCTTGCTGTCAAGTCCCGTAGTGTTTTAATAAAGGAACATGTCATTTTTCTTCAGCTAAATTTCAGCTAGAAATAATACTAGATGAGTTTTCCTTGCCATTCATTCCATTCTGCAGTTTGGACACCTTAATGATTTCATGCAAAATTCACTGTCTAAAGAGTCTTGGTGGCTTCTGTCTGATCCTGGTTTTTCCTTTTGATGCGGATTACTTACGTGCATCCATCATGGTAAAAACAGCAGAATTTGGGCAAACACTGCTCTCTCAGACCCCTGCTCCCTTTTAGGCCTGGAGATCCTTCATCTAACCCAGTTCCATTCTTGTGCCTCTTCCCGCTGGCTTCCCCAGTGCCATTTTTATTAAAGCTCCAGCTCATCCTACATTCAGCCGCATGACTTCTTACAGGCTTCAGAATAAATCACCACATTGCTCCGATCTTGGCTTCTCTGCCCTCGGCTTTCAATTAAATTTAGAATTGACTTTAAAGGTACAACCTCAATGTACATGGTTGAAAATGACCTTGTTTCCCCTTTCCCACCACCTGCGACTTCCTGCGCGGGGCTCTTATACTCCAGCTCCTGGTTCAAAAAGTAGAAACAGGAATTTGCTACATGCTCCTGTGGCAAACTATAAGTCTCAAGCTGTTTAAAGTCTTTAAAGTCCCATCCAAAAGGTAAAGTACACTCTGCAGAGAGAAATCTGGGGCCTGAATCTCTGGCTGCCTGTGTTCAGGAAGAGACACAGAAGGAGAAGAAGAAGAGAGAGTGAGAGAGAGGGGGAAAAAAACCTTTGAGCTAAACACTTAATTTGTTTAATTTCCACAGTTTGCTTTCAGGATGATTAGTCTATTTATAATACACATCACTATTAAAGTGATTATGTTAATATAAATGATCTATGACAAGATTACAAGGACACCAAAGCTGACTTGAACATCAAAACTGACTTTCATCTTCCGTCTTGTCGTTTGTCTTTCTACTCTTAGCAAGGAATAGAGAATAGTAAGCAGTAGATTTGGGCTATTTAGTGTTGGGCACGCTCCTGACTGACAATTTCTTCCTCCTCCCTTTGGAAGTGTTCGCCAATCAGAATGACTGAACTAGAAAACCCTTCTTCCTATGTAAAATACTAATACTCCATTAGTATTTTAATGCACTTCAGTTGTATCTAAAAGCTATAAGGTCCCTCCCACTTCAGAAGAGAAGGGAAGAATGATTTGATTGCCTGAAAAGAGAATAAAACAAGATCCAGTATGTGACCAGGATGTATAAGTTGAAAGAACTCTACAAGTGTAATGGGTCAATTTATTCATTCGACCATCACTTAGTTATTGAGTATTTACTATGCATCAGGTTCCATGGAGGCTGTACAGTGTTTAAGAGCTTGAGCCTTAGTTTTCTCACTCTAAAATGGAAACAATGTGATAATCAAGTGAAAGAATTAATATAAATCACCTGAAAACAGTTCTTAGCACATAACAAATGTTGAATGAATGGCCATATATAAAAATATGAGAGAGGTAGTTCCAAATGCTAAGGGATTTACAGCCAAATGAATTATTATTCAAAACTTCAATTATTATTCAAAAGCTTGTTGCCTTTGACCCTAAAATTTGGGAAACTTTGAAGATTTAGCCATGCATATCTCAGAACAAAATACTTTCCTACTGACTGCCCTTTAGAGAGATGTATTAAAAATTGTGGGTGCTTTACCAAATAAGGAAGAAAGGAAAATGAATTAATACCCACTAAATGTGAGATCTCAATGATTTATATCTTTTTTAATTGAAATCTTATTAGATCTTAATTAATAGATAGGGATTAATAGTCTCATGTCCTAGATGGGGATATCAAAGAGAATCAGTAACCTCCCCATGGTCACAGAGCTAGGAGGGAGAAGCCTGAATTCAAACTAGGTGATGGAATTTCATAGCAAACACCCTCTTCCAACAACACAAGAGACAACTCTACACATGGACATCACTAGATGTCAAGACCAAAATCAGATTGATTATATTCTTTGCAGCCACAGATGGAGAAGCTCTATACAGTCAGCAAAAACAAGACCGGGAGCTGACTGTAGCTCAGATCATGAACTCCTTTTTGCAAAATTTAGACTTAAATTGAAGAAAGTAGGGAAAACCACTAGATCATTCAGATATGACCTAAATCAAATCCTTTGCAATTATACAGGGGAAATGACAAGTAGATTCAAGGGATTATTAGATCTGATAGACAGAGTGCCTGAAGAACTATGGATGGAGGTTTGTGACATTATACAGGAGGCAATGACCAAACCATCCCCAGGAAAAAGAAATGCAAAAAGGCAAAATGGTTGTCAGAGGAGGCCTTACAAATAGCTGAGAAAAGAAGAGAAGCTAAATGCAAAGGAGAAAAGGAAAGATATATCCATCTGAATGCAGAGTTCCAAAGAATAGCAAAGAGAGATAAGAAAGCTTTCCTAAGTGATCAAAGCAAAGAAACAGAGGAAGACAATAGAATGTGAAAGATTAGAGATCTCTTCAAGAAAAGTAAGGATACCAAGGGAACATTTCATGCAAAGATGGGCACAATAAAGGACAGAAACGGTATTGACCTAACAGAAGTAGAAGATAATAATAAGAGTGGACAAGAACACACAGAAGAACTATACAAGAAAGATCTTCATGACCCAGATAACCACAATAGGGTGATCACCCACCTAGAGCCATACCTCCTAGAGTGTGAAGTCAAGTGGGCCTTAGAAGTATCACTATGAACAAAGCTAGTAGAGGTGATGGGATTCCAGTTAAACTATTTCAAATTCTAAAAGATGATGCTGTTCAAGTGTTGTGCTCAACATGCCAGCAAATTTGGAAAACTCAGCAGTGGCCACAGGACTGGAAAAGATTGGTTTTCATTCCAATCTCAAAGAAAGACAATGTTAAAGAATGTTTCACTCAATGGAAACAGTGACAGACTTTCTTTTCTTGGGCTCCAAAATCACTGCAGATGGTGACTGCAGCCATGAAATTAAAAGATGCTTGCTCCTTGAAAGAAAAACTATGACAAAACTAGACAGCATATTAAAAAGCAGAGAAGTTACTCT
Organism: Oreotragus oreotragus; assembly: GCA_006410675.1. Lineage (NCBI taxonomy): Eukaryota > Metazoa > Chordata > Mammalia > Artiodactyla > Bovidae > Oreotragus > Oreotragus oreotragus. Next base: position 467,017 of record SJYX01009078.1, read on the forward strand.
GCTGACAAACGTCCATATAGTCAAAGCTGTGGCTTTTCCAGTAGTCTTGTATGGATGTGAGAGTTAGACCATAAAGAAAGCTGAGCGCCAAAGAATTGATGTTTTTGAACAGTGGTGTTGGAGAAGATTCTTGAGAGTCCCTTGTAAACAGTCAATCCTAAGGGATTAAATCAGTCCTGAATATTCATTGAAAGGGTTGATGCTGAAGCTGAAGCTCCAATACTCTGGCCACCTGGTGCAAAGTGACTCATTAGAGAAGACCCTGATACTGGGAAAGATTGAAGGCAGGAGGAGAATGGGGATGATAGAAGATCAAATGGTTGGATGGCATCACCAAATCAATGGACATTAGTTTGAGCAAGCTTCGGGAGTTGGTAATTGACAGGGAAGCCTGGTGTGCAGTCCATAGGGTTGCAAAGAGTCATATATGACTGAGTGACTGAACTGAACTGACGGAATTTCAGAGCCCATGCTCTTGGTCAAATTACCAGCTGCCCCCATCCACCCTAGGGCCCGGGGGAAAGACTTCGAGTCCTTATCTGAAAACACTAGAGATATTTGGGATCTGCTTAAAGTAGAAGGGGAAATATCAAAGAAGAAAAATATTGCAATAATTAATTTCCTGCTCAAGCTTCTGAACAGTAGTATTATAGTGAGCGCCCTTCCCTTCCATTTAAACTCTTCAAGGTAGAAACTTCCTTTTCCAGTTCTAAAAGATTACTGTTGACAGGGACATGTTTGAAGACTTTGATTCTCCTTTCCTTTCTTTCAGTAACACTTAAAGCTTTTCTGGGGAAGGAAACCACACAAAAGTTTAAAAATATGAATGGAAAAGTTAGGGAAGAAGGTTATACCATACTGACCCTGTTTTGAAACACTACAGCCACCCCCTAGGTTAACTGATCTTTCCACACCAGCTCTGTATCCACTCTTCCTAAATGAACTTTTCAAGCTCTCAGCCAGCCTTCCTCCATGGACTGCAGAAACAACAGTGATTGCCTATACAAAGTTCAACCCAGAAGGACAAGTGCCTACTGAGGCTAAAGACTCCTCTGCTAGGCGAGCCTCAATAGACAGCTCCCTGGGATTTTAAGGGTGTTAAGGAGTTGGGTTCTTATATTTTGTGCCTACCCCCCAACTATAGCACGGCTGGACCACACTTGGTCACAACCAGCTAATTAAACTAAGTCACCGCGCAGAAGGTCAAATGGCCATGCATAAATAGAAATTTCTCTTTCTTACCTGCCCTGCAGTCTTCCTTCCTTTCCTTCTCTGTCTCTTTTTTTAGTTTCCAGAAATAATTGTTCTTTTTCTAGTGCCCAAAAAGAAGGCACCCCACAGTTCATCTTACTTGGCAGTAGCCTAAACAGCTTCTTATCCTCTCAATATAGTCTTTAAAGTACAAGGATGAAAAAGGCTGAAGGGTGAAAATACCATTTAACTAAGAGAGTTTACAATTATTTATCACTCCAACAGTTGTGCGTGTTTGTGTGTGTGTTTTAGTATTCCAAACCTCAGAAATCGAACCCATAATTTTGTTAATAACCATATAGATACATACAGTAAATTTCTGGGAATTTAATCATTTCTTTTATGTGTACATCATTTTCCTTTTCAAAGCACTTTCACATGTACCTAAGCTGGAGTTAAATTATAACACCCATTCTTCAGATCAGGAAACTTGACTCAGATGGACTAAGGGACATGCCAAGGTCACAGAGCTAATTAGTTGCAGCATCAGTATTAGAATTCTGGCTTTCTTTACTGTGTTGTTTTATATACATATATACACAAAGTTTTTAGCATAGCCTTTGAGATTTCCTCCTGGGAAAAGAAAGTACTATTCCACAGTTTGTGCCTTGGAGCTTCTGTCAGGAGCTGATTTTTATGTACACTCTACTAACTTTTATGTAGAATGTACTATTGGCATACCCTATTCATATAACTTATGGCTCCAAGACGGGGAAGGCAATGGCACCCCACCCCAGTACTCTTGCCTGGAAAATCCAATGAACGGAGTAGCCTGGTGGGCTGCAGTCCATGGGGTCGCTAACAGTCAGACAGACTGAGCGACTTCACTTTCACTTTTCTCTTTCATGCATTGGAGAAGGAAATGGCAACCCACTCCAGTATTCTTGCCTGGAGAATCCCAGGGATGGAGGAGCCTGGTGGGCTGCCATCTATGGGGTCACACAGAGTCGGACACGACTGAAGTGACTTAGCAGCAGCAGCAGCAGCATGGCTCCAAGACATTGAAAGACAGTTTGTAAAGAAAAGACCTGAAATCACCATTTAATACAATGTAACTATGGAAAAGCTCTTTTGCCTCTTTGAGTCAGTTTCTTTACCTGCAAAATAGAAACATTGCCAATCTCATAGAACTGGTATAAGGCTTAAATAAATGACATTTGTAAAGCACTCCAGCAGTAGATTGTGGTGGTAGAATTCTTTCTCTTGAAAAAGTGCTGTTAGAATAACAGAGTGAGAAGACTACAGAATACGGTTAAGAAAAGCTGATGTTGGACTTCCTAGTGGTCCAATGGTTAAGATTCTTTACTTTCACTGCAGGGGCACAGGTCTTATCCCATGGTTGGGGAACTAAGATCCCATAAACTGTACGACCAAACAAATTAAAAGAAGAAGAAAAAAAAAAAGAAAAGTTGATGTGCTAGGATTCCCTCACGCTCCTCAAGGACACTCCACTTGCAGACCACCTCTCCCATCCAAACTGTAAAACTTAGATAGGAGGAAGGATAGATAGGTAAAGGCCAATCGTGTGATGCCCTGAAGGCCTCAGTATAGAATTAGGAATGAAAGTGAAAGTGTTAGTCACTCAGTCTTGTCCACTTCTTTGTGACCCGACGGACTATATAGCCCATCAGACTCCACTGTCCACAGAATTCTCCAAGCAAGAATACAGGAGTGGGTAGCCATTCCCTTCTCCAGGGCATCTTCCTGACCCAGGGATCGAATCCAGGTCTCCTGCATTGCAGGCAGATTCTTTACTGTCTGAGCCACCAGGAAAGAATTNCCCATCAGACTCCACTGTCCACAGAATTCTCCAAGCAAGAATACAGGAGTGGGTAGCCATTCCCTTCTCCAGGGCATCTTCCTGACCCAGGGATCGAATCCAGGTCTCCTGCATTGCAGGCAGATTCTTTACTGTCTGAGCCACCAGGAAAGAATTCATGGAGTTGGGATGCAAAAACAGGTTGAGGCTCTTCTTTCTGTTCTTCCAAGTCACCAAGCTTGTGCCTGCCTCACAACCTTTGCACTTTCTGTTTCCTCATTTGAACTTAAGATGCTCATTCCCTCGCTGCATTCAATGCCATCCTTCAAGGAGGGTATCTCCATCAGAGTTTATTACAATACAATACTGTCTTCCTACCCTGGTGGCTCAGATGGTAAAGAATCTGCCTGCAATGCAGGAGACCTGGGTTCAATCCCTGGTTTGAGAGGACCCCTTGGAGGAGGGCATGGCAACCCACTCCAGTATTCTTGCCTGAGAATCCCCATGGACTGAGGAGCCTGGCGGGCTACAGTCCATGGGGTCACAAAGAGTCAAACATGACGGAGTGACTAAGCACAGTCTTCCCACCTGCCCTCAACCCTTTATCTCAACTGAACTTTTCCTCGACACTTACCAATACCTGAAATTATATTTCATGTTTATTTAATTGTCATCTATTTCTTCTCCTGGAAAAGTGTGAGTCTTAGTCACTCAGTCACGTCCAACTCTGTGAAGCCTGCCAGGTTCCTCTGTCCATGGAATTCTCCAGGCAAAAATACTGGCTTGGGTAGCAATTCCCTTCTCCAGGGGATCTTTCCAACTCAGGGACTAAACTCGGTTCTTCTGCATTGAGGGCAGATTGAACTCAGGTCTTCTGCTTTGTGGGCAGATTGTTTACCATCTGAGCTACCGGGGAATTCCTTCTGCTAGAAAGTAAGCTCCATAAAGACAGGCACCTCATTCACTCTGCTTCCCCAGTACCTAGAGGAGCAAATGGTTAGTCTCAGATGTTTAATAAATAACAAGCAAATGAATGAATGAAATATATATATATATGAAATAATGATACTAGGGCCACAGTTATTAACACTGTGGATTCCTTAGACTGCCATCCTTATATTGATTTTAATCACTAAGAACATTGTCAGCATCATGTTAGGATTCTTATAAAGATTAAAGCTAAATGACATATTCAAAGAAACTGTAGAAACATGAACCATTCTTTAAAATTTCACTTAGAATAACTTTCCAAGACTGCTGAGAAAACTTTAAAATGTACACCTGATCTTGTCACCAGTCAGCCCTATTCTTCAATGGCTACCATTGCCCCAGGTGATACTTAAAAGAGTTCCACTCTGAAGGACCCTCAGAATCTCTTCAGAGCTCTTGTTTAAACATCATCTCCTGTTCCCCATCATAGCTCCTTTCACTCCCAAAAGTGTCCTGGTTTGAGTAATGATATATATGCTCATCCTACCTACATACTCCTTTCCTGAGGGGCTCCACTCCAACTGGGCTTCCCTGGTGGTACAGATGGTAAAGAATCAGCCTGCTGTGCCCAAGACCTGGGTTCAACCCCTAAGTCAGGAAGATCATCTGGAGAAGAAAATGGCTACCCACTCCAGTATTCTTGCCTGGAGAATTTCACAGACAGAGGAGCCTGGCAGGCTACAGTCCATGGGGTCACAAAGGATTGAACACAATTGAGCAACTAACACTTTCACTCCAACCAGACCCATCTACCAGCAGGTATCCAAATGGCAGAGACTCTTTCATATCTTCCTTTGAGCAATTTTTCTTCAGCCTGGGATATCCTTCATTCTTCCAGATACCAGCTCTAATATCAGCTCCTCCAGAAAGGCTTTCCCAGAATTTTCCTCCAGCCTAATAAAGATTAGACAACCCACACAGCCAGAGCTACTTTGGAACTGCCTGAGGAGCTTTTGGAAATACAGATTTCTAGACCACCTAATGCCAGGAGGGGTGGGGGCCAGGAAATCAGTTTGCCCCACCTAACTGTTCCCACCACATCTTCTGCATATTTCCCCAGGTATCCCTGTTATCACCAATTTACCTATCTGTTTCCTTCACTATAAATTCCTTGAGGGCAGGACCTATGACCCTCACCTCTAGTGTGTCTCCATTGACTGGAATGGGCACTCGACGAAGGATACATCAACACATGAATAATAGTGGCAAATGTTTGCAGAGCCACTACTATGGACCAGGTGCTATTCTATGTGTTTTTTGTGTGTTGACTCATTATTTCAGGAAAAAATATTTAACGCTTAGCATTTTAATAGCCTGAATGACAAAGGGTATCAGGGACATCAAGGTACTAAAAATTAAGTCTGGAAAGTGTGGAGTGTGACATCAATTAATTTTTTCAGTAGACATTTAAAGACAGAATACCTCTGAAAGTCTTCTGTAGTCCTGTGCACACTGAAGAGTGTTGATCATTTCCTAGGTGAACGCCCAATGTAGCTTGAGGGGGACTTCGTGAGGATGGCAGGGAAATATCTACAGCCTCATCCCTACTTCCTGATTGCTTTGTGCTTGATCAGCAGATGCACCTTCAAATGTTTTATCTTCTGTTTCTGACCTCTTCAACAGAAACAGCTTCCACGGTGCTGGGGAAGAGAATGAGGATGGAACTTCTTCATTCTTTTAGTCTACATCTTTCAGCTTCAAAATTTAGCATTCTCTATGCATATCTTATAAAAATTAAGGAGAGCTTAAGAAGGGCCTGAGAAGAGCTTAATGTGTTTTAAATGTACAGCTCTGGTAACAGTATCAGATTATGGATTTCCAAATGGCAGCCACAATCATGATTTAGAACAGATGGTCAAACCACAGGCAACAGAATCAACAGAATTTTCTGTCATTCCCAAGAGGCTAACAGAATCCAAGAGAAGTATCTGACATCACTTAAATTGGTAAACAGCTCAAAACAATCTTAATTAACAGTTTGCTGGAGCACTTAATGACAGAGAGCATGCCTCAGTAGAAATTGGTATTCTTAGGCATCGATCATGTGTTATTAACCACATAGGAAGATAGTCTAAAGCCCTGGGGAAAACAATCAAAATTAGGAATTAAGAAATCTTAGTTTGGGCTCTGACACTGGGTGACCTTGGGTAGTAATTTGAACTTTCTGAACCTATTTCCTTGTCTGTAAAATGACATCTGAATTGCCTTCTCTTAGCTTTAAATGTGAACCCAAACTAATTAAGGAATAGGAAGGACTTACCATAAAAAAGCAAAACAGGAATCACAAAAACATTTTAGATTACAATGAAGTAAAATTCATCTCTCAATATACAAAGAGACTACAGTAGATGAAAGTTTACAATTGTTGTTTATTTTGCTTACCATAGTTACTATGGCAGAGAATATTATTTTACTAGAAATATTAATGGTTGCAGCAGAGCAAATCAGACTGTCTATGCATAAGGAGCCTTTCTTAAATCAACAAAATCATGTAACATTGTCAGTTAAGAAATGTTGAGCTATTTTTTATATAGTCATCTTCGGTTCTCCATGTCTTCTGGAATTGGCTTTGAAAAGAATGGTTAATCTTTTCAGCATTGCTTGTTATCCAGTGCAAGAAACTCTGATAAGGAAGGACTTCACAATGAACCTCAGCAAGTAAGCAAAAAAAGTTTCAGCCTGAAATAACCCAGAACTAGTTAGGTCTAGATGCCAATAGGCAAATTTGCTCTGATTTTTCTTTTCTTTTCTTTTTTTCTTTTTTTTTTTTTTGCACCCTACCTATGTTTCTTTGACCAAAAAAAAAAAAAAAAAATTTAAGGACTGTGTTCAACTTCTTATGGAAAGTTATATTAGTCATGTATTTTGTGAAATGATGGAAGAAGAGAGGAGAGAGGTTGAAGAGAAGGGACAGAGTAGTAGGGGAAGGGGACAGAATTAAGCTGCTGGGAAGGGAGCCCACTGCTTCTCAAGTTACCATTTGTAAACCCTTTACCCAGTTCTGTTTGGGCTATTGTCCTGGGTAAATCATCCATTGAAAATCAAGCTCCTCAGCTCATTATATATTCTTCATTTGAGGTGACCAGAACTATTTCCTGAAACCTGGTTCGGGTGCTAATTACCTGCCCAAACACCTTGCAAATAGCTCCGTGGATTTGTCACAGGAAAATTTCCCTTTTAAAAGTTTTTCTTAAATAGAGCACACTTATTCCAAGTTCCCCTTTCAACTTCCTAGTCATGACACTACCACCGCCTAAACAGAAGAGACTTCTGCTACTCTGGTTACTGTGAAGGGACCCTCCCACCTCCGCCCGTTACCCTAAGGCATAGCTTGCAGCTCTGACTCAACTGTGGAGAAATGTTTAGCAAAGTCAGCCACGTATTTCTATACGGAAAAGTAAACTCCTTTTCCCTCCTCAGGCTTCTCTCCCTCTCTCTGCAAGGAGGCAAGAGCCCCCTCCTGCAAATAACTAAAGAACCCTGTACAAAATAGACTTGCCCTCACAGACAGTTCTTTCTCTTTAGATTTTAAAATAACTGTTTCTGTCAGCCTACCTCCTCTCCTAACCCTCAGGGGGGCGGGGGGGAATGTCAAACTCATAGCATTTGTCTTGCCATTGTGATAGGATAACATTTCTATCAATTTTGAAACTGAATAAAAAAAATATTTTACTAGGGAAAATGTTCATTTATGTATCTCTAATTGATTCAATACAAAATTGTGTTGCCTTTTCTTTCCCTTCCACATCTAAATAAATTTATGTCCAAAAGCATGAATGTAAGTGTCATCTTCAAGAAAAATAATCAAGTAAAGTCAGAAAAACATGGAACATAACCAAACCAATAAACCCAGTATAAGTCAATATTCTAAATACACATACTTCAATCCCTGGAAAAGAACTGGAAGATAGGAAACACTGCATCCTGACTACACAAGATTTTTTTTTTTCTTCCCATTTTCCTTAAGAAAGCTGAAGGTGAGGGCTGTCTCTATGTGGCACTGTGGTATAAGTGACCGCTGTTGTGGAGGAGAAAAGCCCATGAAGCTTAAAAATTTTGCAAGGAGAAAACAATCCTCCTGCAGACCACAGTAAATAAAATAACAGCAGTGGGGTGATTTGCAACCATGTAACGGGGCTTTTGTCTGGGTCTATTTCTCTAGGCCTTGAGGGTTTCTGTGTTCCTTCTCCACAGGATCTCAGTGTTGCGCCCCTCCATCACAAAGGCCCAGGGCTTGAGCCCCTCCTCCAGCTGTTCACCCCCAATCTTGCCCATGCTGAGGCTTACTTACAGCAGACTGAAGAGTTTCAGTGGGGTGCAGGGCACTGCAATTTAGGATTTCTGCAGTACAGGGTGAATTTTCAAGAGTGTATCAGAGAGGGGAGCCGGACTTAAAAATAGCCTTTACTCATCCTATTAACCATTTCATTGCTGAACTAATTTCTAAGGCCAGACCAGCAGGGTTGTCTTTTTCTCTCTCTCTCTCTCTCTCTCTAGCAAACACCAAAATTGCTACAGCTGCCTCTAGTCATTTGTATAAAGGCAACACTTCACCATGTCTTGGATAACAGCTGAATAGATGTTTTGAGTCGTTACAGAAAAAACTGTTAAAAAACCGTTGTATTGTATATGACATGTTTGACGGTGGGAAAGAAGGGAAGGGATTAGAGAAGTAGAGGGAAGATGGAGAGTGAAAGAAAGGAGAAGGAAAAGACAAATCTTGGTGAATAGAGGAATGAAGCCTCTTGTTCTGGTTTGTATTGATCTTATTTAAGTATGGGGAGAACTGATGAGTCTGTGATTATTTAAATGACCATGAAACCTGTGCATTCAGAGAGATAAACGAAGCTATGTAATGACCTTCTAAGTAATATTGAAGGACCATAAAAGGACAAGGAGGAGGGGCGTCATTGTAGAATAATATTTACATCATACAGTGTACCACAGGCAAAGGTAAACTGGGCGTTGAAGAATTTCCAGGGGAACAAGAGCCTAAATTCAATACTTTACAGCCCTCATCCATCTAAGTTATTGAAGCAATAACTGTTTCTATGTTGTATTTTAGCAAGGAAAAGTTTGATTTTTTTTTTTTTTTTGGTGGGGGGGAGCAGTTGTGAGTTGTTTGTACAGCAAGTAAAACTTCAGAGATGCAATAACATAGAATATACCATCAATGAGCAAACTCAGTCATAGGATGAGAACTAGGTAAGGGTTATTAGGACAATATGCTCTAAATTTTATATAATAATAAAACACACTTGGTTCAAACAAAAGACAAACTTCTGATTATTTTAAATATTATGACATTCCTTTAATGTGACATTATAAAATTATGACTGCTTGTCTAAGGGAAGATGCTGAAATGTGTATGAGACACTGACACTGCCCTTGTGATTAGAAAGAAAAAGGCAAATACACACACACACAGATGACTAACAATATGATGATATGATGTTTTTTAGTGGTGGTATAGTTGCTAAATCCTGTCCAACCCTTTTGCGACCTCATAGATTTGTAGCCCCAACAGTCCAGACAAGAATACTGGAGTGGGTTGTCATTTCCTTCTTCAGGGGATCTTCCCCACCCAGGAATCGAACTCACGACTCCTGAATTGCACACGAACTTACCACTGAGCCATCAGGGAAACCCCAGATGTTGTTTAATGAGTTCTAATTAGCTGATTCCATCATTTGTAACTTTAGTGAACATTCACGTTTAATAAGCTATTGCAGCTAAGAGGAGAAGTCTCAACTATGGACTCTGACAAACCTGGTTTTCAATCCTAGTTCTCCCACTTATTAGTTGTCTAGCTCAAGAAAAATTGTCTCTGGGCCTTGGTTTTCTAATCTGTAAAATGGGCACAATATCATCTGCCTCCTCAGATTGCTGTGAAGATTAAATAAGATAATAAATGGAAGGCACCTGGTTGTATTTGGGCAGGTGCCCAATCAAAGTAGCTATTATCATTCATCCCATTACTCTAAAAAGGTAACAGAAAGTCTTAAGGAAATTAGGAACCCCAGAAAAAATAAACCTATTTTTTAAAAAAAGAAAAACCTAAACTCTTCAAACCATAAAGTTTCTGATCATGAATTATCATTAATCAAGCTCTGCTACAAATACCATTGACAGATTTTTTTAAAAAGACACCACTTAAATTTTAATATCAGATTAACAACAAATATTTTTAGTATTATAAGATGTCCCATGCAATATTGTACTTAAAAAATTATTTGTTGCTCATCTAAAATTCAAATTTAACTGATTGTCCTCTTTTTTATTCACCACATCAGACAACCTAACTGCAAACAGTAGAGACCCGAGTTTATTTAATTCCTACTTCCTTTAGCCCACGTCCCTACTGTGCTAACAGGAAAGAAATCCTTATTTCAAAAAGTTTAAAATAAATCAATAGGTTAATAAATTAACATTATTAAAACTTTTCAAATATCCAGAACTTTAGCTTTTCAATATAAGAGGAAAAAACAACTGCCTTTTTTTTTTTTTTCATTTTATAGTGTAGCCATTGGCTTTTGATTTTTAATAATCTCTCACACAAATCATGGCAATGTGCAGTTTCCAGGCTCCCTTGGCCAGTTCTGAATTTTGTTTTTTTTTGCCTTTCCTCTTTCTCCAGTGCAGGGCTCCATGGAAACTTGATTATGCAGGCAGACCTGTGGAACTGAGAGTAAACTGACAAATAAGACACCCAAATTGAGATGCTTTGTCAAAAAGAATGGTCCTTTCCAGTAAAGTGGTATTGTGTAGTAAGGCAAGATGTATGTCCAGGAAATGTTCAGGTCAACCAAGTAAGTGTAAAGGGGTGCAGTGAACATGTTTATGACATTTTGCATTTGCTTGATTAACTCTTGGTATTCCTTCGTTGGTTTATATTTTCCAAATAGGGTGATAGGGTGATAGCCTCCCACAGTTTAATGAAATCAAAAACTTACATTAACAATAAAGTTAATACTTGAAGCTTGAGCTTTGAGCTCTTAATTTTGTGAGATACTACCTATGTATGGAGAATATTAATAAGAATATCTGATTTAACTTTGTCAACAAAAGACACCATACTAAAACTTGCTTTCACACATATGTACTTGGCTTTGTAGTATAATGGTTGATAAGATGCACGCTTACATATAAATTCAGGTATATTGTTCATTAACATGTAAAAGGAAAAATGGTCTCAAAAGTAATTTTATTTTACTGTTTAAAAATGTTAAAAAGTTCAAAAGTGGCAGTTTTTACCTCTGTTAAGTTCCCTTATCCACCACTGACACAAATATGTTCTCTTAATTTTTATAATAATTTTATGATATCCCAATATTTATTTAAAATGTGCAAATCTCTTTAACCACTTCCAAATAAATGCTAAGAACTGGTTGGTTTTAAAAACTCTTTGTAGATATTATTATCCCATCGAAATCCATATATCATCTTAATTTAGAATTTAAAACAATGAAACAAAAAAAGAAAAAGAATTGCGAAAGCAGACAAAAAGCCAAAAGAGCGTTAGAACTCCGCATTTTCCTTTGAAGGGCAGAGAAAAATCACGGGTAATTCGGGCGAGCTGATTTCTAGAGGACTCCAGCCATCAGAATGACTTTGTTGGGAGCAGCCGCCCAACGGTCCTGGCCATTACATGTCAGTCTGTCAAACCAACAAACAAAAACACCACAGGCTTTAGCACAAATGGCATATGACAGATGCAGATGTGCCTCTGAAAAGAATCCTCTGCTTTTCAAACACCTGCAAGAATTCCAAAACAACTGGCAAGCCTTCCACTCTGCTATAACCGCTTTCCTGACCCTGAGTTCGGAGTGGTAAAGACAAAAATGCCTAGAATGTACAGTCTTCCATTCCTGTTTGGAAGAGCAGTGGGGGGCTGATGAGGAGCTAGTACAGTGTTGATATCACAATGCTGTGCACCTGCTTTGGATGTAAAAAGAAAGGGTTTATTACAGAAACTGCAGCATTTTTCATCTTCTCATTAAGTAGTCGTGAGTAAATTCAAGTGTGTCTCCTTTTTATTAGGTTAACCCATCCTGAATTAAAAGGGCTCCTTGAGAATTTTTTCCCTTTTCTTCCCCAACAAGTATATTGTCTTCCTTTCACAATTAAATTGCCTCCTACATTTTGGTTTAGGCCGATGAGTCATTTGTAGTACTGTTGCAAAAGAGAATTTCTTAGACACTTAACAACCAAAACATAAAATTTAGTTTTACATTTTTATAGATTTTTCTTTAACTTTAAAGACAAGCATCCTCCAAACATTTTTCTATTCAATGAACATTTTTATGTCTAAAAACTATGTTACCAAAGAAACTCATTCCCAGAGAGTATTCCTTCTGTGTGTTTCAGTTGGTGTCTTGTGAAATGGCATCCTTATGAAACTAGTACTGTGAAACCGTGGCTAATAGAAATATCTTTAAGGTTATCAGCGGGTAGAGGAAAATGTCCCTCGACTCAGTAATTTTGTTTGCCAGAGGCAATTTGATAGTATTTTTCATTTCTTCCTTAAGAACAGTCTGTTATAATATGTATACCTAGTTACCAAATAGATCTCTTGGGTTAGTAGTCCAGCTATAAATAGAGAGAGGGCACTACTCTGTTATCAGAAAGAATGTCAGCGAGAGCAGGCTGCCCAGTAGCGAATTACAAAGTTTTGGCTCCCAAGAATGAGATGCGTTGTTTGCTCTTGCACACTGCAGCTGCCTCCCCACCCCACCCCCCTTTTTGGTGGTTTATTACACACAAGCTACTAATGAATGGGAGCCGCTGTTTTACAGTACACCACACTTACAGGACTTATCTCTAGGCCTACCACAGATTTGACTGATCAACAGCAGGGCACCGCCATCATAATTCTTCCTAGAAACAGGAGTATAAAAAGGGGTTTGTTGGAGGTTGGCTGGATCTGCAGAGAATCCTGCCCGCAGGGCCTGCCGATGCCATCACTGGCTGTTATGGTCTTTGGCCTAATAAGGTACAGAAACAAAGATTGTTCACTTATTCGAGAAGACTAAAGCACTAGAATGATGGAAAGTAGAGGCAGCAGGGCACACATCCAAGTGGGATTAAGGCCACAAGTGCAACTTTACAGGGCTGTCTGGGTGGCAGAATAAGGATCTGCAGCTGAAAATCCAGTTCAAACATAATTTATTATATGTCATTCATAGTTAGAGGTGGCTGTCGTTAGTAGTCAGATTGTTCCCTTGTATCCTACTGAGTTTGAGAAGTATTTTTGTAAGCTGCTTATACCTTATCATAATTCAGAAACAGAGGCAGAAGGTAAACAACAGATGGATAAATAAACATACTCCATGCTAAGAACTATATATGGAAAAGGCCACGGTGCTTCATTTTTTATCCATTCTCTACTGTAAGTCACACTATGTCCTTCTCATTCCTAAATGTTGGCATTGCAGTAAAAGGTTACATTTAGCATCTCCGAGGCTTTCTCAAACTTTCAGATCAACACCAATAAGATGAATTCACCTATTTCACAACAAAATAAACACACAAACCATGTTTTATATAGGAGGAAACTTCAGCTTGGAGAAGTCATTGTCCCAGGCCTAAAGACAGTGAATGACCTAGTTGAGAATAAAATTCTGAAGTTAAATACTGCTGGAATTAGAAATGCAGCTTATTAGAAGGGTATTTCCACAATGAGCTCTATACACTTTGAAGTCATTGTACAATAGCTTCTTGTCTGAGAGAGGAATATACTTGGCTAATGCTTCATTGTATTATTAATGGTCTATATGTTCTAAGAGTACAATAATTTAAAGTCAGTTTCATATTTGTAATTAATGAAGGTTTGACTATCTTATAATTTAATAGAGTGTGATAGGTTATAGATTTTGCATATGGGAGGTATAAAGTATTAATATCAGTCATACTAATGCCAGATCAGAGTTAATCAAATGTGTCCCATCTCAGAAGACGAGAGGTCAATATGGCTGTTTTTCAAATAATATTTTTCCAAATAGTCAAATAACAAGTCATCCTTTATACGCCCTCTCCCACCACTATGTTTTATTTATCCTGATTTCAAACCATTTACACTTTTAAGATTGGAGTCATAAATTCAGTATTATCTGTAGTACTTAGGACCTCACCAGGTTTATATTTCATTCAGTCTTTTAGTACATTCTCTTTTATCTCTCTGTTCATGCCCACTTTGCAGCACATTAACTTATGCCTTGTGCTTATTCCAGAAAGCAGAAATGTCTTATTGTGACAAAAGGACCACAATGTCCATGAAACTATTTTAAGTCAAATGGGAAAATTTGAGATACAACAGTGTGAAACTGTGTTAAACTGGTTCTTTGAACTCTGTTACTTATTAACTGTTTGACCTTATGCAATTGACTAAATTTCTCTGAGCCTCATTTTGATCATGTATAAAATGGGAATACCTATATGCCCGCCCTTTCTGCATCTCTTGTTTTATACTCAAGGACAAGATATAAGTAGTGGCTTTGAAGCAGAAATACCTGGAAACAACCTAAATGACCATCAATAGGACAATGGTGAAAGAAATTCTGATTCAACCCCCCTGTGGGATATCAGGCAGCAGTTACAAAGAGTGAATTAGATCGACCTGTGTTATAAGAATGTTTTCCCTGACATATTATGAAGTGAGAAAAACATCATAAAATCTCATTTGTTTTTAAAATATTAGTGTATATGTAGTCATAATAAGAAGAGTAGTTAACTACACATAAAATGGTTACTGTATGCCAAGCACTGCTCTAAACAGTTCATATATAAACTAACTTAGTCCTTGCAATAACTCAATGCAATTGTACTGTTGTCATCTTCACTTCGATAGATGAGAAAACCCAGATGAGATCATACATGGGGTGAGAAGTGGAGTTTGAACCAAAACCTTGACTCTCTAGATCCAGAATCTATGTTCTTCATTTTCTGTTTGCCTATCAGTCTACCAACTCCCTATCATCTATCTGCCTATCTTTCCGTCCATCCTTTCATCCATCCAGCTATCATCCATCTTTCTATCTGAGATCTGGAAGGTTATATACTTTGGGAGAAGTGACAAGGGAGACTTTCACTTTCTATCCTACACAACACTTTCACTTCTATAAACCTGTGTATTGTTTGCCATTCCATAGTCAAGTTTAGAAGTACAGTACTGGGGAGATCTGATATAGAGCTGCAGTGGTTATAAAGGAAAAGCTTTAAAGCAAGTGGTCCTTAAGTGGGCACTAAAAACAATGTCAATAATTTACTTTGGGTGGGGCCTTAAATATGAATATTATTTGTATCTTTGAGATGGAGGGGTGGGTATGACACTTTTCCTTTTAATTGCAACACCTTTTTATTTTAATAGCACCTACATAATGCCTTGTCCCCTATGAGCACTCAAAAGTTTTGTTTCCTGACCAAAAGGAGACTATATGTGAAGGATTTCTGTTAGAGCAGGACTATAATTTGGGGGTATGTAGAAGGGCAAAGTTCGCAGAAGGCAATGGCACCCCACTCCAGTACTCTTGCCTGGAAAATCCCATGGAAGGAGGAGCCTGGTAGACTGTAGTCCATGGGATCACTAAGAGTCAGACACGACCGAGCGATTTCACTTTCACTTTTCACTCAATATGCCAGCAAATTTGGAAAACTCAGCAGTGGCCACAGGACTGGAAAAGGTCAGTTTTCATTCCAATTCCAAAGAAAGGCAATGCCAAAGAATGCTCAAATTACCGCACAATTGCACTCATTTCATACGCTAGTAAAGTAATGCTCAAAATTCTCCAAGCCAGGCTTCAGCAATATGTGAACCGTGAACTCCCTGATGTTCAAGCTGGTTTTAGAACAGGCAGAGGAACCAGAGATCAAATTGCCAACATCCGCTGGATC
>SJYX01009078.1:485789-538841 GCA_006410675.1 Oreotragus oreotragus
AGTTGGACTGTGAAGAAAGCTGAGCGCCGAAGAATCGATGCTTTTGAACTGTGGTGTTGGAGAAGACTCTTGAGAGTCCCTTGGACTGCAAGGAGATCCAACCAGTCCATTCTGAAGGAGATCAACCCTGGGATTTCTTTGGAAGGAATGATGCTAAAGCTGAAACTCCAGTACTTTGGCCACCTCATGCGAAGGGTTGACTCATTGGAAAAGACTCTGATGCTGGGAGGGATTGGGGGCGGGAGGAGAAGGGGATGACCGAGGATGAGATGGCTGGATGGCATCATGGACTCAATGGATGTGAGTCTGAATGAACTCCGGGAGATGGTGATGGACAGGGAGGCCTGGCGTGCTGCGATTCATGGGGTCGCAAAGAGTCGGACACGACTGAGCGACTGAACTGAACTGAACTGAACTGAACTGTGGCAAACGTTTTCCCAGTGCAGAGATTAAGGGAGTCAACAAGCCCTTGTCTCTTGACAACAATGGGTGTCAATCTAGTTCTGTGATTCCTCTAAATTTTTCTGGAGATTAGCAATCCACTCAATCCAAGAGTGCTTTACCTGGGCCCAGAGACCCAAATACCAATCTAGTTCACACAATCTCTTAACCTTAACGATATACCCTCTATGCTTTGGCTTCTGGCTCAAATAATTTCCCAACCCTCCAGCCCAGTCCTTTTGAACGCTCCTCTGCCAATTCCCCGCAAGATCTTTGATAAACTGCATTTGCAAACCAGGATCTGGGGCACGTGGACAGTGTCCCAGCTCTGCTACTCTTCCAGTTTCCTCTGGCTTCACCAGCGGTCCCATCACTTTTTTCATGGGGTTGCAGAGTCGGACACGACTGAGCGACTGAACTGAACTTTCACTTTCATGCATTGGAGAAGGAAATGGCAACCCACTCCAGTGTTCTTGCCTGGAGAATCCCAGGGACGGGGGAGCCTGGTGGGCTGCCGTCTATGGGGTTGCACAGAGTCGGATACGACTGAAGCGACTTAGCAGCAGCAGCAGAAGGGCAAAGTTAAATTGAAATTAAATAAATGATTCTGGACAATTAACCAGTGCTTTATCCAACTTGATTAAACAGCCACAGATAAGAATAAAGGTTTCTTTTGCCCACTCTTTTGCCCTCACCAGGTACCTCCATGGTGGCTCAGATGGTAAAGCATCTGTCTACAATGCAGGAGACCCGGGTTCAATCCCTGGGTTGGGAAGATCTCCTGGAGAAGGAAATGGCACCCTACTCCAGTACTCTTGCCTGGAAAATCCCATGGACGGAGGAGCCTGGTAGGCTATAGTCCATGGGGTCGCAAAGAGTCGGTCACGACTGAGCAACTTCACTTCACTTTGCCCTCACTGGCTTCCCTGGTGGCTCAGCTGGTAAAGAATCTGCCTGCAATGCGGAAGACCTGGGTTCCATCCCCAGGCTGGGAGAATCCCCTGGAGAAGGGAATGGCTACCCACTCCAGTATTCTGGCCTGGAGAATTCCATGGACTATATAGTCTATGGGATCACAAAGAATCAGACAGGACTGAATGACTTTCACTTTGCCCTCACAAAACCTCACACCCATCCTCATTATTTACCTCATATTTTACTCGAGTTTGGTGTTTACATTTTCTTCTTAAAATATTTCTTGGACTTGGGTTTCTAAGCTTTGGAGCTAAGATTTAATTTCCACTTGACTTGAGGTTTCATGTTAGGAAGATTGACACAACAAACATTGCATTCTTGGACTCTTGTGCATTACATCACCGAAAACATTTGTATTAGTTTATTATTTTGATTATTGCAGGATGAGTATGAGGTTGCTAGAATGTACTCAGTGAGCTTTTATTCCTTGCTTCTGTGTCTTTTAGTATCTTTTTATCAGAGATTTTGAGTTTGTTTATACAACTGGCTGAGACTTCCTGATTTCAAAATATCTCCAGTGTTCTTGTCTGGAGAATCCCAGGGACGGGGGAGCCTGGTGGGCTGCCGTCTATGGAGTCACACAGAGTAGGACATGACTGAAGCGACTTAGCGTCGGCGACGGCAGTAGCCTTTTAAACATATTTAAATGTATTTCTAAACTTTCATTCACTTACATAAGCATGAATGTAGAACTTCCAAATGGAGAATTTAAAAAATGATTTTTTTCCTCTCAAGCTGAAGATTCGCTAACTTAAAAAATAATACATTTGGGGACTTCCCTGGTGGCCCAGTGGCTAAGACTCCAAGCTCCCAATGCAGGGGCCTGGGTTTGATGCCTGGTCAGGGAACTAGATCCCACATGCTGGAACTAAATATCCCAAAAGCCACAACTAAGACCTGCTGCTGCTGCTAAGTCGCTTCAGTCGTGTCCGACTCTGTGCAACCCCAGAGACGGCAGCCCACCGGGCTCCCCCATCCCTGGGATTCTCCAGGCAAGAACACTGGAGTGGATTGCCATTTCCTTCTCCAATGCATGAAAGTGAAAAGCGAAAGTGAAGTCACTCAGTCGTGTCCGACTGTTAGCGACCCCATGGACTGCAGCCCACCAGGCTCCTCCGTCCATTGGATTTTCCAGGCAAGAGTACTGGGGTGGGGTGCCATTGTGTGGCTAAATACATAAATAAATATTAAAAATAATAATAATACATTTTAAGATGCAGTATTTATTTGTAATCCTATATTGGAACTCTGAGTGCAAGTGGCACATTGGAAGCAACCCACAAAATATATTTGAAAAAGTATAATTGATTTTTCATAAAGATCTTCAATTTAATAATTGATGTTATTTCACAAATATGAGAAAGAGATATCCAGATGGAGATACTGAGGATCACAGAGGCACCCAGATCCAGGAATAAGCCAATATGAAAAGCACTAGATTTCTCACACTTAATTCTCATCATTGAATTTTAACTCCCTTTAAGATAAATGTTTTTATTATTAATAAAATGTTAAATGACAGTATTTACTAAATGAATAAAGTATAGGATGGCCCATTAAAACAGAATATTCAGCCTCACTTTGTGTTATTCTAGAAATGTTTAAAATCCATTAAATCATTTTCTATGGTACACTGTACAATCTCACTTCTCTGCCTTCCCCTTCCATATAGAATATGGTCCCATGTCTGTCTATCAGAGCTCTACCTACACTTTAAGGCCCATGTTCTCTATCAAACTTATCCAGGCTACTCCATATTTTCAGTCATTTGTTCAGACCTTTACCAAAAACTTATTCTGAAGAGACTTCTATACATGCCCATTTCTCTTTCCCAAGTTGGACCCAAATCCTGAGCTTTTTAAATATTTTTAAATTCTAATCCTTACTTCCACGAAATTCCACGATGGCAGGGATTTATACTTTTCATCTTTGAATAACTTAAAGCAATACTTTATACTTACTTAGAGATAGTCAGTTATGCTTATTCAACGGTTAGTAAGCACCCAACAATATTCAACATAAACAGGTTATTCTAGCAAACTAAGTTCCATAATCAGAAACTGCATCTATCAGCAGTCAATTATATAAGATATATTCATAATATTGAGAGATAGAAAAAAATCTGATATTATAGAAGCTAATACACAAATAATTGACTGAATTTTCACTATATACTGTGATCTTCTACTATATAGATAAATAATATTCCTTTCAGAAGAATATAAAACATTTTTATGCCTGGTTGACTTGCTTAAAAACCTCATTGGGGAAAATGTTTGTATTACTGAAAAGAAAATCCTATTTTGCAAAATTATATTAAGTTTTTCAGATTGATAACAGCTTCAGGAGAGAAAGAGGAGGATAGAGAAGAGAAGGAAAGAAAGAAAACACATCTTTGATACCTCAGTATATTGGGCAGGAGTAACTTAAAAGAAAAACGAGAAACCTTTAATCTTTATTTATGCTTCCCAATGTTAGTGTGGTGCTTCTATGTACTTATATGCAAGTTTTATGTAGCAATTGACAATATTTCTTTTTGGATTCCTAAAATAATTCTTCTCCTCCTCCTTCTTCATTATCTTCTTTTGCAACATGAATAGTTTACATGGAAACTAACCAATAACTTAGTTGACTTAGAAATACTATGAAGACAGCAAGAGGGAGGGACATTGTCAGACTCTATAACATTAAAAGTTTACCCCTAGGAGTAGAGTTTGGCTGTCAGAAAACTCTTGGTATTGTACTTAGCTTCTCTGACTTGTAGGTTCAGCGGCAGTGAGTGTTGTGTTGTGCTGAATATTTGTCTAGCATAAGGCACTGCTTTAGATAAGCCTCTTAACCCAAGCTGGGTTTAAAACAAAACTACTTAAAAAATGATGAGTAACATAAGGAGGAGGAAGGGAGGAAAAGAGAGAAGGGAAGGAGGAAAGAGAAGACAAGAAAGAAAGAGGGAAAGGAAAGCAGGAAGGGAAGAAGTGGGGAAGGAAGGGAGGAAGACAGGGGAAAATAGCCTGTTTAGGACAGTGGTAGCTGTCAAAGCCAGATACCTTTTCCTAATGAGACTGGTAATGCAAAAAAAAAAAAAGGGCATCTAAGCAAACATATCAATGTGAGTATGAGAGTCTTTATTTTTACATTTCTTAATTTGCAAATTCTAGAGAAGACATTAGAAGTTTGAATTTGGGGGCTTTAGCATCTACTTAGAAATCACAATAAATAATTCTCAGTCTAATGTCATGTTATAATTGAAAAACCTTGGCCCAAGAAAGCTTATAATATATGTATTTCATTATTAATACACATTCAACCAGAACACTTGTTTTCCCTTTTCCAGATACCTTTTCATTTTTTCCTAATCCTAAAAACTTTGATTGGATTTGTCTAGCTGCTAGCAAAATTCAGGAGCAAAAACCTTGATTTAAGTATATATAAAGCGATTAAGTATATAGATTTTAAGAAATTTAAAAAAAGGATTTTTTCTTATTATCAATAACATTCCACATATCTATATTACATAATTAAAACAATATAATCAAAAGCCTAATTAGAATCACATGTTGTAATCCTTGTGTATTTTTTTATTTCTGTGTTTAGATAGGTTACATCAACATCAGGTGAACTACACCTTTTATTTATCATTCATAAAGTAGTTTGCAAACTTTTTTTACACACATAGAGTAAAAAATCCAAGAGAAACAGGAAGTAGCCCTTCACAACTTTGTTTATCCAAACTTGATAAGATGTTAAAAGTACCAGTTTATAAACACTAGAAGGCAGAGCTGGAGAGTGAGGGAATTAGAGGTTAACAAAAGAGTACAAACTTTCAGCTATAAGATGAATAAGGTCTGAAAATTTAATGTGTAACATGGTGGCTATAGTTTATAAGACTGTATTGAATAACTGAAATTTGTTAATAGGGTAGAACTTAATGGAATTTCCTTGGAGGTACAGTGGTTGGGACTCCAAGCTTCCACTGTTGGGGGCATGGGTTTGATTCCTGGTTCAGGGAACTGGGGTCCTGCATGCCATTTGGCACGGCCAAAAGAAAAGAGAGACAGTAGAACGTAAATATTTTCCTCGAAAAATATATAAATAAATGCATAGGTGATGGATGTATTAATTGACTGAAGGAATCCCCTCACAATGTATGCCTATATCAAATCATCATGATGTGCATTTTAAATATCTAACAATTCTATTTGTCATTCATATCTCAACAGAGCTAAAAAACAAAAACAAAAAACACTAGACAAGAAACCTCACCTATAGTATTATCGATGGTTTTCATGTTCATTTAAAAAATTCCAAGTGGTTATTTAATTTATGTAGGGCTGCCCATGTTTGACTTCTAGAGATTAATTCTGAAAGACCATTGATAGAAACACACAAAAGAAAATAATAATTAGTAAAATTCATTTCTAAATGAAAAAAAGTTTTTAAATTGTGTCATAACTTTTTTGTGAAATATAAAAACTTTGCTCCTTAATACAAAATTTTGGTTTTCAGGGATATAGAACATAAAAACAATTAAAAAGTCTATTGCTATATGTTAATCACTTGAAGCAGAAGCTATAAAATCTGAGTTGGTATCTGAGGTGTTCCATTTATCAGCTGGATCACAGTGTGCCAATCAACGACTCAGCTGCCTCCTTCTGGTTATTTAATTTATGTAGGGCTGCCCATGTTTGACTTCTAGAGATTAATTCTGAAAGACCATTGATAGATACACACAAAAGAAAATAATAATTAGTAAAATTCATTTCTAAATGAAAAAAGTTTTTAAATTGTGTCATAACTTTTTTGTGAAATATAAAAACTTTGCTCCTTAATACAAAATCTTGGTTTTCAGGGATATAGAACATAAAAACAATTAAAAAGTCTATTGCTATAGGTTAATCACTTGAAGCAGAAGCTATAAAATCTGAGTTGGTATCTGAGGTGTTCCGTTTATCAGCTGGATCACAGTGTGCCAATCAACGACTCAGCTGCCTCCTTCGTAAAATGGAGTTAATGATATTATTTCATGACATTATTCTAAGGATCAAACAAAATTATGAATTGAGAAGTGCTTTGTAAGTTACAGGGCATTAAAACAAATTTAAGATGTTTTTAAGTAATAATTGTATCTAGTTGAGAAATTATGATTTATGCAACATATCATTCCTAACAGTGAGTTTGATATCTAGGCATGGGTACCACTTTGAAATCATACATTTATCAATAGAAGTGGAATGTCTTTCTGGCCACCTCTCAGACAGATTAACAAACTGTAAGAAAAGGGTCCACAGTTAGAGCCACGCTGTATTAGGTGGACAGTGTAATCACTAGGACAACTCTTAATACAAAGAAAGTGGAAACATGAGTCTGAAGAGGGGAACTATCAAAGGTACTCTTTATCAAGAGTGAAACTTTGAAATCCATCTATTTAAGATTAATCACTATTCTTTCAGTTAAGCTGTTGTCATCTCTAACTTTCCCTAAGTAGAAAATAATCTACACTTCCAACTAAGTTATTCATGGTCCAATTTGTTCTCAGAATACTATAATAGGCTTTGTGAAGATAAGTTTTATAATAGGGATTTAACATAGTGAGAAGCCAAGACACAGAGGCCTTCAAACACAAAGAGTATATACGTGTATAAACTGCTCAGTCTCCTCCCCCTCTGCTCCACTCTTCCTGGTTTATTCTCCGGAAAGGACATTCACCCCTACTTAAAATCTAATTTTTACAAAAGATTCCGACAAAATGGCATCTCAGTTTAGCTACCGTAGAGTTGCTCTGGAGCCATTTCAACATCACTGGAAAATGGGGGAAACTTTGAGCAGAGTACCACCGGAAGAAGGAATGTTCGTAGGATAAAATCTTCTCTCTTGGCAGTTTTGTCTTGCTTGATGGCCACATTTACATAATGAGTTCATAGGCTAGAACTCTCAAAGAGTAGTCCACTTTCTTGGAGAAAATAAAATATTCAGGGTGGCATCTGGGAGGAAAAAAAAAATGAAGAAGAAGAAAAGGAAGGAAAAAGAATCACTGATGATTTACACATGTTATATTTATTTCCCAAGCTGCTGATATCTTAAACTATTGAAAAATACATAAAATTAATTCTAAGACACCACACATTTATAAATTTGTTCTTTTTTCCTCTGTGACTCTAAAGATCTAACTTCCCCTATTTATAATTTTTACCTTATTTGTATCCAAATTAGTATATCAGCTAGTTATTTTACAAAGTACCAAGGCACTTGAAGTGAAATACAAGTTTATCTTCTTTCAGAACGTGGTTGTTTCTTTTTAAGGTTCCATATTTTCACACTTTAAACATTTCAAGACACAAGCACATGAAATGTAATATTTAAAATACTTGAGAAAATAAGATAAAATACCTGAAACTCTTTATCTATTTATGTATTTTAATAACTAGCTTTTCTTTTCCCTAGTTTTACATCCCTGCTGTACTTATTTTGTTGTAAGCAAGGCTATCTTATTTGTATATTTGTAACAAAGTATATAACAGGATGAAGATGTGTGGCTCATTGAGTATATTCAAAACTTTTTTGATTAAAAAATCTTAAAAATCATGTAAGAATTACACAACCAATAAACATTTTAAACTTTTTTAAGCTAAGAAAAAATTTTAATTGTTTTTTAATGTGCTTTTAATGATTTCTAGCACTCACACCTCCTTACTTGCTTTCCAAACTGTTTATACTGTCCCCAATAACACTCAGTGGAAAGCTGTCATTC
Source organism: Oreotragus oreotragus (assembly GCA_006410675.1). Classification (NCBI taxonomy): domain Eukaryota; kingdom Metazoa; phylum Chordata; class Mammalia; order Artiodactyla; family Bovidae; genus Oreotragus; species Oreotragus oreotragus. The sequence goes on from SJYX01009078.1 coordinate 493,954, forward strand.
CTGGCTAAATCCTTACTTAGGGTGGATGCTATGCCTCCGTGAGACAGGGTCAGGGGGTCAAAATCGATTTTGGAGGCCACCTGGAGAGTCCAGGCCATGAACTGACTCAAAAAATTTATATCAGAGCCGGAATAGTCCACCTCCCAGGGTCAGATCTGGCCTGACACTCCAACCGCAGGCTGGGGCATGCTAGACCGAGCTCAGAGAGAGGCTAGAGTGGTTGACCCTGCTAGCTGACCTCTTCAAACTTCAGGAGAATTTTTTTGGCAGTTACCACGGTGACTGGGTACTCTAAGAGCTTATCCTTCTTACTGAAAGAAGGAAAAAAAAATTAGGAAAAAAATATGTTAAAACCTACCTTGCAGAGATGCCTATCACAAGTTTGTTTTTTTTTTTTTTTAAGGGAAAAAACTGAAGGAGTTCTAAATTATCTATGACTTTAATTTCCAATGTTGTCCTAAAGAAATTGGAATTTGTAAGGTCTCTCAAAATCAAATTTCACATTGGTAACAGATATTGCTTTTTTTTCTAAACCAATAACGGAAAACAATTTGAATAATGTATTAAAATACTTTTTAAACAACATAATTTACTTGAAAATTCTATTATCTCTCTGCTTGTCTTTGAGACTAATCAGCTTTTAAATAAGGTCCACCATAAATGCTAATTTAGTTGGGGAAAACACTGTAACTAAATATTCATTTTTGTGTCAAAAACACATTCAATTTTTTTTTTCTGAGAGAAAAATGTCCATTTTTGCTTGACTTGAAATAGTAAAATTAAGAGAAAAGCAAGTGACCATTATTCTATATTAAAAAAAATTTTTTTAACTAATGACTTAATAAAATAATGTTTACATTAAAAACAATGTCATGAAAATACTCTAATATAACACAAGAACACTAGGAGGAAAAATTCAAGGTGTACTTTCTTTTAGACCAATTTGAAGCTAAAAAAAAAAAAAGCTATAGAATATTCTTCTATGTTAATACCAAACGCTATCTTGTCCTAAATTTCTACAGTGATAGAAAGACTTATAAATTAAATTTTAATTCCAATTGGGTAAACCTACACACATTATAAAACTCTGCTAGTTGAGTTTTGATGACAGATTATAATACAAAATACTTTTAAACGGCTCCTATATACATCTTGAAATTAGATGAGAATCATAATACTTTAGAAGTATATTATTTAATTATAATAATACTTGCTGTTTTAAAATGCCTGTGTAGTATATAAGGACTTTTTGTAAAGTGAAATCATCGACTCTTAGCGTTGCTACTGTTCGGGCCCCCTTCTGGTCCTCCTTTAATTTTCTCATCTGCCTCTTACACGACCCAGGTCCTGGAAGTCTTGAAAGGTTTTTCTCCAGCATATGTGTGTGTGCGTGTATGTTCACATACACGCACACACACAAACGATTAAGCATTGGTGAGGGGAGGGTGGTTTTGCATTTTAAAAGGCATTGGCTATGTAACAAAACAATGTCTTTGGTCTCAATATCATTTCTCATCTTGAGTGTAAGCCAAGAAAGAAAAAAAATGATGAATTACAGAAACGTAGTAACTGACACTCCAAAAATGAATACTGAAATTTCAGAGGAATGCTTTAACCTAATCTTGAATGTTCATTTTGCTGTGACCTATTTTCACTGCTTTGTAATCACCACCAAATTCCTAGAGCTGAATGGACATAAAACCAAGTATCTGTTAATTAATCTCAATTAAAAACAAAAAAAAAAAAATAATTCAGAATATAATTTCCTTTGGGTTCAAAACATCCAGTGAAAGGAAAGACTGGAGACATATTTTGAGAAGATTTTGCCATGTGATCCAATTGCACTTTGTTAAAACACAGGTCTTTCAACTAGTTAGTGTGGCTCTTGCCATTGCAAAGTGGGCAATGAGGCTGTTGAGTCACTACAACTCTGGTGCCAGCTCATTCTCTATGATGAACTCAGACTGTCCTTCCCAGCCGGGAACTCTTGGCAAGCTTCGTTAAAGACCCGGAGGCTGGCAAAGCATGAAGAACTATCAAACAGGAAATGAGGTCCTCCTCAGGTTTTGAAAAGAGATGATAGAAGTCTTAAAGTGAGGCAGGCCAGACCAGAATCTCCTAAACCACAAGCCTTATCTTGAGTGAAACATTATTTCTAAGCTGGATCTGCAAAGGAAAAGAAGTTAAAGTATGAGACAATGGTTCATTTGTACGTAAGAAAATGGTTCATTTGTACGTAAGTGCCAAGTCTCTTAGTCTGGTTTCCTCAAGTCAAAGTTAAGGCCTCTCCTAGGAAAAAAACAAAAATCACTTATCAGTTTTCTGCATAAATTTCTACTAAAAAACAATGAAATAAATAGATATTTAGAAGATTCATAAACCTGGGTCTTCTCTGATGTTGAAAATTCATCAGTTGGTTCTAGAACTACAGAATTCAGGGACTGGGAAGGTTTTAAGAGATCATCTGGTCCTGTCTCTTTACTTAGATCCTGCTCAGCACTCCTAGCTTAGTGGATTCTCCACCAACATGTGTGGTCACCTCACTGGGTAGAAAGGATGTTAAAACCCCGTACCAGTAGACCTATTCTGAGCCTTGGTGACAGAGTTATTCTGGAACCATGGTATAAAATGATTGTAAAACTCATTCAAGTTACACTTCCAGGAAACAACTTTAGGTACAACATAAGCAAAAATTCCATAAAATCAGGTAGGAAACAATACCATAATGTGTGCTGTAGGAAGCTTCAAAATTTTCAGGAACTTTGGTAACAAGGGTAGGCTGTTAATATTATTTCTTCAGCTAATTGTTTTTATTGATTTGTTATGGCTAACAGGCACTGATTGATTTTCTTTTAATCAGTATGGAGTCTTCACTCTGCAGGTTTATAATTAAATACTGAGAAGAAGGGCTCTTGGTGTTAGTCTAAGTTTCCAGTGGTATGAGGCTCTGTCCAAATAACCATGAGCTATGTAAGATTTGATGGCTGCCAGTCCAGAAAGGGCTTAATGTGGTTTTTCCTTAATATTTCTCTAACTAGCTTTAGTTTTAACTTGTTTCTATTAGGATCAGTGGATCCTAAAAATGAAGTAAAAGGAAGCCCCAAGAAAAATATGGAATTCACTGCTCATACCCCAAACTGCCATTTGTCAACTGCATTCAACTATAACATTTATTTTCTATATTATGTATTTTCAGTGCAATCATCAAAGTTCCCTTCTAATTTGTCATGGTGTTTGGGAGAAGACCATGATTGAATCCTGAGAATCTGGTTCAGGGCTCCAGAGGGGAAGAAAGAGTAAAGAATAAGAATTTAAGGGGAGAAGGAAAAGTACTAGGTATGCTGAGGGATTTTAATATGGAAAGAGGCTGGTGTTTAGGAAGATAGTTATGTGTGGTTAACAGGTGAAGGCAGCAAGAGTTGGGTAGTCCCTTAACTGNCAGGGCTCCAGAGGGGAAGAAAGAGTAAAGAATAAGAATTTAAGGGGAGAAGGAAAAGTACTAGGTATGCTGAGGGATTTTAATATGGAAAGAAGCTGGTGTTTAGGAAGATAGTTATGTGTGGTTAACAGGTGAAGGCAGCAAGAGTTGGGTAGTCCCTTAACTGTCATCTAGAATTTCAAAGAAATGCTATATCTTTTCCATAGATTCTAATGGCTGTTGGTTAAGGGAGGAATTTGGGGTACTAATTACTTGTTAAAGTTTTGGAGGTGGTGCTGGTTGGGGGAGGGGAATGAAAAATAACTCTGAGGTTGAGGGTCAGAAGAATGTTTGCTTGGCTACTCAAGGCTTCTGATGATGTTCAGCGACCTATCCTACAGTGATGTGTATGAGTCTATCTATCGTTCTGTTTCTCAAAAACACTTCAGTTGTCTCCCTTTTTCCCAGAAGTAGACTTCAACCAAAGGAGAAAGAGCTGTTAAGGGAAACTCCTTTGCAGAAGGAAACTTTTCTATATACACACATATTTTCTTTTTGGAATCAAGGATGAGAAGCCAGCTAAGAAAGTCAGTGAGGAATTGTGAGATTAAAGAGTGAGAACTTCCCACCTGGTTCTGAGCTCTAGCCCCAGGATCAGCCAGGCTGTGCTCCAGAAACAATGTGTACGATGCAAGAGCTGATTGCTTTCCCCAGCTTCTTGACCTGTCTTGAGACTTTGCCAGGGCTGTTCCCTCAGTCCAGGTGGACACAGCACTCCTGTCTAAAACACCATGGAAAGGATATAGCACTTCTTTGAAATTCTAGATGGCATTTAAGGACTACATGACTCATTGCCTTCACCTCTTAATCACACATAACTGTCTTCCCAAACACCAGCCTCCTTTTCTATAACAATCCACTGCACAGTCTAGGGCAGGGGTCCCCAACCTCTGGGATCTAGTTAAATGCCTGACGATTTGAGGTGGAGCTGATATAATAATAATAGAAATAATGTGCACAATAAATGTGTTTGAATCATCCTAAAACATCCCCACCCCCACCAACCCCAACCGACCCGGTCCATGGAAAAATTGTCTTTCACGGAGCCCAGTCCCTGGTGGCAAAAAGGTTGGGGAGTGCTAGCTAAGGCAACTGGGCCAGTGGCTTCCTTCTGCTGAGACAGGACCACTAGAAAAGGGGCTCACTCTTTTGGCATCCTTCAAAGGCTCCTTAGGAAATTGCTGAAGACAGAAATTTTGAAATTGAATTGTAAAGACTGAGAAAAGAGGGGTGAGGCACCGGCAGCTGCTCCCAAGCAGCTGCCCCAGCTGCTCCGGCCTTGAGAAAGGCCAGCCTCTTGGGCACCACACCCACTAGTCCCAGAAGAAGGCAAGAAGAGAGGCACGAATTGAAGGGGTCAAGCTTAGAGAGAGGGCCCTGGCCCTGAGTGTTGGAGAGACATCCATAGCCACAAACACCAAGGAAAAGGTGAGCAAAATAAATAGATGGCTAGCACTCAGTCCCAGGTGGCCGAAATGACTTGTAGGCCCAAGAACACACATTGTGTGTGTATGTGTGTGTGTGTGTGTGTGTGAGTGAGACAGAGAGAGAGAGAGAGAGAGAGAGAGAGAGAGAGGAGTCCCTTTTGTGAGGAACCTGGGGGAAAGGGGAGAGTTCGTAGGAGAAGGAACCAGTTTTCTCTCCTGGATCCCCATGACTTGTATGCTGGAGTGACTGTGGTCGGATTAACGCTCCTTTCCCTTCTTCTGCCTGCCCGGGGCCACGTCAAAATGAGAAGCAGCACACACGACAATGCCCTCCCACCACCAGCTTCCTCATCCCCAAACTCAAATGCCTGCCAGTGAAACGTCACCAAAAGTTATTGCCAGCGACAAATTGGGGCTGACAAATTGTCGATAATCGCGCCTTCAACGTGTACGATGACTTGCAGGCAATAAAAAAGCAGACGCACCAAGAAGTGGGCAGGGGGCGCGCAGGTCGCAGCCGGGTGCGCGGTTCCCAGGTGGCGCCCTGCCCCAGCCCGGCGCCACCCCAGCCCCCCAGCCGGGACCGCGCCCGGTGCAGGACCGCCGGGCTCCCACTCGCCCGCTGGAGCTCTGGTTCTCTTTCTGCAGTCTGACTCAACACAGACCGCAGGAGGAGCCTCTCGCCTCCCTCTCCGCCGATTAACCCTTCTGGGTGCGCGTGTCTATGGTCTCAAGCGCCCTTGATTTAAAGTCACGTTACCCGAGTTTTCTTTTGTTTGAAATCCTGGGCCCGCAAGACTTTGGCATGTGTTGGACGTCTAGTTACTTCTGCATGCCTGTCTGTTTCCTGCGACAGAGAAAATGATTAGAAATTGAGGCTCAAGAGAAATAATAATATTTTTACCTGTGGATGCATTGGAAGAAGGTGTGCACGTTAAGTCGTTTCAGAATTTAAGATAAATCTGAAAAAGCCCTTTCAAAGTGTTTGCAAGTTAGTGCCTCCACCCCACCACACACACATCATCACAGGTTCTCCCACTCCCACCCACACACACACACACATACACACCAAATTCACTAGAGTGCCCTTTGATTTTTTACATTTTGGATTCACTTGTGTTTCAAATTCAAGAGTAACTTCAAACACACACATCGATCTAAACATGAATTCTCTATGTAAGATATGATTTATTATGTGATTTATCTGTAAACTTAAGGCTTCGGTTTCCATTATCAATCACAGCCCACCTAGGTGGCTGATTTAGCTATTAAAGTTTGAGTTCACAGTTGAAGCCACTCTTCCACTTTCTCCAAGTTGAATTCTGATTTCTGCAAGTAAATACCACACAGCATTTGAATTTAGGGTCTTCTTGTTAAACTGAAGGCGTTTCCCATTTCCTTGAGCTCTATAAATGAACTGCATTGTCACATAATCGATAGGAAAAACTCAGCTGTCACAGATCCTAAGCAACTCCTTGCCACAGAAATAACACGATCTGGCATTTGTGAGTTTGAAAAATATGCTGTTTGGATGACATGAGACCAGAACTACCTAGCCGGTTTAAGTGTCGTGGTCTCTCTGATTGGCTATGGACAGACCTGCTGGGATATTTCAAATAGGCTTCTCTCCTGCTTAGAGACCAGGTGCTCCTTTTTTCCTTCTGTTATCCAGTAGTATAAAAACACTGGGATCTGGGATTCAAAGCTATTTCTAACCTCATCTAAGTTTGTCTGCTCTCAGAGAGTTTATGAGAGGATTTTAAATCAGGCATTTTCCTCCCTGAGCCAATGAGCAATTCAGATGTGGATTTTGGAGTTGAAATCTGAAACTAAATGTTCAACAACTTCAACACCCATCCTTTGAAGTCCTACATCATTCCATCAATGTGATCAGGATTTCTGCAGTATATAAATCTTTCGGCTCAAAAGTAACTGAATGGCATCTGATCATAAGTAGCAGGAACCCATAATCTCTCTTTCTCTGCCTCAAAGTTGCTGTCTCTAGTTGCATTTTTGGCTTTTTCTCTACAATCTGCCATGTACAAATGCTGCCATATCATATGAGAACATGAAGAAGATGTAATCCTTATCTATATTTTATCCCCTTTTATCTTAGATAAAGTACTTTGAACTCAATGACTTCTTTCACCACCAGCAGTGTTTTTAAAGTGGTACTGGGTGGACCTACTGTGGAATCTATGCCACTCAATAGATTAAATTACGTGATTAAAAGGTTAATTTATCTCACAAGAACCTTGCTAAGAAGCCTCATGACCTTGACATACTATTTGCATACCATTCTGTACTTGGAATCCTTTACACACCAAAGGTGAAAGGTAATTTCATTCATAGATTTGCTCTGTCAATGAAATGATGTATTAAATAGTACAGCTACCCTTAGCCTACCTAGACCCACTTCTACACAGCAAAGTACTAGATTAGACAGTAGCAAGCTAGGTTAGACAAATTCAGTTTATAAATTCAAAGCATGAAGGCATAAAATTTGTCTTTTCTAAAACTAAAACTATTGGAATCTGCATTTCCCACATCTACCACGGCTAAGATCTTTGTGGTAAACTAAGAAACACCACCTCTAATTAGTTCATTTGTCATCAGAGAACCACTGCATCAAGCCAGGTATTTTGCTCCTATTCAACTCTAGAAGAAAATGGGACAACGTGGGCTATTATAAAAAGCTCAGCATTCAGTGCCAACATTTCAAATTGGCTTCATTTTACAAGTTCTCAGAAACCCCCTACTCATTCAGACTATGTCTTGGCAAACTTGCTCCAGCCCCAAACAGGACTGTTAACACAGTAGAGTTTATCCATTATCATAGTTCACAGGCTTCTCCATAGCTGCAAGTTGACATCTGGAACCTGTGACATGCGGACGGGATGAAAATCCATCCAGCAACCAAGTCCCTTATTTCCGAAGTAACTGCCATGGGTAAGGGGAGCAAGGGCAGAGCAAGGCGGGGAGGGGGAAGAAATAGGCACAAAGTAACCAGGCTGGGAGTAACTGAGTTCTGATCAAGGACATCCAGGTAACTGATGAAACAAGATCCCTTCTTGGATACTTGTTCACTATGTGAATTTATCTTGCAATTATGAGAAGTGACTGATCCCATCCCAGACTATTTAGAAATGTGGTGCATTAAATCATTAAATCATCTTCTCCTTGATTCTTGAGACATAAATCACATGAGGTCAATATCACAAATTTGAGAATTTGCCTGAATTCTTTAATCACACAGTGGAGAGATATGACAAACTGGATACAGATGTACTGGACAACCTCAGTGTGTATGTGGCTCTGAAATTTTTAAGTTGTTCATTTTTCTCTATATAATTTCATATACACCCCCTCCACCCCCACCACCACACAGAAAATATTTCTTTCCTTTACTGTCTACAATCTAAATTTAAGAGTACACAAATCATGAGCTGGAGGTAACAGATCTTCCCTGGTGGCTCAGAGGTTAAAGCATCTGCCTCCAATGCGGGAGACCTGGGTTTGATCCCTGGGTCAGGAAGATTCCCCCGGAGAAGGAAGTGGTAACCCACTCCAGTATTCTTGCCTGGAGAATCCCATGGACGGAGAAGCCTGGTAGGCTACAGTCCACAAGGTCGCAAGAGTCCACAAGAGTCAGACATGTGTGAGCAACTTCACTTTCACTTTTCTCTTTTCCTACCCAGGCATCCACCCCAAGGGACTGAGTGATGCATGGTGCTACTCAACTAGGTCTGAGAGAAAAGGTGGAGGTTGAAGAGCATCTTCACCATTGCAGTACTCTGGCTGCACCTGTTTGCTCAGGCAGTTCCCTGAACTCACTCTAAGCTCAATTTTACAAACGCACTATCTGGGTCTCCACTTATCTGTTAAAATCGTTCAGGGTGTTTGCCAGGAGTATTGTGCCACCATAACTGGCACATTCGTCTCTTCTGTCTAATGTCTGTCATTACACAAAGCATTCTAAAAAGCTCATTTTCAGCTCTGAAAAATATACTCTTACTACGGAAGTCATTACATTAGCATAACAAGCACAAAGTTCCAAGTGGTAATTTGGTTATAGATCTCAAATCCTTCTGCTTCCATCAGATTGATGTTGAGGTATGAGGTTGCCCTGCGGCCACTAGGATCTGAGGCAGCGGATCCCCTGCTGGAGGGAGGTTCTTCTGACCTGAACTGTTTGTCCTCCGGAGCTCAAAGTGAGGTAGAAGTTTCAAGTGTCAGCTGCCCTGGTTGGGACATTTCTTACAGATGCCTCCATATCTTTTTACCTTCCTCTTTCCATACACTTCTTTCCTTGACTACCAAAAAAATGTCTTAAATTATATTCTTCCACAGGTGTCTCACTGGACATGGGCAGATATCCGTCCTGCTCTCACCAGCAACACGAGCACTATTCGGTCCTTTTGTTGGGGGCGGGCTTTGGGAAACCCGACCTCAGTCTGCCCTGCCAATTGTGGCCTTGTAGATTAGCTGAGACTCTGCTGAGGCCCGGATGGCAGCGGTGGTGGCAAGGGTCAGCAAGGTTGAGATGTATTCAGATGTTAATTTACACCTGAAAAGGCTGAATGCAGTTACCCACATGGGAGGTGACTGGAGTTTCTCATGAATGCTGGCCTTGAGTGCTTCCTTGGGAAACGTAAAAAGTTGAAATGGAGGGGAAAGTCGTCTAAAAGTTATGGGAGCAGGAAGAAGGGTGGGGAGTAGGAACAGTCTTGATGAATTAAAGGGAATTTATTTAGCCACCAGACAATGGCACCCTACTCCAGTACTCTTGCCTGGAAAATCCCATGGATGGAGGAGCCTGGTAGGGTGCAGTCCATGGGGTCGTGAAAAGTCGGACACGACTGGGCAGCTTCACTTTCACTTTTCACTTTCATGCACTGGAGAAAGGAAATGGCAACCCACTCCAGTGTTCTTGCCTGGAGACTCCCAGGGACAGCGGAGCCTGGTGGGTTGCCGTCTATGGGGTCACACAGAGTCGGACATGACTGAAGCGACTTAGCAGCAGTATAGCTCTATGTTCAACTTTTCCTTTTCAGCATAGTTTTAAGGTACAAGGGGGCAGGTGGTAATTTCCTGTTTACTAAATATTTGGAGATTGTCTATCAAATCCAGAAACACTGATGTGGAAGGAAGGATGAGAAAGTAGTCTTGTCTCTCTTCTGTCATCAGGGTGGGTGTCCTTGTTTTGCTGTCTTTCTGTTTAACAACTGCTACCTACCTTTCTTAGTGGAATTCCAAAGTACTTCATGAGTACTTTGAAAAAAGAAAAACCGACTACATTCCAATACTGCCTTTAACCTCAAACATAGTAAAGGGTTCGTTCAGACCCCAGGACCACACTGAGGCATTAATTAGGCTGATGAAATCCATCGAAATGTATGAATTCAGCATAATCAAGTTTCTACTGCAGACTATCGTTAAGGAATACGTGAGCAGCTGGGAGAATAGAAAGTACTGTTAGAGTTAAGTCATGCATGTAATTGAGTATATTTAACATAACCATTTTAATGATCAGTGATTAAAAGTGCATCTTACTTAAATGGTATATCCTCTGCAATTTGTTCATATCAACTTGATAATATTCTCAAAAGGAAAAAATAGGGATACACATTTCTAAACAAGATCTTTTTTTAGTTTTGAGGGGGGGAAGTAGGAAAGTGAACTGGAAAAAAAAAAGTGGGTTTTGCATGCAAACAGTGACACGGGTGTGATATAAATTAATCACTGTTTTGGGTATCTTCTGTGCTCAGTTCAAAGTATTAGGAATATATTCAGGTGAGTTTTTTCATCCCTCCAGAAGAATGTAATTTCTTCTTTCTCTGTCTGACAAGATTTTTTTTTAAGACCCAGAGAGAGGGGTCTGCCCAAATCCTGATGATTTTAAAAGCTTTCCTTAGGAACCTGAGAAGTTCACCTTTCCAATTCCACTTCCCACCTGTGGGGTTGGCTGATCTTAGTGGAACTCACCTCCGTGAAGATGGCATTGGGAAGGAGAGAGATGCCCCTGGATATGGCTATCTAGGGCCACAGACAGGAGAAGCTCTCAGAGGGAAATGAGCTGTTCAAATCAGCTAGTGGCCTGAGTCTAAATTCCGTGCGCTTAGAGGCAGACTCTGCTCTGCTCTGGTCACTCAGACCTGGCCAGATAAATGAAGTCACTGTGGAGTCACTCACAAGCCAGCCCAACTCTTTTTGTTGTAGTTTCTCAGCTTTTGCACTCAAAACACACAAATAACTCGACACATCTACGCAGGCACTATAAAAGTGAGGGTTTAAGAAAGTGGATGCAGTTGTCCCAGCTCCCAAAAGTTGCCTCACAGGACTTTTCTTCCTCCCTTCACCCCTGCCCGCACTCCCATAAAGAGGTCAGTCTATTCTCCCACTCAAAATAGGGTTTGAAGAGTGTGGCACATCTTGAATGTCTAGGAGTTGTACCTCGACTTTTTACAAACCTGAACCAGGAGAAAGGGAGACACCGGCACATAAAACTATGCTGGGGCAAACGATGTGCTTGCTATAAACAACCAAAAATATATTAAGGGGAAATTTATTTGAAATCCTCCTTTCACCCAGTAGCATGTCTTCCTTGGCTTGGAGGGACAGCTTTTGAGAAATTGGGGCTCTCAGGGAGCTCTCCTGCACCCAATGTATAGTCTATAAATATCGTGGAAGAGTCATGCCAGGGGTAGTCCGTGCAAGAGAATCTGGAGTCTTGAAAGCATCTTTTTCTTCTGGCTATGGTGGCACTTAAATGATAATGCGGGCAATGGAGCTAGGAGATTTATATCTTTTGGAAAGTAGGGCGAGCCAGATGGTAATAGCGTCATTAACACACAAACTTGGGATGTGCAAGTGAAGCTTGAAATTGGGAAAGAGATCGGGAGAACAAAGGGGGCTGCTGTTGAAAGGCTACCCCTCTTCTGCTGGCCAAAGCTAAGAGCCTCGTGGTACTGGGGTCTGCTCCTGCCCAGAGCTGATAATAAACGACAGCTTTCTTCCTCCCCTGTTGTGACTTAGAAAGCACCGAGAAAACTTTTGCAATAGGCAAATGTGGCACTTATTTATGTGTAACCCTTTGTAGTCTGAAATGGCAGGAATGGGCCTTTAATTCAACTGCAACTCCCACCCTCCACCCCCTACCCTAGTTTGATAAGCTCTTGCAACTGTTGACATTTATTTTATGGAATCAAAGTGCCGCTTGTTGCACATTTCAGACAAAAGTTCATTTTCCTCCCCTTATATAAACACTCAAAGTAAATATTAAAGGCTGAACAGGCACTACCTTTTTCATTTTGGTGATGGGGGATGGTGTGAAGGTGTTGGTGGCAGGTTAAACTACAGTTTTACTTTTGGAAAGCTTTAATGTTTAAGCTAAACTCCCACTCGCTCAAAGAGATATAACTCAGAGAGAATACAGAGAACATACTAAGACAAGATTAACAATGCCATTAATAATAATAATGTATGTCTATAATAAACACCCACACGAACATCTATAAACAGGCAGGGCAGTTTGTAACAAAATTAATGACTTCGTTCACATATATATGATGTATATATAGTATATATATAAAAGCAGCAAAGGTAACGGCCATTAAGTATTGAATAGCTTTAGTGATGCCTGTTAGCGACTCAAAGTTGACAACGTCTAAACCAAAATCGAACGTTTTCCTTTTTTTTTTTCTTCTTAAAAAAAAAAAAAATACTGGAGCTCTTTAAAAGCCCGAAGGACTTACCCTCAAGGCATTATTCCGAGAAAAACTGAGACTGGCCGTTCGTCACAGGCAATTGTGAAGGGTTTCAAAGGGCCGATCAAACGATCGCCAGAGTAATCTACATTCAAGTCCGGATGGTGGTGTTACGGCACACACCTGCGGGGTGTTTGCTGTTCCGTGCCCCTCGCCGAGCTACAAATCATCATTAAAGCGAGCTGCTTAAGCTTCTTCCCAGCTTCTAGACAAGAGTTACTTGGGACAGTTCACTTTGATATTGCTACAGCTCGGAATTGACAAGCACGCTATTTTGGAGCTCAAACCCGAGCCCACACCCTAGTTAAACGCGCGGCAAAGTAAGAAGGGTGATGCGGTGCGGGTAAGGGTGGTTCTGAACACATTGTAAAAGTCTGTTTATCCAGTTTCCTGGGCAGGCTTCCCACCAAAATGTATAGGAAACCAGGTGAGAAGCACCTGAAGCCTGCCTCGAGTTTTCGACTGAGGGTCTTCCAAAACTTCACTCTCTTTGCCACAACTTTTAACAGACTCAGAGAAGAGACAAATCTCACAAGCTCAGTTTCTCTCCTTTCCTCTCTGACATTCACACGACTCGGGGCCAGCACACTCTCATGAGTGCAAGATAACATTTTTCTCGATCAGGACCGGGGATCTACTTTGAAACTTTCACTTTTGATTCATTCGTTTGGGATTATATCCTCCTTTTCTTTGCGACCCTGCCCTCTCTTGCCCTCACCTTGAGATACAGAGAGGTGTGTGTGTGTGGGGGGGGGGAATCTGGAGTTGGGTAAAAAGAAAGGGACGTGGGAGTCGGACAGTTGGAGCACGGGAAAAAGCAGGAAGGTCGGTTTCTGTCTGCTGCCTGCCTGGGTGTCTGCGACCTCTGCAATCCGTGTGCGCACCATTTGGGGCGTGGGGAATAACCGGTTGCCGGTGATGCCAAAAAATCAACCAAGACTCCGAGCGAATGTATCAATAGACCAATTCTCTGCTCCCACCGCGAGCTTTTTAATTTCAGCCCTGAGAGGAGGCGTCTGCGCTGCGCAAGACGCAACAGCACGGTAGCGTCGCGAAAAAGAGGGCGCTAGACACGGGAGGCGCAAATATGGAAATTAACTCATTAGGAAGGGGTGTGGTTACTGCGAAGCCCCCTCCTCCATCCCTTCCTTTTCTCCCTTGCTGCCACCGTCCCGGCTTGCTAAATATGAGATTACAAACAAACAAATAAAGCAGAAGCTGACTACGCAGTCCCAGATCAAACACGCTCCAGATAATGCGCTTCACTCAGCGCTGCGGCCAGAACCACGGCACAGCGCAGGCCCCTAACGCCCTCGCGGGGCTTCTGCGCCCGCTCCGCGCCAGCCAGGCGTCCGCGGCTCTGAAAGCCAGGGCCCGCGGCGGCGTTTCGAAGGCACAGCACGTGGCCTTGGCGCTCCGTTTGGTATAACTTTTAAAACATCAGACAAGCGCTTGCACCAATATGGTACCCCTTCAAGGGCTTCTGCCGATCTCAGCGGTTCTGCCCCGATGCTGCATGGAAGGGAGTGTAGTGGGGTTCTCTTTGGGGAGAAAAAAGACCCCAAACTAGAAAGTAGCATCCCAGAGCACCTGGCCATAGGGGCTTCTCTTGTGGCCCGGCACCCCGAGCGGGAAGGCTTGAGGTGTGGGGCTGGGGTGGAGGGGGAGTCGGCGTTGAGAAAGGCTGGGGCCAGGCTTGGGCGTCGGGTCGATTCGAGCGTTAAAGACCCGGGTTGAGATATTAACCAGAGACCAGGTACCCAAGAGTGAAGGCGAGGGGGTTGGAAACCCTAGGCTGCACAATTCTGTGTCGAAATAAAATGTTTCGGAGGGGGTGGGGGGCAGGATAAGAAAGAAACAAAATGCAAAACCTCTTACATCCCCCTCCCCAGCCGCCCTTCCCCCACGTCCTCAAAGCCGACTTCTGTGGAGGGTTGGGGAGTTGGGGGGTGTGGGGGAATAACTTTTTAAAAATCCATGGCCTTCTCTCACTTTCTCAACTCTTTCCTTTGTCACTTTTTCGGTTCTCAGAAAGGAGGAGAGTGGATCGGAAAAAAATTGGAAGAGGGGCCGAAAATCTGAACATGACTCTAGAACCGTCGATGTGACGGTTTTAAAATGCGGGTGGGAAAAGAAGGGTGGAGTGTCTCCACTCAGGTCTGGGCGGAGGACAGCTGCACAGTCGGTACGCCGGGGGAAAGGGGAGAGGGGCCCCGAGGGCGCGTGTGCGGGCGAAGCATTTCGCACCTCTTGTTTATCTTAGAAGCGAGGCGGGTGGGCAGGAGGGGGGCGAATTGTTCTTCCTCCCGACAGGCAGTAGAAGTTGAATAAAATGGAGAGGCGGGCACACGGAAAAAAGCAAAACCTGCGGTAGACTCGGAGTCTCTCTCCTTGACTCGAATTGCAAATAGTGAGGGTTCCCCATCTGCAAAAAAACTCCAAAGTCTTAAGACCCCCAGAGACAGCGGTCCTTCTGAGTCTGCAAGAGCCGCGACAGAGAACCGTTAGAATTAGGGCTTTGGGGGCAAATGTGACTCATCTCTCATTCGGGCCTCGAGGGCCCATCCTTCCAAGCGTTGCCATCTGCATTTGAGGGGTCTCTGGCTTTCATCTGCTCTTGCAGGCATTAGCAAAATAATGACTCGTGCCTCTTGCAAAACCCTATATTTTTGAAAGTATATTCCAAGACACTGCGTTGGTGAAGCCGTTTTAAAAATCAAATCAAAACAAAATAAGACTTTTTAAAAGCCCCGAGTCAGTGCTCTCCGTGTCCAACGACCAAAGTAACCGAAGGGGCGCATTAGTGGCTGTGGCTCTTGGGGAGTTGCGCTAATTTGGTATGTGGACTCAATGCCTTAATGCTAAATCGGCAACATAAAGGGCTGAAGAGCAAGCCCGATAAAAGCTCTAATTGCTACTGGAAGATTTGGGTGGTTGCTAGGATCTGAGGACCACCACCACCACCACAAAAAACCTCCAATAGAGTGTTTGGGCTAAGTACATTGGGGGGAGTGGGGGTAGAGTGTCTACGGCGAGTAGTGCCCACATCTGCTGGAACTTCCATATCTAAGCTGTTCATTTACGGGAGCCAACTTATGAAATCTCCACAATTAGATCTTCATTGTTCTTCCTCCACAACACTGTCTAGAAAGAAAAGGTCTTCTCGGTCGGGGCCAATCCAACGAAGCGTTTGACGTTATTAAATAATAAAGCGATTGTGATTTACATTGTTGTTCAGAAAAAAAGGCCAATTATCCACTGTTATGTTGCCATAAAGATCATATTAACTCGAATTAGTAATCAAACAATATGCGAGGGTTTAAAAAAGTACAGCCGAACTGGGTGACAGCTACCGCGAGGTCTTCACTTTCACCAGCGAACCCACCCGCGCCGGCAGCCCGAGCGATAGAGGCAGTCGCCACAGACCCGAAAGGAGGGAGAAAGCAGCAAAGTGGTGATTAACGGTCTCCAGTGTTAATTATTCTCAATTAATCCCAAACAGTGCAGACCTTCCCTGGTTCTCTGGGAGTTCCCTGGTTTGGGATGCTCTGAAAATTCCTCCTTCCTGGGAGGGGTTTATAAGAAATCCGGAAGAGGCAATCTGAGGGCAAGTGTACCTGTGAGCAAAGAAGGTGTGTGTACGGAGGCTGCGCGCGGTGTGTGCGCGGGAGGTTCGCTGCCTTTCCCAGAGCCTAGAGTGCAACCGGAGGCGGGGGCCTGGGGCTGGCAAGGCCCGCAGCATCCTTACACTCCTAGTGGATCTTTGCGTCTTCTCTACTCAAATCACTCTCTCTCGCCCTCTGTTATTAGGTTTATAACTCTTTGCCCACTTAAATTTGTGCAGCCAACCAAGGAAATCTAAATAGGTTTGAGTCGCCCCTTGGGTACAGAATGGAGGCTTTAATAAGAAAGATTAATTGTGGGTGTGTACCTGCCGGAAGACGCGGCAGTTATCAAGTGGTGGCGGGCAGCGGGTCGAGGGGAGGGAGACGCCTCTCCTCCAAGGCCCAGACTTTAGTAGGCGCCGTAGGCATACTTATCGCAGGTCATCGGCAACTCGTTGCAGTCCCAAGCAAAGGGCGCCGCGGAGATGGTAAGATACATCTCTTTTGTGTTATTTGAGGTTTTAGAGAACTTAGTCCTTATTTACCCTGCTCACCAAATCCTTGGACTCACAACTCCTTGCCTCCACGCCTGGGTAAGGCTGTGACTTCGGCCCTGGGAGGTCTGCCTGTTCCCGCCCCCACCCCACTGAACAATGTTCAAACGAATGATAAAGGTTTTGCTCCAAGGGCTAGAAAGTTGATATTTTTGTTGCCGCGATTAAAAATGTATACGGTTACATGGTTTTTAAATAAGCAAACAGGAGAACAATTTTCCTCGGCGCGATGCTTCAGCAAGTCCGGGCACAGAGGGAAATCAGCCAGTAGCAGGGCCATGGAATCTGGCCCCGCGCGGCGGCGGCGCTGGGGGAACCTTCCTGGTCCGCATAGTCCTTTTCTTGCCCCTCCCTCTTTCCACCAAACGCTCGGATCCCAGATTAAGCAGTGCGGCGGGGTGGGAGGGTTGAGGTTGGGGGCGGAGAAGAGTAGAAACCGCGTGGGGGTGGTGGTAAGAAGGGATGGACGACAAGAATTTCTCGAGTAGCGAACCCTCCTTGAATAATTCCATTTAAAACTTGAGGCACCGAGGACTGAGTTTAAATAAATGTAAAAATGAAATCTCCAGAAGGTCCGGCCCTTCAGCTGCGGGGCGGCCAAAGGGTGGTCGCATCTTTGTCGAGAGTTTTGGAACAGTTGCTGCCTTTCCTAACCCCCTTCTCTATCTCCCAGTAAAACCAATTCAAAAGGGGACAGACTCCACTCCACCAGATTAATGTCCGTTCATTTGCAGGATTAACCCTCTTACGAAGCACAATAAAATACTAGAGGTTCTTTTAAATTTAAATAAACACCCCAAATTCGTGCCTTCTCTCCCTTCCTGTTTGGTCTCTCTCCAGACATCAGAAAACAGCGTCTTGGAACCTAGTGAATCTTAGAAGAACTTTTAACTCAGAGTTTTCAGATCATCTGGGGGCCGAGGGGAGGGGGTGGCAGTTGTGGGCATGGGTATTGGAAGAGAGTGGAGAGACCAGCTTAACTTTAAAAATCTATGGCTATACGTTTTGATTTGGAACTCTCGATTAAAAATCTATTTGTTCCTCCCAGGGCTCAGCAGATTTCAATGTTGGTCATGGAGCCACAAAAATGTTCATTAAAGGAACCTAACCAAGGCTACTGTATGGCCACTTTGTGAACTCAGAACTATGGATGGGGGGAAAAGTATGAAAGTGTGAGTTGATGTCACGCTGGCTGTCAGTGTGTGGTCTATTGTGGAGAATGGTGCTTTTTGACTGAACAGAGGGAGCCCCCCCTCTCCCCCTTCCCCAGCTCTACTGCACCTGCACTGGATGAGGGAGTCTCTGCCATTCAGCCCATCGCAGATTGTTCAAACAGAAGACATCTCTGACAGCACTCAATTCATTACATTTCTTCCTGCTTTTCAAACCAACACACACACACAAAATGAGTATTGCCAGCCAGTGACAGCCAAAAAAATCTTAAAATACTTTATATGCAGCTAATTTGGAAGCTCACACAACTAACCATGAAATATTTTGTATCCTTAACGTGTAAGGCTTCTTGAGAAAAGATTACCTGATTTTTCCTATTGAAAACATACCTCCATATTATACACCGGCATAGTAAATTTGCAAAAAGACACTGCAGCATGGCTCATGGAGAAGTTTTAATGGGAACTAAAGCAGAAATTTGCAAAAGAGAAAAGCCCCTGATTTATCTTACAGAACGGTGGCTGGAAATGCATTCATAATTTATGCTGGTGAACCAACTTGCTAATAGAGGTGAGATACCCAAGAGCCGGGGTGGGCAGTGAGCAAAGTGAGAGAGGGTAGTAAGGGAGGCATCCAGGCTGAAGTGTGAGTTAAACATTTAAATCAATTTTCTAACAATGAAGTCTTCCTCCCATATGCTCAGGTTTATTTTGCCATCTTAGACTCCAAAATGTTTTTGCACCATTTTACAAAGCTGATGAGAGAGTGTTTAGAAAGCTGATGAGAGAGTGTTAGTCTAGTTTAACAGAAGTTGGAGTAAACAAACTCTCACAAGGCAAACTTGAGTTTATGAGATTTTCCTTGGAGGCAGAAGTAAGGGGGAAACAAAGAAAAGGAAGAGGACTTTGAGCAGAAGGAAACACAACTTTTCCAGTTAGTATTTCAGACTGATTAAACTGTAATATTATGCAATAACCCAGAATTGAGTTACATGTGATAGTCAAATCAACCTGGGCGTAAGTTGATACTAAACTGACTGTATGTGAAATATTGGCTAGTTTTCAGCAAATCATTAGTCTAGCCAATATAAGGCCCTGCAATCCTTCCTGTTGCAAGGGCATTCAATGAATTACATTGGGTCGTAAATAAAACTTGAGAAATGCAGAGGTGCTTTCACCTAACACATAATTTTATCCATTACTTATGGAGTGCACAGACGAAATGTCATTCTTATCTACAGTTTAAATCATTGTTCCAAGGAGTTCTCTCAGCAATACTTTTTTGATTCTAAAAAAAGATTATTACAAGCTACACAAATTATTAGGGATGGAGAAGGAAAGAGAAAATCAAAATGGCATAGCAATGGCAAGCCAGAAGCAACTGTCCTAATCACCTCTCCATATTGGAACCAGGAGTCCAGTTCTCCAACCACCAGTGAAACTTATGCAGTGCCAAAGAAAATAATGATGTGGTGTACGTTGTAAAGGTGTTTAGTGTAATTTTTTTGATCCATCTCAAAACACATAAATCAAAATCAACTCATTCAGACTTCACAACAAACTCTAATTATCAAATAAAAAAACTACAAATATTGTTCTTTACATATATGTAAATGGATGAATATATAAATATATAGAGTGCCAAGGTGATGGAGATGGTTGTCCTGTGCCTGACTGTATGTGTAGTGAAGACTCTTGCTATCGCTGTGTTTGGTTGTGTTGAGGGGGAGAGCCTCCGAGACTTCGAAAGCTGGAGCTGGGTGCTGGCGAACGGGGCCAGCTCCCCTGGCCTCGCCCTGCAAGTGTTCCGATGGTCCTTTCTGGGACTCTCAAAGGAATCATCTCATCCCGGAGGCCCTGCAGACCCTGACGTCACGAGGTGGGGGTGGGGGCTCAGTCCTGTTACTGGTCTGGCCGCCAGCGATAAGAACCCTCGGGAAGAATTTGCTGCTCCTTTTAATACAGTAATTATTTTTTCTGCCTTTTATGGGTGGGGGCGGCTCCTGCCGGGAATGTCTGTATCCCTCCCTTCAGAAAGATAGGCAGGGGTGGCAAGTTTGCAGGATAACTTCCTAGGCGAACCCTAAAGCCAGGAAGGGCCCTGGAAAAGGGAGCAGGGTGGTCGGAACAAGGCTAATTTCATGGCCAAAGACCAGCAAGCAGAGGAAGAACCCAAATGTCTGTATTGAACTCTGGAGTCTAAATGAGACTCTTTTGCCTTCCCTAGCACCACTGGGCAGTAAGAAAAGTAATAGCTATTAATCCTGTTTAGCGTCAGTGACTTTGTACTCATCTTCTGTGGGATAACTGTATATTATCCCTATTTTATAAACGGGAAAGAGAGATCTGCATCCTCCCGTCCCCACCTACTCTGATCCTAGAGGGGGAGCAATATTCCTGGAAGCCCACATAGCTCCCGTAGCATCCCACAGCCATGTCTATCGGCAACCTCTGGCACTGGGAAAGACTAAGATCAAGATAACTCATGCTGAGCCTCGGCGCCAAACAGGGACAAACAACCCCTTAAAAATAAGGGTCTGGGTTAAGAAGCAAAAGGAAGCAGAACTTGAGTCAGTGAGCCTCTCATTTGGGAAGTCTAGAGTCTAGAGCCGTCTTTGGCGTCATGATGTCAACGTGGAGAGGGCTGGGGTACAGGAGCTAGAGCACTCTGGAGGGGCGAGAGCTCTCAACACCTCGGGAGACTGCAAACTTGGCCGACGCGGGCACGGCCCAGGGCCTAGAGAGGAAATCGGGCAGTTTGGGCAGGGTCCGCGCGGAGAGAACTTGAGCCCCACGCAGCACCATCTCAGGGAGCCCGGTGAGGGCCGTGACCACGGCCACGGTGACGTCAGGGCCCCGGCCCGGCGCTTGGCCGCCTCAGCTTCCAGCTGCCGGCGCATCCGCTCCCAGCGCTGGGTGCGGCGCGCTCCCTAGGGCAGACGGTGGGAGGCCTGCGCGCTCCTAGCCCTGAGTCGCGCCCCGCACAGAAGCACGGGGAGGGAGGCAGAAGATAGTTCAAAGCGCTGAAATCTTTACTAATATTGCACATTTCATCTGTACATAAAGGCAGACGAGTGTAATGAAACGAGTGACTCCTGGGAGCTTTTACATCATCTGGCACTTCTTTGCAAAGCAGAGCAAGCCTCTCAAGTCCAAAATCCCAAAAGTAACAAATATCTTTGCATCCTGAAAAGAGAGGACTTCCTATTTGCTTTTAACAGAAACTAAGTGCACCGCTCATGGAATAAGAAATACTACCGTTACACCAAAATATAAAATAAAACTCCTTGGACCCGAATACAGAAAGAGAGCTCTCCGCCATGGGAAATCTTGGCCTTGTCTTAGGAGCCCACTCTCCCAAAGAGAAGTCTCTTAGTTAAAATAAGAAAGTCAAATCTATAGTTTCCAAAAGGCCACATAAGCAAAACATAAAAAGTTGAAAACAAAAATTGTAAAACTGGACAGCATCGTCAGAAGGGAGTGATGTTAGAACGTCTCTCTGGGTGATATCAGAGGTCATATTTCCAGGAAAGTTTTTAAATAGAAAATAACTATGAAAGACACTACACCAGTTCTCTGGTTTGGGCAATTTCCTTATCTCTGGAAAGCTCTTTCCCCATTTGCTTACTCTAGAACTCTGGAAGCCGTGTCCCTTTGGACTTTAATCCATATTTTCATAGTAAAGGTCAAGAGTTTCTCCCTCTTCTCATGTCTTAAAGGGATTTACCTCATCGAGGAGGTCCCTAAGGAAATCCATCCAGCCACCTTCCAAATTCGGTCAAAAAAAAAAAAAGCAACGAAAATAAATCAATCAACCCTACCCCCAATCTCAATTGTAGTTGTCCTGAAAACAGCCTTTGCTCTGAGAGCAAGGAAAGGCAGTATAAAAAACAGTGAGATGCAAATTATTTTAAGGCAATACTGGGGGGGTGGGTGGAAAGGAAGTTCAAGAAAATGTTAACTCAGGCCTCTGCTAAAGCTCATGGCAAAGGAAATTCCTTCCACAAAGCAAAATATAAGAAAGAACCTGTTTTGCAAAATCTTCCAAAAGCAAGAAATAAAAGCAGGGGGGAAGGATATTTTAAAATCTTTTAATTACAACAAATTAATTAACAATGCCAGATATCAGGCAATCAAACCACAATCAAACTTCCATCTCAAGGCAGTTAGCTATAAACTGTTAGCAGTTGAAAAGTAAACCCTGTGCACACTAAGGCACTGTTTAATCTTCCTCTTGTAAGGGTTCTAAATGAAGACCCCATCACTATGCAGTTAAACGGTATTTCTTGTCCTCCTGAGGTGCTGATCAGTTCTTTATAATGTGAGAAAAGTGGCAGCTCAAAACCCGTCAATGGAGCGCCCACAACAAAAGTTCTGAAAAGCTGAATGAATTGGGTTTGTAATTACTGCATCCCGTTCCCTGTTCCCCCACCCCTTGCAGCTTATCTCTTATTCATTCACCTTATATTATTGTAAAAGAATCTTACTCTCAAAATCATTCTCTTCCCATTTTACCTGGGGTCTCAGAGGAACTTATGACACCCCCCACTACACCTGGAAATGTTCATACCCAATAGGTAGAGAGGGGAGGAAGGATTATCTTGTACCCCAGTTTACTACTAGAACTCAGTACTCAATCTACAGAGTCTTCCATTTCAAAACCCGAATTTTACTGGCAATCTCTATCCTTTCTAAATTCAGAGCCTGCTTGAGTTTCTGAAATTCTGTGACATCTCCACTTAGAAAAGGCAAAGGTTATAAATAAATCTCCTCCCCTCTCTCTCCAAATTGCAAGGCCCTGAAAGACTATGCCAGACATGATACAGAAATTAAGACAACTTATTATGTTCTTATTTTCTTCCTTTGAAACCCAAAACCAGTAAATAAAATAGAAAAAGAGACTATAACCCCCTCTCCCTTAATACACATACACATACTCCCAGTCCAGGAAAAGGTTTTATGAAAAAGTCAGCTTTAGAATGCCAGGGCTCTGTGTGTATTTCAATTCAAGGCACTGCTGATGGAGAAGATTCTCCTGAGATTTCCTACTGTAAGAATGTGTCGGTTCTAGAAATAAGTACAGCTATTACAACCAAATCTACTAGCAGACTAAATAATTAATTGAAGCGTTGCTCTTTGACCCTTGAAAAGTCCAGTAGGGACACGTTTATAGTAATAATACCTCCGAATGAGCCCTTGTCAAATATTCATTTAGTGGTTAATGTGAGCCATTTTCCCCTGGGACCATCTGTAATACTGGCTTCCCAGCATTGGCAAGAAACCTTGCTAATCTACTACAGCTCAGCAAAATATTTTAACACTCTTTATTTAAAGTATGGGAGGGGATGCAGGGAGAGAAAAAAATTGCAGAGGGAACAAACTATAATCTCATCCTTCTGCCCATTTCTATTCTATGTATAAGGTTAGCAAAACATTAAATTCACCCCTTTCACTGCAAATTGAATAGTTTTAGTGAGCAGGATAATATCCCAAGGAAGGAACTGAACACTCAAAGACGTTAGCACTGGGAGATAATCATCTCTAGGCAAGCTTATGGGTTTACCCCCTTTTTGGAAACCATGTTATAATTAAAATATCATATGTTCAATATCGATCTAGCCATGAAACTACACATCTTGGGGAACCGTTTAACCCAATCCAATGAGTGATGAAATATGCTTCATTTTCCTCAAATGCATTTTATCAAAAGCATTTATATTTGCAAACAAAATGTTTTTCCATTCATTGGTTAGGACATATGGAGGGTTAGGAGGGAGAACTCGAGTACTCTCCTTTCCTGCAGACAGTAACAGTCATTCAAAACTAGTTCAACTTCCCACAATATCACTCTCTTCTCTCTTGTAAAATATTTGAATCTGAGCATTTTGCCAGTAAGTTTTTTTCTTTTTTAGTCTGATCCTGTGGGGCTTTTTAAACAGGAGGTTAGTGCAGTGCAATTACTCCAAACCCCAATACATATTTCTAATATATGTTTTTTTTTCCCCAAATATATACACTCTATATAGTTGATTGGCTCAAATTCCGGGAATATTCTACCCACCCCCCAGCAAGATCATTTGGATCTTTATTCAAAGTTTCTTTTATTCGTATGTGTGAGCAAGAACTGGCGAATGTGCTCATTACCACGTGAATAATCTGTATATGCATTACAATGGCTGGCCAGGCCAGGGGAAATTCTTTTAGAGTCTCTGCATTAATTAGGGGGGGAAATGCCTCACTTAGAATTGGGAACTGGCATAATAATTGTCTTTCCCAGTGCAATATTACCCTAAAAATGAGGATGAAAAAAGGGAATAAAATAAAAACCAACACATAAAGCAATCCATATGAAATAAAAGAGAAAATATGAGGATATCCCCAGCTGAGCCCAGAACTAATATAACAACACCACGAGAGAGAAATACTTTCTTGGAAAACGAGAAGATGCAAACCAACGGGATGAACTAGTTTAGTGGCTGCAGCCGATACTTTACTCAAGGGTGAAAGGCGCAGCTGGAATCCAACTTCTCCAAAGTTGTGGCAAGTTCACACAACAAGCCCTTGAAATTGTAGGAAGGAAACCCACGCTCCTAAGGCAGAACTCTAGGTTCCTGGTCCCCTTCGGTAGGGGAAGATGAACGACGTAAGTAGTGAATAAAAGAAAAGTGCCGGAGTCGGTCTTAGAGATTGTCTGACTGCGCCGAAGCGCGCGGGTTCGCTGCGAAGCAGAAACATCGCTAATTCAAAGACCGTGGCGATTCTCTAACTTTTCCGCTCCCACTGAGGATAACTACAGTCTTTCTTTACCTTTCCTAGGGCAAAAGAAAACAACAAATCCAATCTTGTTTCTCCACCCCCTTTCCCCTCCCCCTACTTCTCTACTACTCTAGTAAAACATGGTTAACAGATCAAAAGCACAATCATCTCTAAATGTGATTAGACCGGACAAAGCAAAATATCTACCTCAGAGTTGATTGTTTTCTTCTTTAATATGGCTGTTGCCTGGCTTCTCTTTTGCTTGTTATCAGCTGCAGAGATTATCCGATTTGGGGCTACAGGCTTGGACCCGCGCTGTCAATTTAAGAAATGGAATTCGTGGAGGGAGAGAGAGGAAAAAAGAAAATAAATAATAATAATAATAATAATAAATAGCTGTGATAAGTCGGGGAGTTTTTGCAAGCCGCTCTCTGCTTTCCCTCGTCCCTAAACAGGAAAATGTAGAGAAGAAAGTTTATGAAGTGATGGAACAAAGAAGCAAACCACTTGTTTCTTCTTAGACAATAGCAGGGCCAGAGTAATCTAAACACCCACCCAGCAGATGAGCACTTTGCTTGTCTAGTTTGCAATTATTCCTATACAAGAAGCATCATTTCCCCCTATAACCACGTTTCCAAAGGGCCATTGTGCTGTGAAGAAAACGAAAACAAAACCAGCCAACCTGGTTCTGATTTGGCTCAATACCCCATCTGCTAAGCTACATGAAATTTTTCAGAATTGACTCCTTTCTGGCAACAAGTGGCATAAATCAGTTTAAGTCCCCATCATGCTTATTTATTCATGCTGCTTAGAAAAGGAGGGGGTGGGTTTACAATATATGTCCCTAGTTTCTGTTCTGGAAATGACATAAGCATTTCCATTTTTTCGAGAGTACTTATTCAATTAATCATCCAGCCATTTATTTGTTGCTGTTAACATTAGCACATGCTACTGGACTAGAATACCAAGGTTTTAGGTACTCTGCCGTTCTTGGCTGAGCACAGTATATTCCCCGAGGAGCTGGGTTATAATCACAATGTTATCCAAATAAATGAAAGACTCAAGCATAATTTCAGTGTCCATATTTCAAAAATTTATTTATCTCAAACTGTGCATAATGGAGTAAAAACTTAAGTTGAAAATGTACCTGTTATAAGGATGGTATTAGTTCAAATATATACATGGATTCTCGGCAGACTGATTCAATAATACAGAGCCGAATCTTTAAAATACAACTACGGAAACTAAAAGTGGGAAAACCTTAAAATATCACAATAAATTTACAGAAATATTACAAACCATAAGAAAATATTTCAAACACAGTAATTTCATGTTGGTTTTTTATCTGAACAAAATGGAAAGTTGGAAAACAAAAAAAGCTATTATAAATTACCAACGATGTCAACCTGCATGGCCATTTTTGCTTTTAACAGTTAAGTTAAAAAAATTTAGTACAATCTAAAACTTTTGCCCCTTTAGAGACCACGGAGATGGTTTCGCCAGTACTTATTCTAATTTTTTCCTTTTGTACAATTTTTAAACAATTAAAATGCCCAATCTGATTAATTTTCTTCTTTGCACGTTTGCAACTGTCCTAAATTTCAGCTGCAGAATCAAAATTCAGCAAGACGCCTCTCCTTGAAAAATATTGGCAAATTCTCAGCTTATAAACAAT
Organism: Oreotragus oreotragus; assembly: GCA_006410675.1. NCBI lineage: Eukaryota > Metazoa > Chordata > Mammalia > Artiodactyla > Bovidae > Oreotragus > Oreotragus oreotragus. The sequence continues at coordinate 520,387 of SJYX01009078.1, forward strand.
GGACATTTTGATTGCCATGTTTACCTCGATAAATACTGTACAAAAGTTGCTTGCAAATATTAAAACATTTTTTTTCGTCGCTTGGAGACTAGCTCTAAATATTATTGGTAAAGACTTTTGCAAACTTTCTGCAAAGCTCCTACCGTATCACTAGAACTTTTAAAAAGTTTTGCGTAGTTTTCTTTCCTCCAGATCTATACAAGGTCCATTCCCTCGCCCTCCCCACCTGCCCACCCCAGGTTTTCTCTGTACAAAAATAGTCCCCCCAAAAGAAGTCCAGGATCTCTCATAAAAGTTTTCTTGCCGGCATCGCGGTTTTTGCGTGAGTGTGGATGGGATTGGCGTTTTCTTTTGCAGCTGTCATTTGCTGTGGATGATTTTTTTTTTTTTTTTGAGCGTACCGGGTTTTTCTCCATGCTGTTTCTTGCTGTCCTCCATTTCCCTCTTTTTCTTTGAAAATGTCTCCCCCGCCCCCTCCAGTTCACCGTCCGGCCCTCACATGTGCGAGAGGGGCAGTGTGCCGTTAATGGCCGTGCCGGGCACCGGGCCGCTCTGGTAGTGCTGGGACATGTGAAGTCTGCTGGGGGCGGCGGGCTCCGGCACCTCGGCGCCGGGGAGGTACATGCTGATCATGTCCCGGAGGTCCCCGGCTTGGCAGGGCGCCCTGGAGTGGGAAGAAGAGGTAACCACGGGGGGGCTGGAGCTGGCCTCGGACTTCACCACCGAGCCCATGGAACCAAGCGCCATGCCAGGGGTGCCCTGCTGAGAATAGGACATGCTGTAGGTGGGCGAGCCGTTCATGTAGGTCTGCGAGCTGGTCATAGAGTTGTACTGCAGGGCGCTTACGTCGTAGCGGTGCATGGGCTGCATCTGAGCGGCGCCGTGCGCGTTGAGGCCCGGGTGCTGCGGGTAGCCCAGCTGGTCCTGCATCATGCTGTAGCTGCCGTTGCTCCAGCCGTTCATGTGCGCGTAGCTGTCCATGCGCTGGTTCACGCCCGCGCCGAGGCCGGCGCCCACCCCGACCCCGCTCGCCATGCTGTTGCCGCCCGGGGCGAGCAGCCCTCCCGGCAGTGTGTACTTATCCTTCTTCATGAGCGTCTTGGTTTTCCGCCGGGGCCGGTATTTATAATCCGGGTGCTCCTTCATGTGCAGCGCTCGCAGCCGCTTGGCCTCGTCGATGAACGGCCGCTTCTCCGTCTCGGACAAAAGTTTCCACTCGGCGCCCAAGCGCTTGCTGATCTCCGAGTTGTGCATCTTAGGATTCTCTTGGGCCATCTTGCGCCGCTGCCCGCGGGACCACACCATGAAGGCGTTCATGGGCCGCTTGACTCGGTCCGGGCTGTTCTTCTGGTTGCCGCCCGCCGCCGCCGCGGTGGAGTTGCCGCCGCCGCCGCCGCCGCCCCCCGAAGTTTGCTGCGGGCCCGGCGGCTTCAGCTCCGTCTCCATCATGTTGTACATGCGGGCGCTGTGCGCGGGCCCGGCCCGCCGGCGGCCGCCGACCCTCGGCCCGGCCGGGACTTTGGGGGGCCCGCGGGCGGGGGGGAGAGGAGGAGGGGAGGCGGGCGGGGGTGTCGGGAGCGCAGGGCTCCGCGAGGAAAATCAGGCGAAGAATAATTTGGGGGAAGAAAAGAAAGAGAGAGGCAAACTGGAATCAGGATCAAAAAGCGCTTCCCTCCTCTTCTGGCCGATCCAGCCGCCGCCGATGATTGTTATTATTATTTTTTGGAAAGGCTTAAGCCTGGGGCTCAAACTTCTCTCCCTTTCTTTCTCTCTCTTCTTCTTTCTCTCAGTCCTAGTCTTAAAGAGGCAGCAAACTACTTTCCCCCTTTTGCAAATACTCTCTTCTCTGCCTTGACAACTCCTGATACTTTTTTGAACAAGTTAATAGACAACCATCCATGTGACGGGGGCTGTCAGGGAATAAATGGGTTTCCAGCGACCAATCAGCGCGCGGCGGCTCCTCCACTCGAGCTCAGCCTTGCCGGCGGGTTTTGCATGAAAGGGGGCGGGGCCNTTTTTTTTTTTTTTTTGAGCGTACCGGGTTTTTCTCCATGCTGTTTCTTGCTGTCCTCCATTTCCCTCTTTTTCTTTGAAAATGTCTCCCCCGCCCCCTCCAGTTCACCGTCCGGCCCTCACATGTGCGAGAGGGGCAGTGTGCCGTTAATGGCCGTGCCGGGCACCGGGCCGCTCTGGTAGTGCTGGGACATGTGAAGTCTGCTGGGGGCGGCGGGCTCCGGCACCTCGGCGCCGGGGAGGTACATGCTGATCATGTCCCGGAGGTCCCCGGCTTGGCAGGGCGCCCTGGAGTGGGAAGAAGAGGTAACCACGGGGGGGCTGGAGCTGGCCTCGGACTTCACCACCGAGCCCATGGAACCAAGCGCCATGCCAGGGGTGCCCTGCTGAGAATAGGACATGCTGTAGGTGGGCGAGCCGTTCATGTAGGTCTGCGAGCTGGTCATAGAGTTGTACTGCAGGGCGCTTACGTCGTAGCGGTGCATGGGCTGCATCTGAGCGGCGCCGTGCGCGTTGAGGCCCGGGTGCTGCGGGTAGCCCAGCTGGTCCTGCATCATGCTGTAGCTGCCGTTGCTCCAGCCGTTCATGTGCGCGTAGCTGTCCATGCGCTGGTTCACGCCCGCGCCGAGGCCGGCGCCCACCCCGACCCCGCTCGCCATGCTGTTGCCGCCCGGGGCGAGCAGCCCTCCCGGCAGTGTGTACTTATCCTTCTTCATGAGCGTCTTGGTTTTCCGCCGGGGCCGGTATTTATAATCCGGGTGCTCCTTCATGTGCAGCGCTCGCAGCCGCTTGGCCTCGTCGATGAACGGCCGCTTCTCCGTCTCGGACAAAAGTTTCCACTCGGCGCCCAAGCGCTTGCTGATCTCCGAGTTGTGCATCTTAGGATTCTCTTGGGCCATCTTGCGCCGCTGCCCGCGGGACCACACCATGAAGGCGTTCATGGGCCGCTTGACTCGGTCCGGGCTGTTCTTCTGGTTGCCGCCCGCCGCCGCCGCGGTGGAGTTGCCGCCGCCGCCGCCGCCGCCCCCCGAAGTTTGCTGCGGGCCCGGCGGCTTCAGCTCCGTCTCCATCATGTTGTACATGCGGGCGCTGTGCGCGGGCCCGGCCCGCCGGCGGCCGCCGACCCTCGGCCCGGCCGGGACTTTGGGGGGCCCGCGGGCGGGGGGGAGAGGAGGAGGGGAGGCGGGCGGGGGTGTCGGGAGCGCAGGGCTCCGCGAGGAAAATCAGGCGAAGAATAATTTGGGGGAAGAAAAGAAAGAGAGAGGCAAACTGGAATCAGGATCAAAAAGCGCTTCCCTCCTCTTCTGGCCGATCCAGCCGCCGCCGATGATTGTTATTATTATTTTTTGGAAAGGCTTAAGCCTGGGGCTCAAACTTCTCTCCCTTTCTTTCTCTCTCTTCTTCTTTCTCTCAGTCCTAGTCTTAAAGAGGCAGCAAACTACTTTCCCCCTTTTGCAAATACTCTCTTCTCTGCCTTGACAACTCCTGATACTTTTTTGAACAAGTTAATAGACAACCATCCATGTGACGGGGGCTGTCAGGGAATAAATGGGTTTCCAGCGACCAATCAGCGCGCGGCGGCTCCTCCACTCGAGCTCAGCCTTGCCGGCGGGTTTTGCATGAAAGGGGGCGGGGCCTGCCGCGCCGCCGGCCGCGCGGGGGAGGCGGGGGGAAGGTTTTTTTTTTTGTTTGTTTGTTTGTTTGTTTTTTAATAAAGCCTGCTCCGACTGTGAGGCTGCCTCCAGAGCTGAGGTCAGACCAGGCCTGTGTGAGCAGCCGAACCCACCCTCTTCCCGGCCCAGCTCAGCCCGCGGGGCAGGAAACCACAGCCTGGTCCTCACCCTAGCCCCAGCTCCCACCCATCTTCCTCCACTCAGTCCGTGCAAAAGGGGACGCTGGTCCTCGCTCCCCATTCTCCTGAGCTCCCCGCCCCCACCCCACCCCCGCCCCAAAGAGAGATCTCAGTGGAGCGGGGTTCCAAAGCGGGGCTGGGGGAAGAAAAAGATCCACAGAAGGGCCCTGAGAAGTGCGGGCTATGGGGGAGGGTAGTCTCAACTTCCTGGCATCCCCCGGCACTGCTTGGAGGTGGCTTTTGAGCTGCACTCACAAACTCCCTCCCACGCAGAGTTCCCAGGACTCCAGCAGAACCAGCCCTGGCATTTCCCCTACTGACTTCTACCGCGGTGGCCGCATCGCCCCGGCAGCCTGGGTCTGGGCTGCTCTCGAAGGGGGTTCTGGGCCTGGGAGGCGAGGGTGGTGCTCTCTAGGCACAGGTGCAGGCCAGGCAAGGCAAAAGGAAGGCGACCTGGGCTGGAGAAGGGAGCGAACCCGGCCACGCCTGGGCTGGAGGAGGATGGGATGGGGGCGGGAGTAGGGGCTCAGGAATCCTGCCCTCCCAGGACCCAAGAGGGTAATTTTAGCCGCTCTCCCATTGTCCCGACGTAAAGATTTCAATAGGTAGGCGCTCAATGCGCAGAGCAATGGCAGCACGTCCGTTACAAATAGGTAGTTTTGTTTCTCTTGTTGTCGCTACACGGAGTCAAACAAAGCCCCGTCTAAGTTTCCTTCCACTCTCTTGTTGGGATCTTTGTGGCTAAAATGCACTTGACTACAAAGCGGGGGGGAGGGGGGGCGCGGGAGGAGATGAAAAAAAAAAAAAAACCTGATGCCATTTCTTTTTTATAAAGGGCTTAAACCATCAGGGTTACTTATTTTCTTTCTTCTATAACACTCTCTCCGCCTCCCTCCTCCCCTGATCTACCCTTACTCACCCAAATAAAATGTACTGAATAGTATCTGTCGGCCACGTTCCATTTATTATCTTTACAAAACTGTGCATTGTTTTGTTCCTTACTAACCTTCTTCCCATAACCTACCCCCCAGCCCCATCCCCCGCTCCAGCTTCCCGATCCCTGCCTTCCCAGGCTTTTCTGTTCTAGTCAAACTCAAGTCTGCTCACTGGAAACCCAGAAAAATTGTGGAAAAGTTGCAGACTTTTCTTAGTAAATTATTATTCCAATCAGCCTCTCCTACCCTTGCAGTTTCTCTTATTAGCACTTAAGTTATGATTAGTTTTAGTTATCAGGAATCCGAGAGGGATGATGCTAGTTCGAAAACATACACACTTACTCTTCAAAACAAAGCAGAACCTTCTGTTTTAAAGTCTTTAAAGTTTTCTGTTTATTCGAGGTGTAATATTAAGCTAAACAGAGACCTGGAGTTAGGAAAGAGAAAAGGTTGAGAGGATCTGGATAACAGAAGGCGGCCACCGGCTTTTCAGCGCGTCTGGTTTCAGGGATGTGGCTGGTGCGCCCCCTACTGGTGGATTCGCTTTTCCAAGACTATTGCTTTCACCTTTAAAATAAGGTGTTTGGGGGAAAAAAAAAAAAGAATGAGGGGGATGGGAGTGAGAGCAAACTAATTGCACGTAATCTAAACAAAAGAAAAGTTAACGTGTCGTATAAGCTATGGAACCAAATCACAAGAATCGGATTTAATTTGCTTAGCTTAGAAATGTACATATAACCTCGAGATAAGTGGGAGGTTAAACCATGGGAAAAAATAGGTACAAATTATGAGATTCAACATATGAATGAATTGTGATTGTCCAGACGCCATGAAGGGCAGCCCAAGCATTCACTTTATGATTGTGTATGCATTGGTCTGCGCTTAATAGCATTATCGGGAAACTAAAAAAAAAAAAAAAAGGTTATGGATAATTAAGTTTGAAGAAAAAAATACAAGGGGTTGATGTGGATAATGGTGTATATGTATTAAAATAAATACTAATAATGGATGGTTATAGAAGCAAATGTTATTAATCTCTCTCAAGGGTAGTAGTAAGAGGCACAAATTTTTCCTTGGTATGATATATAAAAGCTTTTATACATTCTCAGATGCATGTATTTGTGCCTGAACTCTATAATAATGCATTTAAGAGGTTAAAGGGGCTGGCTAGGTCTTTTGTTAATTGCTTTTATCATATAAATAAGCTATGGAAATACATTACAATTGTGTTATCATTGGTTGCATTTATTTACAGCTTTATTTTAATTAAGCCTGCTGTACTTATCAAGGCAATAAACTAACTGTGGCTGGCGTTTATGCATAATAATGTGCTATGAAAATAAGATTAAAGAAGATGGTGATAGCAGAAACAATTTTCTCATTAGATTTTTTAGAACATATGCATTAAAAAAATCAGATCACCGGCCACTCTATTTCAATCCAGCACCATCACTGGGCTCTAAATATAATAATAACTATAACAATCATAATAGATGACAGAAGCAGCCCGGCTTTAGGCTTCTAACAGACGGCTACAGTACTAATAACAATACACCATTGACTACTGAGGAATCAAAATAAGACTTGGAAGAGGGTGCTTCATCCTCTGAGAATTTAAAATGTTGCCACTGGCACAGTTTATGAAAATGTGAAAGTGCTTAATCTAAAGATAGTGTAACATTTCCCTTCCTTGGGCACCAAAAAGCTGCACACTTTCAGAGTAAGCTTAAAAATTAAGAATCCTTAATGCCCAGGATATTTTGATTCAATTTTGTTTTATTGTAGGCCCCAATTCCAAATCCTTAACTGATTAAGTGTAACTCAGTTTTCTTTTTAAATCTTTTGCATTCATATTTCCCTCCTGAACTCCCGCATCCCTCCTCAAGTGTTATATCTGAAGCCAACTAACAATTTTGTGGAGATGGGGGACTGTAGACTTATTTTTTCTCCTTAGTGGCAAATAGAGGTTTAACTTGCAGTAATTAGGTGAGAACTAGCCAGGCATCTTACTATTATGATGCTTGTTAAAAAACGCTTCTTTTCTGCATCTGCATTTGAGTGTGTTCCCCTCCTCTCTTAATCTTCTTATGGAAATGAAGGCAAACGGCAGGGAACCTGCAGAGTCTTGGAGAATGTCCTTGTTAACTGGAATTTCTCAGCATTGCTAATTAGCAGAGTTTGACGACCACCAGTATTGGGGGGAAAGCTCTGTTTAACCACTCACAAACCATTCCGAGGAAGAGCAGACTAATTTTATTTTGTAATTAAAATCTGAAAAGGGCCCTATTTGACAGTTAGGGCTATGAGAGTTTTATCTCCCCGTGAAATAATTACTGCCTTGATAACTCAATTTTCTGAAAAATGTCAACTGTGGGTTCCAAAAGTTTTAATTTCATTACATAAGGGAAAAAAAGAGAAAAATAGAAGAAAATGTACAGAAAGGATTTCTAATTCTGGAACTGGTTAAATATATTAGGAGCTAGATTTGGGCCAAATGAAGCGTTTTTTTCTTCGTCTTCTTTTAAATCATGTTTCCTTCGAATCCTAACCTTCTAACCAGCTCCAGGGAAAGTGACCATAGCAGTGATCATACTGGAGTGAAAGAGATCATACCAGCAGTGTGGGAAGTAAGAATCGAATACAACTAAAAAGAGAAGTACGGCAACCCAAGGAAAGTTCTTGACTTTAAAAGCCAAAAATAAAGGAAGATTTTCAGCGTTTGGGACAACATTGGTGCAGTCTGGTAAGATGAAATTTTATTGACATTTAGCTCCCAACGCAAGAAAAAAGAAAACTGAGAATTATAAAGTAAGGCAACCGGTATAAGTTAATTTTTAAAATGCTTCCTTCCCCTTCCAAACTGCAAAAAACCTCAGTCACTCCAAACTGGATCATGCCACAAGATTTTCAAAATGATCAACACTTGATTCTCCAAGATTTATCAAACATTTATCAAACAAAATGAAGGTAAAGAAAGAAACGTATTAGAGGATTTTTCCTTAAAAAAAAAAAAAGCACCATATATTTCCCCAGAACATTGATACAAAATAGTCTGGAAAAAGTTAGAATACTGAAAGGAAGAGCAAAAATTAGAACAGAATTGTCCTGTTACCAAACTTAATTTGCTTTAGGTTGTGAAAGAGTCCTTCACAGGAAGGAAATCCAAGAGGGGGATACTTCAATTTTTATAAAGCAATTTTCAAAATGATAGAAACTTTCACCTGTAATCCCCCCATGTTCTTCCTATTGGCAAACTTGTCAGGTTTTGGAAGCGTGGAGGATTAGTGACAGCACCAGAAACAGTAAATGTTTATAGGTGATACAAAGGACTAGCATACACCTTTACCCCTTTTTATTACTAAGGCATAGCTATGCATGTGGATGCATGATAGAGTGACAATTTTAAATTGCTTAATCATATTTTTTTCTTCTTGTCTGTCCCTTCAGCACCTTGCATTTCATTTTCAGAAGTGGTATTACACATAACAAATGAATAAGGGGATAACAAATGCTATTTCAGTCCAGACCCAATTTCACCAAATAATTTCACTCAAGAGCTGTAAGGACCCTTGAAACCTAAGGAATGCAGGGCTACTCTGCATTCAGTTCCTTTTTATACTCATTTCTTTCATCTAATTCCCACTGATGAAATAAACACATTTTAAAAAGAACTCAATAGTTATAAAACTAAATATATTACCCCTTTCAAATTACAGCAACAGTTATACATAATCACTTGTGTATGTCTTTAGGGTTGTATATAATAATAATATTGCTTATAGTATATATATGTACACACACACATCCCTGTATATTCCAGCTTAAATATTTTCTGGAAAATTTCACAATTTCATTTCTATTACTGAATCATCAAGCAATTTTAACATAGGATTCAGTCTCTGTACTGCAGCTATTGTCCAGGGGAAAATTCAGTGTGGCCATTAAATAATCTAATTATTAAAATAGAAATTCTCTTTTTAAAAAGACAAACTGAAAATTTAAAGGCTGCCATTCTGGGGGAGAATGGATACAGGTATGTGTGTGGCTGAATCCCTTTGCTGTGCACCTGATACTATTGCAACATTGTAAATCAGCTATATTCCAATACAACATAAAAAGTTTAATTAAAAATAAATAAATAGCTGCCTCCAGTGGTTTTCATCATTTGCACTGAAAAAAAAAAAAGAGCCTCTGATTTTGATATTAAATTTAGGGGAAGCAAATGAGAAATAAAAATCAGCATATAGATCACCAAGAACTGCAAATGGCCCAGAAAACACATGGGCCTTTTCCCACCTCTAAATCATTGCTTCCGAGTTTAAATACGTATCTCCCTGATTGACCATACTATCTCATGCAATTAATCATACCAAAGGAACAGGGTTTCCTTAGAATCCTAATTTTCCAGCGACTAGGATTGTTGCCCCTATTTTGGGAAAAAGACGATTGTCTCAAATTCTCCAAATGTGATTATTTCAGTTGACTATGACCACAACTTTTATGTGAAAAACAAATCTAAGTCCTCCTTAAAGTTTCTCTAGACCATATTAATGACTCATAAATGACACCAAAATGTGGGCTGGCTCCTCACAGCCTGCACCAGCAGCCCACCAAGCGGAGAGTACATCTTTCCCTTAGCCTGGTCCCTTCCAAGCTATAGCAGTGGGGTTTAATTTCCTTCCGTTTGGAGATCTCATGGTGCACACTGCTCCTGTGTTACCTGCAAAATCCCCTTTCCAGAAGTACAATCAGGCATAGTACAAATTCCCCAAGAGTGACAACTCAACAACACATGGCAGAGGTGTCTGACACCCCAAAAAGCAAGTTGGGGGAAGAAAGATCTGCTTAATTAAGGTATGTGTGAGGGACAGGAGTACTAGCAAAGGAATTAAGACTTTCACCTGTTTCCATGAAAATACACTGCAAGCAAACCACTGGAAAAACAAACAAACACCGTACAATCACCATCAGCTCTAAACAAAACTGTTACCCACTTTTGCTCCAAGATCTGCAGCAACATCTAGCCCTGGAAAGCACTGTAAAAGAAAGTGCACACCCATATTGGATGGACTGGCATCTTCAAGGCCTCCCCTCTACGTCTGGAGTACTCTTCCCAAAACTCTTCTGCTCTCAAAAGAAATGTCTGAAGAGTCTGCCTTCCCAGGGGCCCACTTCTGCTCAAGCCCTAGCGCCCCTGCTTCCAGACCTGGCTTAGGCTCAGATGAAGTTGGGCTTCCAAATCCATCCCAACGGAATTCTCAGATCGCTAGCCTGATAATCTTTAAAGGCTTCTTCGGAGCTGGGGCTCTGACTTTTATCTCCCTTCCCACACTTCTTTCCTTTTTGCAGGCTCTCCTTACTCCTTTTGCCTCCCGCCCCACCCCCCTCCTTAATTTGAAGATCATTGACACGATAGGCTGTAATGAGTCCTTCAGAAACTGTTATGATCTACGGTGACAATCTCTGCACCTAATTCACAGATTATTGACAAGCACTGTGGGCTCAGTGGTGTCAAGTTGTACTTGTAGTTTCAACACCCTTCAGCAACCCACACAGCAGCTGGGCCCTGGATTAGGACCCACAGTCTGGCAGCACTTATCTGCCCACTGAGTGGTGGAGAGGTGAGTATCTGTCTATACCTCAGCTCCCGTCCAAGCTGGGCTGTACTTTCTCCCTGGTTCCCTGTCTGTCTCAGGGTTGGATCAAGTGAACTTAAAGATCTTCAAAGTTTAAAGACAAAGTAAAAGAGCAAACAATAATAAATGAAGGTTCATCCTTATAATCTTGATTTTAATAATCATTTTCTACACTCCCGATTAGCTACCAAACTCCGAGCCTCATATACTGGCTTTCAGAAGGAGGGTTTGTATTCACCAGGAAAGGTGTGAGGGATGGAGGAGAGAGGGGTCTGAGGACTTGGCACCCAGTGGGCCCAAAGCTAGGGCCAGCGCATCCTCCTGGATCGCCCTCAGAAACGGATAAGATTGACTACTTACAAAGCAGGGGGTTCAGCCAACAGACATGGGCTCTGGCCTGGACACTGGGACAAGAGACCAAAAATGCCCGCCCCACCCCTAAAGGGCACTTTGCTCCCGCAGAGAAAACGCAGCGGGTTGCCAGCGTTGCGGCTTTGCCTGCTACTAAGGAGTCAGTCGCTGCCTCCTCCCCAGGCCCCAAAGATGCGAGGCTGCTTTCCTGCTTGGCAGCGTGGGGCGTGAGATTCCTGCAGGGGCTGAGGCTGCCTGAAACCACAGCAATGATACTGTGCTGGGAGAGCTGGGTGGTATTTCCAGGCCTAGGCCACCCACTTGTTCAGTTCTTTTTCCTAAACTTGGGGCTGTGCTTTCTCCCTGGGTCCTGGGAATTTGGGGGCTCACTGCTTGCCCTCTTGCAGCCAGGTACAGCTCCTTCCCTAGACTTCTCCCAGTAGGTTGGGTCCCCCGCGGGGCAGAAGTGGGGGGAGGGCAAGCGTGCATTTGTGTGTGTGTGTGTGAGAGAGAGAGAGAGAGAGAGAGAGAAATCTTGGCCTCTGCTTTTGCAAATTCTACATCACTTCCGAATAGCAAGCATATATCTAGCCCCTTTAGCTGGTCACCTCCAAGATTCTGGTCACCTCCAAGATTCTGGTCACCTCCAAGATTCTGCTTGTTTTCGCTTTCCTACTCCTTAGGCAGCCTTGGACCGCGGCTGTCAGAGCACAGTTTGTCACCTTAACGAGGTTGGCATGAAAGTTTGCCCAGACTTAATATTTCTGTAATGGGGACTAGACTTTCAGTGAAGCAAAGTGTGGGAAAGGGGAAAGTGGGGACGGAAAAGGCTGCTTGCCTGTCATTTCCATAGAATTCCAGGTAAAAACTGAATAAAAGCCTTGAATCTCTTTCTGCCACTGTTTCTGAACTCACGTACTGAGAAACATAAACCAAGATTTGATTCTGGAATCAGGGAGAGAAAACATCTCTCATCTCACTCAACAGCAATTTCCCTGAAAACACATTCTCAGATCTGCTGACTGTGGGAGGTGAGAACAAAGGTAAGATCAACGTTAAAAACAACTTGTATAGCCACAGTATTAAATATTTTTAAAAGTAATTCTATTATGAAAATTAAGCTAATTTCCTTCAATAGGCAAACTTAAAGCAATCAAGCCAGCCTTAAACTTTTAAAGGTTTTTGTCTAAAAGAATTTAAGTACAATCCTCAAGAACCATATCACCAAACACCTTGCTGAGATCATGTGTGTTCATTTAGCACACACATCGTTTCAGTTTGATCTTAAACATTTAAACAAACCCATGTTTCCCCACTGTTTTAAATTCAGAGGCTGTGTCGTTTTTATAGTTATCTTTCTGAAAGATTTCAAAGTGTACCTTTGCCCTCACTCCCAAACCAAAGAAAAAGTCAAAACTCTTTCTTATGTAGACAGGTAGTTTTTGAAAGTGTAAAAAAATACTCCTCTTCCCTAGGATGATTTGGATTCCTAGTCAATGAAAATGCTGAATTTCAAAAGAAAATACTCTTTACCGTCGGCACAGCTTTCCTGGAATCCTACAACTCGGGGTGGGGGTGGGGGGTGGTGAAGAGAGAGGGAGAGGTATCAGGCACCTGTTTCTTAGAGAATACCTGGAATTTAAGCGCGAGCCGGAAAAGGAAAAGTTTGATCAAGATTGGTCTGGGGGAATGGAAACAATTCAAAGAAGAGACTGCCCTTTTAATTACACTCTGAAAATAAATTTTTAAAGGAGCAAGTTATTTCGTTTAGTCAGAGACTCTGTTACTACATGTGAAGAACCTCTTAGGGTAACAAAATGCTGTTGACAACGTCAAGACAGCACGCAACAGCATCTTCGTTTTTTTTTTTTTTTTGAAATGTGTACAGAACGGGAGAGGTAACTTTTGGTTGGTTCTCCACTGCTACAGAGGAAAATCCTCTTTGTCTCTCTCTCTCTTTAAAATCATGCTTCTGTACCTGTTTTACTCTCGCTGAATCTTTAAAGAGAGTTCCAAACCCAAACGGGGGATAGGATGTGGCTGCCGGGATGTGAGGAGGGAGAATAGGTTTGTCTTTATTTTTTATTGAATTAAAATTGTGTTATCTCCTTTTAGTTTTTTTGAATTAAACTTATATTATCTTTCAAAGATACAAGAACTTGTTTCCTGGTCCCATCTCCTTTTTGGACGGTAATAAAGCATGTTATCTTTAACCCCAGAGCAAGGTTCTAGCGATTTCCAGGACTGGCGCTGCGCAGCTCCGACTGTGTCCAACAGGGGGCGCTGGGCTCGAACCTGCGCGGCGGCTCAGCGCCGCTTCACATCTGAGCCGGGTTCTAGCCCCTGAAGGCGAGAGCCGCTCACGGGGTCGAGTACAGAGCTTTAGTCTTCGTGGATAAAAAGAGATTAAAGGCTAAATTCTTTTTTGGGGTGTGTGTGTGTGCGCGTGCGTGTGTGTGTGTGTGTGTGTATGTGTGTGTGTGTGGCGGGGGTTTATCAATTTTAACCAACTACGAAAATGTAGAGCTTTTTATCCTTTGATGTTCTATATAAAGAGACTCCTATCGGTGGGGGAATTACATGGTTTCTGAGCCAACACTGCAGCTACAGTGTGAGGGAAATTATTTAATTAAAAATATATTTTTCCATCTGTTCACATGATCTTTTTAGAAGTACTTAAAAAGCTGACACTGATCCCTTTGGCCTGTTCACCCTGCCCCAAGTTTCAAATACTTTAGCTATTTCGAAGGTCCTTCTATTAATTTGAAGGGGAAAAAAGAGACCCAAATATTTAAATCCCCCAAAACAGTTACTCCTCTGCATCCTTTTTTACCCATTTTCTTTCTTTAAATAGGGACTTTTATGTGATTGACACATTTCATGTTGCCTATTCTGCAAAGCCAGATATAAATGACAAGAAGCGACTCTAAAAATTTTTTTTTGATGTTGGACTACATAACGCCCAAGTGTAAGATGAAATCTAAATAAAATTGTAATCCACCCACCCCCACCCTAACTTAAAAAAAAAAAAAAAAACACCTTCACCTGTATTTAAATAGCGTGTCTTTAATTACAGCAGTTGGGGATGCATGAGGCTGAAATGAAATTAGCAGTCATTACCAGTCCTTTAACTCTGNAAATCTAAATAAAATTGTAATCCACCCCCCCCCACCCTAACTTAAAAAAAAAAAAAAAAACACCTTCACCTGTATTTAAATAGCGTGTCTTTAATTACAGCAGTTGGGGATGCATGAGGCTGAAATGAAATTAGCAGTCATTACCAGTCCTTTAACTCTGTGGTGCTTTTGATCAGCACTAAATTAGCTTTCCAGTCCTAACAAAGACTCTACAGCAAGCAGTGGGCTGTAAATAAGACAGCGCGACCTGCCCTCAACACCTTTTCTCTTGTCAATCATAGTTCTATCATTCAGCCCAAGATTAACCTTTATCTACCAAATTTAGAAGAAAAAAAAAAAAAGGAACGAAAGAAAGAAAAAGAAAAAGGAGGCGGGAAGGAAAGCCCCCTTACTACCGCATGTCGAAATAACAGAGGTTCCTGAGACCCCTTAAAATTGTATTATAATGAACCTGTGTCAGAATCTGCAATTTCCAAATCGTCCCTCCTCACCCCAGCCCGCTGCATTTCTCGAGTGTAGTGAGTCAGAATGTTGTTCAGGTGGGAAAGAAATCTTTTCCCTCGAATTACTAACTGGGCATGGGCCACCCTCCATAAGTCAGTTTGCCATTAGCCTCTCCTTTTCTATTACTCTTAACAAAATTTTGGAAGCGGAAGAATGTTTGAGGAGAATATATTGATAATTTTAAGGCACGTACATAAGTTTCCGGGATGAAAACAATTAATTTACACAAATAGTCTACAGTTTCTAAGTCTGAGGGGGAGGGGGGCGGGGAAGCTAGTAACGACAAAAACCCAGCTGCTTTTCTGTGTAGAATTGAGAAAGTAAACGTTGGTTTAAATTGCCATTAGAGGGCACCAGAGAGCAAGCCCTGTCACCCCCCTCGCGCAACTTCCCACAGAAGCCCTCCTAGCTTTCAGCTTCGCCATGCTCTGTAATTCCTTCTCTCAGGTAATATTTCCGGCTTATCCTGCCCTCTTGCTTTTCCAGCTTCCTCAGTGTCAATCTCTCATAAAGAACAAGGTGTCGCCATGTCCCTTTCCTTCTCTTTTCACACCCTTCCCCTCAGCCACCACCAAAATAGGAAGATGCCAGATAAAACAGTAGCAGCCCCTTAATGATATATACCTTTTGACTCAAACCACTCTTTCTACTCTGTGTAATCTAGGTATGGAGAAGGTTCTTTGTAGAGATGAAATGTTAGAATTTAATATTTTTGAAATGGAAGCCTGAATTTTTCATTTCTGCATTTCTCTCTGGGGGCTCACAGATTTCTTCATTTTTCATAGAAAAGGAAACACACGAGGCAAGGCAACTGATTATGTTCAATGCTAAAACTGCTCGGAAGAGAATAAAATAATGTCATTTCATTTCTGCATTTGTTAAGAAATCAAAATTAGTGTTTAATTCCAAAAGTTAACACTTTCAGACTTAAATCTGTGTAAAATGACTGCCACACAGAGTGTATTTTCAGAGCTCTTAAAGGTCAAAAGAAAAAAAAATAGAATGAGAGGAAGAGTGAGTTGGGGGGGGTGGGCGGAGAGGAGTGAGCTAGCAGTGAATGTCAAAGTTGGGTTGCAAGCTACTTACATGTCCATGCCAGATCAGGGTGTTGTCTTGTAGCAGTTTGATTGGCAGGTAAAAAAGCAAAAGAACGTGAAGGCTCCCTGAGCCTCTTGTCAGCCCAAGCTTGATCACTTCTCACCGGACAGAACGAGTTGAAGGAGCTTGCAATTCTCCTCTCGTCCTCCATCCAAGGCACCATGAATCCATTTCGGCTTTTCTTCCCCCCAGTCTCTCCATCAGCCTCCTGCCTTCACCCGCTTCGCCTTACACCAGCCTCCAAGACCTAGCCTAGCTTTGCCACTGCAATCCCCTGCAACAAGAAAAATCGTTTATGGCTTAAAACCCCAAATGGCTGATTTTTTAAAAGAGAGAGAGAGAGAGGGAGAGGGAGAGAGAGGAGAGAGAGAGTGAGGGGGAGAGAGAGGGGGAGCGAGAAGAATGCACCCAGAGAACAACAAAAAAGTCAGTTATCCTAACACTGCTCTATCCCCCCACCGTACAGAAGAAGAATAAAAAAAAAAGCTTTATGTTTTTTCAGTGGGTATTCAAAGATAATTTGATGCCATTGTTTCTGCTACAGATGGTTCTTTTAAATACAATAACACGGCTCTTTGTGCAGGCTACCCACAATAAAAATCGAAAGCGTTCCCCTGAATAACCATTTTGTTCTCTCTTGTATGGGGCCAACAAAAGATGCCGTGAGGTAATGGGTTCTGTTTATTGAAGCCATAGAATAGGGGTTTGATAAAGATTTTTTTAAAGCAGAAGACCTTGCAAGGTCGGGCTGATCTCTTCATATTTTTTATTAAAATATTTGTCCAATAGATTATTCCTTGATGCAGCTGCAGGTTTCCTCCTCGATTCTTAATCAGCCCAAACATCTGTCTCTTTGAGGAAGCTTTAAAAAAAAAATCTGCAATTGTATCAATGGTGCAGTAACCTTATCAAATCCTGAGTTTTTAGGCTCAGTGCAGGCAAAGGCAATGTAGTTTCAATTCTCTTTCGTTCTGATGGGGTGAGGTGGAGGGTTGGGGGAAGAGGAAACACACCAGCCCCAGACAGAGTAACTGTGGGGGGTGGGGAGGGGGAACAGGCTTTCCTCCCTGCGAACCCCACCCCCTGTTGGCCATGCATAACTGCACAAGCCAGACACACAGATCACTGAGGACTTGAGATGTGTCTGCTGATCTCTGCAAGCTCCACCCGTGCATGCATGTTGGACAGGGGTTAGGCATGTTTTCCTACTATGCTTCCCTTCTTCTCTAGGTAGATCTCCAATCACAGAAAACCTAGGATGGGATCCCAGGGGGAGAACTAGAACAAACTAGAGGGTAGTCTTTAGCACCCAAAGGGTCCTTCTCTGGGCTCTCTTTCATTTACTATTAGTTAGCTTTGACTCATGGATTGCTATCCTGCAAGGGAACTGTTGGCCACAGCCCTCCTGCTACAGTGCCCCATGCCCACAGGGTTCTTATAACCACTCTGCTTCCCCCTCGGTTCCACAGAGAACATCCCTGACACCTAGACTCTGCTGAGGTCTGTATCAACTTTGAGCCCTGAACCCTAAAGCAATGAGGGTGCCGCCGGAGTAGTGCAGGAGAAGATGGCTAGATTCCTCTACCTTTCTATGGGAATTAATACCAGGGCTCTCTGGGCCTCCAATAGTCCAAAGTGACAGTAATCCACTTTCATGACTTCTGTTCTGTGTATTGTCACTTGGGACAAGACAATAGTCTGGGGAAATGGCTTTAGTTTTAAAAACAAGTTTTCATTGGGTTCTCTTGCCCCCTGCTTCATTCAGTCCTCCCTTTCTTCCTACAAACCATTCAAAATAAAGATGAATACTCAAATGAATCTCTTGACAGAACTGATCTTAGCTTCTACTTTCCCTTTTGGAAACTGTAATGTTATTTGTTTACAACTGGTCTGAAATAATCTAATAAGGAATTCTTGGAGACTATTACTTAAACACTAATTAAAGCCTTTCCCGAAAAACTTGAAAAACACAATAAAACAGAAAATTAAACAGTATTCCACATGGCTGTTTCTCAAAATTTTATTTTACGTCTTAGGATGAACACCTTAATATCAGTTTGAAAGGAATGAAAGTCAAGGCAATACTAAAAAGTTATGTACATCGCTGCATGCTCTGGATCAAGAAAAATGTGCCTGTATAAGTGTATTTTGGTGAAGCAAGCAAGTGGAGAGTGTAAATCAAGAGCTTTCTCACCAAGGGAAAGGTGTGTGTAGGGGGCATTATGCAAAACTGAAAGTCAGTAGTAGAAACACCTCCTCCAACTAAGGTGGAGTGGGAGAGGGCAAATGTAAAATGTTTGTTCCAGTGTTTCATAACTTTGCACTACAAAAGTAATCCACTGAAATAAAGGAATGATCTCTTCCTGCTTCCCTTGTCATATTTTTTTGAATGTCAAAATTTATAAAGGAGGTCCCAACCTGCTGAAAGCTATTTTCCATTTCATAATGAACTGAAAGAAGAATCTGAACTGATTGTCCTTTTTCCACCAAGGGAGGGGTCTGGGACTGAATGTGTCTGTAAGCTAGGAAGGCATCAGTAAGTACCCTGAGGTGTCTAAAGATGAGTAAACCTTACACATTTTATCAACTGAATCTATTCAATCCCAGTCAAAAGGAAGTTTAAAATCTCTCAGGTGGCCTCACTCTCTCTCTGGTTAAGGATAGGAAGACAGTTTTGTAGGTAAGCCTCCAAAATTTGTCTAAAAAGCTGTAATGCAATCCATTCTATCTGACATGCGGGAGACTTCAGCCTATGACTAAAATGTGGAGTGGGTGACGATGAAGGGAAAGTGATTAACTGCCTTAGTAGGTGAGGGAATCAAGAACCAGTTGCCTTCAACTGGAAAATTGCTTACGAAAACAAAAAGCAAAATAACCTTTTTGTATCCACAAACTAATTTGACTGGTCAGCTCCTGTCTCTTATACACA
>SJYX01009078.1:539019-576386 GCA_006410675.1 Oreotragus oreotragus
GGGGTGGGGGTGGGGGTGGGGTGTTGGGAATACGTGTGCACTATTTAGGGGCGTTTATAGGTGCCTTGAATTGGAAACTTCACTATTCAAAAGTGCTTTGGAGCCAAATGAACTCTCCAACTCTATAAGCAGAAAGCCCTACTGGGGAGATGTGGAGGGGGGATATTCCACCCCCACTACCAGACCAGGCTGCATTCAGCAAGAACGACTCAGATGGAGGGAGGGAGGGAGGAAAGGAAAGAAGAAAAAGAAAGAAGGGAAGAAAGAAAGGAGGAAAGAGGAGATTTGAAAAAAGAGAGGATTTAATTGGACTTAGTGGCAGAGGGGATTAGCAAGAGGGACACTCGGGACCTGGTTTTAAACTGGCGAGTGCTTTTTAGAAGGAAACACTGTACGCATGATCAGGGTCTGGGTGTTCCAGCGAAACGATGACCATACAAATCACGAGTTTCACAGGGATGGCACAGTGTCATGCTTTAGCCATCAGCTATCGTGAAAACTAGCCTCCCTCTCGTAGGCAATCCATCATTCACTAACTGGCCGCTCCACCACTCCACACGGGAAGAAGTCGGACTCGGACGGCCTCCGGCGCGGGCTGGGTCTGGGAACCCTCTGCGGGCGCGGGCGCGCGGGCGGGCGACCGAGTGCCGGCCAAGCGGGGCTCGGATGAGAGCGGCCCGCGCCAGATCGGAGGGTGATTGCCTCCCCAGTCTGCAGAGGGTACGGCCGCGAGTGCCTCCAAATCACTAGGGCACTCTGAACGTGTTGCTCCCGTCAACTCGCCCAACGTGATTCAGTTATTCACTTAGATAAACCACCACACCAACCTGCCACTTGACGCGCACTTAAAAGGACAGGGGAGCGCGGCCAGGCAGACCCTCCGCCGGACATGACTCGGGGAGAAACGTGTTTTGAAATCCAAGCTCTTGAGCTTCTAACCCAGGAGCGCGCGAGAGTGTGTGAAGAGGCTGGGAACCTCGGTTTTCAGAGACTCTAGAATAAACTTCTTGCCCCCCTCTCCTCCCGAGGACAGCCGGGACTGTGGGTGAACGAGTCTCATCGGGTCGGGTCGGCCTTCTAAGTTGGCGGGGCCCCGCGGGACCGGTCTGCCTGACCCGACCGCGCTCGCATTGGAGAGCCGAGGCTCGACCGGCCTGCCGGGCTGCATAACCCCCGCCCCGCAGCAGCGGCGTCCCTCGCGCGCCGCCGCGTTTCCCGCGCTCTCTGCCCGTGCTTCCCGGCGCGGCCTACAAGGCCCCGCGCGGCCCCGCCTCCGGGTCCCGCTCGGCCTCCGGCTGCGAGAGGGAAGGCGGAGGTTATCCGCCGAGGGACAAGCGGCGCGGACCGAGTAAGTGGAAGCTTGAGTCCCGGGTCGCCTGCAGGCCTGCTTTCCAGGCCACCCTTTCCCATGCTGGGCGCTAAAACTAGCCTCCCTCTCGTAGGCAATCCATCATTCCCTAACTGGCCGCTCCACCACTCCACACGGGAAGAAGTCGGACTCGGACGGCCTCCGGCGCGGGCTGGGTCTGGGAACCCTCTGCGGGCGCGGGCGCGCGGGCGGGCGACCGAGTGCCGGCCAAGCGGGGCTCGGATGAGAGCGGCCCGCGCCAGATCGGAGGGTGATTGCCTCCCCAGTCTGCAGAGGGTACGGCCGCGAGTGCCTCCAAATCACTAGGGCACTCTGAACGTGTTGCTCCCGTCAACTCGCCCAACGTGATTCAGTTATTCACTTAGATAAACCACCACACCAACCTGCCACTTGACGCGCACTTAAAAGGACAGGGGAGCGCGGCCAGGCAGACCCTCCGCCGGACATGACTCGGGGAGAAACGTGTTTTGAAATCCAAGCTCTTGAGCTTCTAACCCAGGAGCGCGCGAGAGTGTGTGAAGAGGCTGGGAACCTCGGTTTTCAGAGACTCTAGAATAAACTTCTTGCCCCCCTCTCCTCCCGAGGACAGCCGGGACTGTGGGTGAACGAGTCTCATCGGGTCGGGTCGGCCTTCTAAGTTGGCGGGGCCCCGCGGGACCGGTCTGCCTGACCCGACCGCGCTCGCATTGGAGAGCCGAGGCTCGACCGGCCTGCCGGGCTGCATAACCCCCGCCCCGCAGCAGCGGCGTCCCTCGCGCGCCGCCGCGTTTCCCGCGCTCTCTGCCCGTGCTTCCCGGCGCGGCCTACAAGGCCCCGCGCGGCCCCGCCTCCGGGTCCCGCTCGGCCTCCGGCTGCGAGAGGGAAGGCGGAGGTTATCCGCCGAGGGACAAGCGGCGCGGACCGAGTAAGTGGAAGCTTGAGTCCCGGGTCGCCTGCAGGCCTGCTTTCCAGGCCGCCCTTTCCCACGCTGGGCGCCCCGAGGCGCGGGCGGGCGCGCCTGCCTCCCGGACGCTAGACTCGAGCGTGCTGGGACTCGCTCGTATAACTCGAGCGCTCTGCATGGCGGGTTTGGTTCTATTCCCACTACACCGCGTGTGGAGGCCGAGCCCGGCACAGCCCAGGAAGAGTGGAGAGCTGGGTGTCCTCCCCGGGGCTAGATTGTGGGCAGTTCGACGGCTCGAGGGATTCAGGGACGTTTAGTCGGGAGCGGAGGGCAGACCCTCCCGGGGAGGCAGCTCGCCGGTCCCCGGCCACGACCTGGGAGGCCCAGGTGAGAAGCCGAGGCTGCAGGCTCCAAGGCGGCCTCCTTCCTCACTGGTCACATGCCAGGCGTGGTCTTCCTCCCCACTCGTGTTCAAACTTCTGGAACTCTCTGAGGATCCCCCAGTCTTTGTTTTACGTTAAGAAGGGACTAAGAAGGATGTATTTTTGTAATTAAGAGGCACGTTGGAGGTAGGAGTAAGGCCTGTGAGTAACATTCATCAGTGGCCTCCTTAAACTTTCTTGAGATACATAAATGAAATTATTCATGCAATCATATGTTTTGTGTTTATGTGTTAGCATTTAAAAAGTGTTGAACAATTAAGATATGCCACACATCTGTGACTTTTGAAA
The DNA here is from genome assembly GCA_006410675.1 of Oreotragus oreotragus. NCBI lineage: Eukaryota > Metazoa > Chordata > Mammalia > Artiodactyla > Bovidae > Oreotragus > Oreotragus oreotragus. Next base: position 542,003 of record SJYX01009078.1, read on the forward strand.
AAAATGTCTATCAATTTTAGAGTTTCAGTAAATGGAAATGTCTCTGGTCTTTCAATCTCTGAGGGTAGCGGAATATTTGTTTTGTGTCCCTTTGGCATAGTCATACTAGTACTATGCTCCCAAGATAAAGTAACTTGCATTTTAGTTCAAATATTATCACCATCTACTGGACTTCAAGAATGACATAAACTGAGGATATTCTCCACACATATACCTTATTCAGTAATGTAACTACCAGTACGCAGTTGGATTTGATAGGCTTGTAACTGAACTGAAATGGTAGAGTGTGGCTCCATAACACCCTTGAAGACCCAGTGCGAAAGCTGTATGTACATAAATGTTTGAAAAGGTACCTCAGAATGTGGTGATTATTCTTTGCTTCTCTATTTCAGAGGCCCAAGGATGGGCAGTTGGTATGGGTAGATTACTGATACATTCTTCTTTATATATATATATATATATATATTTTAATGGGTTCATTTACAGTGGTGTGTTTCTGATATATAGTAAATTAATTCCATTATATATATTAATATACTTTTCATATTCCTTTCCATTATAGTTTATTATAAGATAATTGAATATAGTTCTGTGTGCTCTACAGTAGGTCCTTGTTTGTTTTATATATAGTAGTGCATATCTGCTAAACCCAAACTCCTAATTTATGCCTTTCCCTTTGGTAACCATAAGTTTGTTTTCCATCTATGAGTCTGTTTCTGTTTTATAAATAAGTTCATTTGCTGATACATTCTTAAAGAGAGTAAAAATTGTGAATTTTGGGAGAAAAGGACCATCCCATTAGAAGTTTTGCCTGTGGAAAGTAGTTAATGATTCAAGGAAACGGATTCTAAGGAGAATTCCTACTTATATATTCCCTTCCAATCCATTTTTCTAACATTCTTTCTTCACTGTTGAAAAAAGAGCAACATTCTATTTGCTTGAGGGTAATAAGAGGAAAGGACCTAACCTTTAATGGACATCTGTTATGTACCAGAAACTTTCTCATATTTAATTTTCATAATCTTATAAAATTGGAATTATTATCTTCTTTAAAAAGGGAAAGATCCAGCTGGTTTAAATATATGTGGTCACACAGGTGGCAATAGTTAATCTAGGTTTGAAATCTAGCTCTATAATTCTAAAATCCAGCTTGGTGTTTAGAATCTGGTTAACTGAGTCTAGATAGACTCAAGCAAGCACCATTGGTTACTGATTGTTATTGCAGGTTCAGGTGGAAACTGTGAACAGTGTGTCATTTATCTTTTTTTGGTTGTTTTTCTCTCCTTTTTCTAGAAGGCAGAGTCTTAGTTCTGGCTCTCCTTAGAATCTTTTGGCTATGAAGAGACTGATTTGAAGCAGGGATATAAAATTCTGTGTCTTTTTCCTGTGCCATACCAAAGTTGAACCTAGAGTTTAAACTCAAGTTTTCTGCATTTAGGTCTCAATTGGCATCAGGTGTAAGGCCACCCATAGGCTGGCTTGGTCAAGGTATGATTTCATGAGGATGGACTTAGGTCAAACTCTTAAAACTCCAGCCTCAGAAACGAAAAGGGTGGGAGGGAAATATAGTAATAACAGAACACATGACTGCTAATTAACCTTATTAACAACTGCAAGCCAGTGAACATTTATATTTTTATTTTCTCAAAGGCAATTAATTTTTTTTTTGCCTTCTATTAACTACCTTTCCTCCCGATAATCACCTATATCAAAACCACCCTTTAAAAGGTCAGTAGAAATTATTTTAAGATGTTCAAATATAAAAAAGTATTGTTATTTTAATAGGCACTGTGGATAGTTTAATTTGTATCTTGTATTAAATTAAACATATGGTGAACAGGGTATAATAGATTTTCTATAATTTAGCTGCCAATGTGGCAACAGCAGCCAGTTACTCTCACCAGCAGACTTGTCAGTGGTTTGTTTACTAGCTTATTTGAATTAAAATAAAGCTTCGCTTCTGCTGACTGCACATCATTATCTATGAGACCATAATCCTGCTAGCAAATCCTATATCTTCCAGAACTGGCTCTTTTGTTTGGGATTACTGAGAGCTTAGCCTATAACAAAGAGGAATAAGGCATCCCTCTCATCCTCATAATTAAGTGTGGGGACTAATTTAGAAACAAACCCAGAAAGATGTACTATTTGGAGTTATATTTCGATACAGAATGGGAGAGAAACAGGATAGGCCAAACACCTGATTGTTAACAGAATGTTTAAACTATTAAGCAAGTGTACTACAGGAATCCAGCTTGTTAAAATTAAGAGCAACAGCAAATAAGGCATTGATGGCCTTTGCATGGGGCAGTAATTCTGTATGAAGGATCTGAAGGTATGTTTGGGAAGAGGAAGTGTTAGGGTGTCAGGCAGGGAAAGATGTGCTGTATGCTTTGTGAATGCCATTTATTTTATTCTTTCATTATCCTAACAGGCTGTGTAATTAATAGTTATTGTTATGAGCAGAGTTATTAAAATACTGAAATAAAAAATAACAAAACACTTTTATTCACTAGAAAAAATAAAACTGTCTTTGGAAATAGTTAACATTTTACTTTCATGGTGCATAAAATTTAGCAAAAAGAAAAGAATAGGTGATTTCCTGGCTCTTTCCATCCACTCAGCTCAAAACAGAGCTTCATGAATTCTGATAGCCCAATAAGATCTATGTTTAAGGAAAGAACTTAACAACTAGGATGTATATAAAAACAGCTTTTACAATCCACAGTCCATAAATAAACGGATGCCTGTTTGTTAAAGAAGAGGGAAGACACAAAGGTTGATTTGTCAATGTCTTTAAAACTAATTGTCACAGATGGGAATTCTGAGGACCTGTGTGAAACCAAACCAGACCCTGGTGAATTATAAAGCAGGTCCTTAGACTTTAAAAACATTTAGGCAAAGTGACAGTTCAGAACATCTGTTAGCCTTCTGTCTGAGTATAAACTAGATGTCATGGAGTGCACAGCTGTAGGCATTTTAGGCTTTTTTGCCAACATCTGTCACAGCAGTACAATAATATAGGTAATTATCAACACCTTATATAAACCGTTTGCCATTTTAATTTTTAGAAAGAGTAAAATTAGTGTTACAGTCCTTGGCAAAAATAATTGAGATGAATATAGTCATTTTTATCAGATGAATAAGTGATCTGATCATTCTTTGAAAAACACATTTTATATATTTTCTGCAGCCAATATTGGTATTATGCCATTTTGAAAAGAAAAATTCTAAGTGCTTTTTAAAAAAAGATTAAGTTAGAAAAAGAAAAGTACAAGTTAAATAAGAGGGAGGGCAGAAGGAGGCCAGTAATTTGCTATTCAGAGCAACCAAAGGTGTTACATGTCTTGTGATAAAAAGATAGATTTTAATACCACATAATTGTGATATTGATTCCATAGTCATAAAGATTAATAATTTGTTTTATAATGTTAGTATAGCAAAATCTGTATTGATGAATTATACAAATTGCCTTCCTCCACTCTTCTTACTCTAGAACTTCTTCTCTGTCCTAGAATTTTGCAGAGAAATGGCATATAAAACTAAAATTCACATATTGCCATCTTGGTAACTAAAGTTAATTTGAAAGGGTTGGCACGTCATATATATTCAAGGACTGTTCATTCTTTTAATGCCACCTGGGTATGGATCATCTACAGTGCTCATCCTAAGGTACTGGGAATTATTGTCTCATATCTGATCCCCTTGACCTGTGCAGTTGTTGTGTTTCAGTCTAAAGAACTCGAAGCAGCAAGACTGTATTCTGAATCACCTGTTCTGGGGAAGGTGCCAGTCAATAATGTCTTATTGAAAGACCAGGCCCAGCTAGAGAAAATGAAGGAATTGAGCTGCAGTTGGATTTCATCATCTAAACATGCAATGTAATCTTAACCAATTCATTACACACTCCTTTTGTTTCCACTACAAAAGCCATGTTGCCTCTGTCAGAGGTTGTAATTCCAGTATGTTCAAGCAAAGACAAGGGAGAAATTGAAAAAGTGCTATCAATTCTACCCACAGCCAGGAAGAACTGTAGGGTCAGAAGGTCATTATCACTGTCCTATGTACAGTTCACACTAGACCATGGATAGCTAAAGTTTCCACATGGCAATAAAAAGATATAATGAAGGAGACACAGAGAAAATATTGAAAAGGAACAGGAGTAGGAAATCATATTCTTAAATATGTTTGATTTAGCACATGAAGAATCAAATGAAGTGAATCTGTTTGGACAGTAGTTGTGGATGCTTAAAATTATGCTTACTTAGAACAGTCTTGTGGAGGAGGGAAATTTTATTCATGAAAGGCCGTCTTGGCAAAAAATGAGTCACAAGTGTCAATGTTCATAATCCAAAGGTCTGAAAAGGGTCAAATGAGAAAAGAAGGGAAAATAAATATAGATATAAAAGGCAGACAACTTGGCCCAAAAGGAAGGATTAAAAATAAAAGACGATGAAAAGAAAAATGTGATATTGATGAAGAATAAGGCTTATGGAGTTTCTGGGAAGAGTAAAAGAGGATATTGATTACCAAATAGAGTATTAGGGACCAAATGAAAATTTAGGGCCTTGTGAGTGTCAGCACTTCCTAAAGAGAACTTAGTCTTTGAGAGAGAAACATTTAGAAACAATTGGTTAGTAGTATTGTTTTGAGGTCTCTTAAGGTGAGTTCACTTGACACTTCTTAATGCCATATTTCTTTGTCATTGAGGAAAAGTCAATATAGTTTGATGCCTGGAATGAGAGAAGGAGAGGAAGTAAACCCTTTCCCAAACAACTTGGAAAATATTTTATTTTTAATGATGAATTCCACTCCTTAAGGATATTACTTTTTTTCCCATCATGTTTTGAACATTTGGGACAGAATAGTAGAACAAGGATATCTGCAACATCAGCTATCAGAATGAGCTTCAAAATGATTGGATTAAAAGAGTCTTCACTACAGTGGTGGTTTAAATGAAACACACATGATTTCAGAGTTTATATTGTGAATATAAATGTATATTTGTGTTTAAATATCCCTCCTTAATTACTTGGTGCTCCTTGAATGACAGGAATAATACATTTTCAGGGTCCATTTTATATGTTGAAAATTAACAGCTAACTCTGATCAGCCCTCTGAAATAGAGAGTAGGCTGTCAGCATGCTCTCATCTTCCCTCTTTTGTTGCTATTGCTTCCTCTCTTTGGGCCCACTGCCCTCATCTTCCTTCATTAAGTATCTTAATCTTGGCTGATCTTTCCTAGGTAATGTCCCAGCTTTACCCTACCATTCCGCTTTTCAAAATCTGAAACAAATGGCCAATAGATTCAACCTTATATACTAATGACTGGTAATAACATTGTGTTCTTTCTTCAAAGTTGCTCGTTACTGAAGGAGAAGGTGGACAGAGATCTTAGAGTCATTTTTGTATTTCTGTATCACTCATTAACAGCGTCCCCATAATAAATATACATTAAATCCTAAATGAATATTTGTTGCTTTATGTTTTTCTCCCCACATCTAGTTGTATATAATTGAGACTAATCTTATGTTTTTTATTTTTAAATTTTATGTATTTATTTTTTAGGCTCCAACAGTCAGGTACAGCAATCAAGCAGAACTGGTCTTCAAAAGTGATATTAATTTTTCCTTACTGATATTTACTAAAAACACATTAAAAGGAAAGTTTAAAAGGAAACTGTCCTCTATAATACAACCAACCTAACAATGTAAATAACTTAAATTTTCTGTATTCCTTTCTGATCTTTGGCCCATGGATAATTAAAAATTACATTTGTAGTACACATAGTTTTTTATTTTTATGTTTGCTTAATTTTTTGTTTTTGAAATTGAATCTGTCATTTAGGGTAGGGACAATGACTTTCCTAAATATTAAAATCTCTAATGATAAAATTTTATATCTTCACAAAAAAAGGAATGTATTTTTGGATTGGGGAGACTTTCAGAGCTCAGTAAGGGCAGTGTATCTGAAAGCAGCTAATCTTTTTTTTTTTTTTTTTTGAAATGTGGATATTTTATTAAAACATTTTTCTTCAAGACAACTGGGAACGTTTTGTCTCTACAACCCACCCTTTATATGCACAGATCATGGGACCAGCACATTCCAATATCTGAAAAGGACATTAGAAAACATTCATCCCAATTCCTTCAGTGTATTGATCTAGGAATTGAGGCCAAGGGTTTGAGTAACTTCAACCAAATTGTACAACCTGTAGAAATCCACCAGGGTCTAAGCCTAAGGATATGGACTTCTCAGTGTTTTTAATCTAGCTCTTTCCAGTCCCATAGACTGTAGCCAATCAGGCTTCTCTGTCCATGGAATTTTCCAGGCAAGAATACTGGAATGGGGTGCCATTCCATTTGCCAAAGGGATCTTTCCTACCTAGGGATCGAATCCGAGTCTCCCACATTACAGGCGATTCTTCATCTCTGAGCCACCAGGAAAGCCCTTAATCCAAGCAGCTAATCTTTTATGGTATAAATCATAGGATCTTATGTTTTAGAAGAAATTAAACATACGATTTTAGGGACATAAAGTAGGTTTTAGAGAAAGAGAAGATCCAAAATGAGATTTAATAGTAGGTATCAACTTCTGAATGTTGATAACCGAAGGTATTTACCTGTCCTTCCCAGAGTCTATCTAGAAAAAAACCTGAGCTTGCTGAGTTTTTCTATCATTATTCCAAAAGCAGAGTTTGGTCAAAACGGTTTGGATTGGTAGGCCATATTCACCAGTGTAAAGAGAAATTAGTTCTTTAATTAGCAGTCTGATCAGTCACAATCACTTTTGTAGATACTCCAGAAAGAAACAGTGGAATGTTTTGTTAAGCAAGGCATCATACTGAACACTTTAATGTATTATGTCATTAGTATATATATATGTGTGTATGTGTGTGCGTATTTTACCACTATTAGTAAAAAAGATTTAGAAGAACTGCCGTAGTGTGGAGTTTAGCCTTGAATGTCCATTACCAGCAAATGGAATGATTAGAAGAATATTAGAAAGTAGTACATTAGAAAGATACACTTTAATGCAGTCTGTTTCTTTCCTTTCCACCTACTTTGTCATGACCTTACTATTTGTTGTGATGTTTACATATCATTGCAAGTAGTGACCCCCTTTCTTACACGTGTGTGTGTGTGTGTATGTGGGCTGCTCCTTGACTCCCAATTGCAGAGAATGATTCATTGTGCTGTGCAGTTTAATCCACTATGTCTTATTTAAGTAGGATGGCAGCTAGAGTATTTTCCTTCCTAATATAAAACTAAAATCTTACAACATGTAATATTATCAGTCTAAACATAGGAGATTGCTTCCTTTCTGAAGTAAGTTAGAGTTCATAAGATCATAGAACAAAGCCCTCTGGAATTCTCCCCTTTATAACTCAGCTTGTCCTGAAGGGGCCAGAAAATCAGGCCACAGCCCAGGCAGAGAAAATTGTGCTACATGGAAAATGCAGAGCTGATTCTCATCTCACACCTGCAGAATCTGCTGTCAGCTGTTCAATTCTAAGTTCTGTGGCTTTTCTCCATTCCTGCCTGTTTGGCTGGCTAATTTGTTAACTCCTTGTTATCTGCTGCAAAGACTGCATAGGGAAATATTTATGGGATCAAGAAAACCACAAGAATGAAAGGGTGATTGACCCGGCTGACTGAATTTTATGTTTACTTCACTAAGCCATTGCTGACAGTGGTCTTGACAGCTGCACACAGTCCGTAGTGGCATCTCAAAATTTGGCCTTGACTCCCTAGCCTGGCTTCCATTCATTCCACCTTCAGCAGCCATCTAGCTATTCCGTACACCATCCTCATTTTATGTTGCAGGCAAAAAGCCAACAAAAATATAGTCACATTTAAAAGCCTTTTAAGCAGTGAGTACCTCCCTCCTTTCCCAATTGTTCCCTGCTTTTTCACATTCCTAGTTAATAGGTTTTTAAAGCAGTTTCCCCAACTCTTTTCCTGCCACATACTGTCTTGCCTGGCATCTATGCAGCAAAAGGCTGTTCTTCAAGAGGCTTTTAAATCCATTCTACCTCTTTGTGCCTTTCAACTGCTAACTCTTCAGGTATGGGCTGTGTTTCTTGCTTAGCATATTTTGCATTTTCCAAGCCATTCATAGCAGCTACAGCAAAAGTGAGGATAAAAATATAAATAATAAATACAATCATTTTAAGTGAAGTTTAGGGCCATGTATGCCATTTTCTATTTGCTCAAGGTGTCTCACTTACCTAGCAAGAGGAACATCTTCAGAAAGAGTACAATTTTGAGTTGAAATATGAATAGATTTCTTTTCTCCCTCCCTACAATCCTTACTTTCTCCTTTAAAAATTTTTTTTCTTTTTTTGAGAATTAAAGTCCCTGGGTCAGGATAGTCCTCTGGAGGAGGAAATGGCAACCTACTCCAGTATTCTTGCCTGGAAAATCCCATGGACAGGGGAGCCTGGAGGGCTGTAGTCCATGGGGTTGCAAAAAGTTGCACACAGCTTGAGCACACACGCAGTAGTTCTTGGGGCTTTAGTTTGTTGGATCACCAATAAACCACAAATTAGACTGTTTAGAAATATCCCCCTTGTTTTTATCAGTAGAAGGAGAATAAGAAAAATTATGCAAACGAGCATTAAAAACTTGAATATTGCGAGCTGGAAAGGAAGGTCTGTATTTACATTTTTCATTTAATAAGTATTTATTGCCTGTTATGTGCCAGGAATTGTGCTTGGACTCTAGATATAAAGATGAATAGGAAATAGTCTTTGTCCTAGAAGAAGGTCACGGTTTAGCGAGGAAAAAGCCCAGTAAATTAGCAGTTAATTAAATACATATTTTGAGAAATAATGCTTTGTGACTTTGCTTGAAATTAAAATGATTTGTTTAGTTCAGAGATAAGAAATCTCAGGCAGGTAAGCATTCTGTTAAAATATGAAGTAAACAGGCCTTTTTCCTCCTGCCTACAGAAAATAATTATGACTAGGCCCCCCCCCCATTTTTTTAATAGTAAAAATACAATTATTAAACAAATTTTTCTTGGCATCTAGTTGATTTACAAGGATTCCCAGATGGCTCAGTGGTAGAGAATCCTCCTGCCAGTGCAAGAGACATGGGGGAGAGGGGTTTGATTCCTGGGTTTGGAAGATTCCCTGGAGGAGGATTGTTTGTATTCTTCCTGGGAAAATCCCATAAACAAAGGAGCCCGGCGGGATACTGTCCATGGGGTCACAAAAGAGTTGGACATGACTGAGCATGCACGCAAGGTTGATTTTTTTTAGCGTTTTGTTAGTTTTAGGTGTACAGCAAAGTGAATCAGTTATACATAAATCCCCTCTTTTTAAGGTTCTTTTCTCATATAGACCATTACAGAGTAGAATTACCTGTGCTGTAAGCAGGCCCTTATTAGTTTAGCCATCACTTTTAAATACTTGCAATTGTATGTTGTTTTTAGGCCCTACAGTGCTATATGCTGCTGCTGCTAAGTCACTTCAGTCGTGTCCAACTCTGTGCGACCCCAGAGACGGCAGCCCGCTAGGCTCCCCCGTCCCTGGGATTCTCCAGGCAGGAACACTGGAGTGCGTTGCCATTTCCTTCTCCAGTGCATGAAAGTGAAAAGTGAAAGTGAAGTCGCTCAGTCGTGTCTGACTGTTAACGACCCCATGGAATGCAACCCACCAGGTTCCTCCGTCCATGGGATTTTCCAGGCAAGAGTACTGGAATCGGTTGCCATTGCCTTCTCCTACAATGCTATATGCTTTTCTTCAGTTTTGAGATCAGTGGTCTCATCATTTGCCTAAATGAACTGAAGTTTTCTGAGTAATATAGCCATTATTCAAATACTTAAGTCTTATAAAATATTCTTTTTTCCCTTGGTTTTGTCTGGTGAATGATCTTTTATAGTAATTTATAGAAAAACTAGATTAGCAAAGGCTCTAAAGGATAAAACTGTTAACAATTTTTTTTTCTTTTTCTGTGTTGCTGCTATACCTGGCACAAACTTTACATTTAGATTATTTTCTCATCATTTGTTTCTAATTGTGTCTCTCTTTTAAAGAAGGGCTCATGTCTTTATCCTACTTGATAACCATTAGTGCCTACCATAATGGTCAGCATGTAGGATGAATATAGGAAGGAAGGAATGAAGGCAGGAAAATGTTCAATCTTTTCTTCACCCTGAAGTAATAAACAGATTTTTCAGCCACCTGTGCCACTCCAGCTTTGAACATCTTTGAAGTTATTCTTTTTTTTTTAAAAGTTATTCTTTTATGTGTATATTATATAACACTTCATAATGTAGCTTTTAAGATGAGCTGGTCACTCAACACATTCAAATTCTGACAGCCACAAGTACCATATTTATTTTTTGTTTGCACTGGTTATCTACAAAAATACAATTAGAATAATTCCATTCAAGTAGGTTTGGATGGTAGTGTCACTAAAGAGGAAGTAACCACATAGTCTTTCAGTTAAAGGCCCAGAGTTCTTATTCCACTCTTTCTTTAAAGAAAGATTGACTTGTGCCAAAGTCACACTTATTTTTGGTTAGAGACCATGCAACAGTTTCAGGCTTCCCTGGTGGCTCAGATTGTAAAGAATCCACCTGCAACGCAGGAGACCTGGGTTCAGTTTCTGGGTTGGGAAGATCCGTGAGAGGAGGGCCTGGCAAACCACTCCAGTATTCTAGCCTGGAGAATCCCCATGGACAGAGGAGCCTGGAGGGCTACAGTCCACGGGGTCGCAAAGACTGAGCGACTAAGCGCACACACATGCAACAAGTGGATCATGTTGTGATCAGTCATACCTTATGTTGGATTTCTTCTCTTGTATGGAGTTTATAGAATTTATAATCTTCTAAAGATTCAGAATAGACAACGTACAGAGTATAGGTATGTATGCATTTGAAAAGAAAAACTATTGGACTTCCCTGGTGGCTCAGTGGTAAAGAAACGGCCTGCCAATGCAAGAGGCGTGGGTTCAGTTCCTGATCTGAGACGATCTCACATGCTGTGGAGCAACTAAGCCGGTGCTGCACGACTACTGAACCTGTGCTCCAGAGCCTGGGAAACTCAGTTGCTGAGCTCTTGCCTTCTAGAGCCTATGCTCCACAAGCCACTGTGGTGAGAAGCCAGAGGACCACAGCTGGAGAGTAGCCCCTGTGCCCCACGACGGGATAGAAGCCCACGCAGCAACGAAGACCCAGCACAGCCACAAATAAATAAAATTTAAAGAGAAAAACTATTACAAACAGCAACCAAAAAACCAAAAAGCAAGTGGTTTCTAAATCTTCATTAAAGGACAGAAAACTTCGTTTCTGATGATTTGGTTTCATTGATTTAACATAAGAATTGCTATTTATTGACTGCCAGTACTGTAAAGGAGTTATACAGGTGCTATGAGGCAAACAAAAATGATTAAGAAATAACCCCACTTCTCAGGGAACTTTTAATCTGGTGAACAAGAAGACAGTACACATGCAGTGTAAAGCCAAATATGATTAATTAATGTTCCAAGGGAGGCACATTAGGGAAGTAGTGTTTGAGCTGGACCTTGAAGGATTTAAAACAGCAGAGGATGTGAGGCAGAGAATAGAGCATATTAAAGCTCCATGAGAGGAGTATAGGCGAAGTGTTGAAATGAAGGCTGTTTCAGTTTAAGGTCATATAGTAGAGACACTTGAATATAAACTGTGAAATACAGACTTAAATTTGGGGAATAATGGGCAGTTATTTTTTAATTTAGAAAACAGAAATGTTCTGTTTTTTTAAGGAAGATTAGGTTGTCAGTCTTTTGGAAGGCTAGGTATGAGGGAAGGAGAAACTATCAGAGGGTAGCTAAGTTAGAAGTCTGTGATAAGATTCCAGCATAAGAGGCTCATACTGGAATTTGGCTGTCGTGACTGTAAACAACAAGATTAATATTGCATGAATAGTGTGGCTGTAGGAGCTGCTAAAATTTGTCAAAGTAGAAGTGATGGAAAGCAATAAAAAAGAATCAAATATATCACCAAATTTTGGGCTGGGATGACAAGGAGAATGATGGTATTAGGAGTAGAAAGAGGAAAGTCAGGTGGAGGAACTGAATTAGTGGAAAAGATGTGAATTTAGTTTGATCCTGTTGTATTGGAATTGTTAGTTTCCTCAGGCTGAATGAAGATAGCTATCAGAGAATGCAGAGAAGGCAATGGCAGCCCACTCCAGTACTCTTGCCTGGAGAGTCCCATGGATGGAGGAGCCTGGTAGGCTGCAGTCCATGGGGTCGCTAAGAGTCGGACATGACTGAGCGACTTCACTTTCACTTTTCACTTTCATGCATTGGAGAAGGACATGGCAAAACACTCCAGTGTTCTTGCCTGGAGAATCCCAGGGACGGGGGAGCTTGGTGGGTGGGCTGCTGTCTATGGGGTTGCACAGAGTTGGACACGACAGAAGTGACTTAGCAATAACATCAAAAAATGATGAAAATGGAGGGACTTGAGAGAGAAATCAGGACTAGAGACAAAGATCTAGGAATCATTTGCCTTGTAATTATAGTTGAAGCTTTGTGGGGAATATAGTCTCAGAGAGTTAAGATGGTGAGAGAAGAGTTGTTCAGTTGCTCAGTTATGTTCGATTCTGCAATCCAATGGCCTGCAGCATACCTGGCTTCCCTGACCTTCACCATCTCCCAGAGCTTGTACAAACTCATGTCCACTGAGCCAGTGATGCTGTTCAACCATCTCATCCTCTGTCACTCCCTTCTCCTCCTGTCTTCAATCTTTCCCACCATCAGGGTCTTTTCTAACAACTCAGCTCTTCACATCAGGTGGCCCAAGTATTGCAGCTTCAGCATCAGTCTTTCCAATTAATATTTAAGGTTGATTTCCTTTAGGATTAACTGGTTTTATCTCCTTGCAGTCCAAGGGACTCTCAAGAGTCTTCTCCAACACCACAGTTCAAAAGCATCAATTCTTTTGTGCTTAGCCTTCTTTATGGTCCAACACTCACATCCATACATGACTACCAGAAAAACCATAGCTTTGACTATACGGACCTTTGTTGGCAAAGGTCTTTGCTTTTTAATACACTGTCCAGGTTTGTTGTAGCTTTTCTTCCATGGAGCAAATGTCTTTTAATTCCATGGCTGCAGTCACCATCTGCAGTGATTTTGGAGCCCAAGAAAACACAGTCTGTCACTGTTTCCATTGTTTCCTCATCTATTTGCCATGAAGCGATGGGACTGGATATCATGATCTTTGTTTCTTGAATGTTGTGTGTGTTTTTTTTAAAATATTTTTATTTATTTATTCGGCTAGTTGTGGTATGTGGGATTTTGTTTCCAGACCAGGAATAGAACTGATGCCCCCTGCATTGAAATGCATGGAATCTTAACCACTGGACCACCAGGGAAATCCCTGAATGTTGTTTTAAGTCAGCTTTTTCACTCTCCTCTTTCACTTTCATCAAGAGGCTCTTTAGTTCCTCTTTGCTTTCTGCCATGAGGGTGGTGTCATCTGCATATCTGAGGTTATTGATATTTCTCCCGGCAATCTTGATTCCAGCTTGTGCTTCCTCCAGCCCAGTGTTTCTCATGATGTACTCTGCATGTAAGTTAAATAAGCAGGGTGACAATATAGAGCCTTGACGTACTCCTTTCCTGATTTGAAACCGGTCTGTTGTTCCATGTCCGGTTCTAACTGTTGCTTCTTGACCTGAATATGGGTTTCACAGGAGGCAGGTCAGGTGGTGTGGTATTCCCATCTCTTGAAGAATTTTCCACAGTTTGTTGTGATCCACACAGTCAAAGGCTTTGGCATAGTCAATGAAGCAGAGGTAGATGTTTTTCTGGAATTCTCTTGCTTTTTCTGTGATCCAGTGGATGTTGGCAATTTGATCTCTGGTTCCTCTGCTTTTTCTAAATCCAGCTTGAACATCTGGAAGTTCTTGGTTCACGTACTGTTGAAACCTTGCTTGGAGAATTTTGAGCGTTACTTTGCTAGCGTGTGAGATGAATGCAATTGTGCAGTAGCTTGAACATTCTTTTGCATTGTCTTTCTTTGGGATTGGAATGAAAACTGACCTTTTCCAGTCCTGTGGCCTGGAGTTGAGTTTTCCAAATTTGCTGGCATATAGAGTGCAGCACCTTCATGGCATCATCTTGTAGGATTTGAAATAGCTCAACTGGAATTCCATCCTTCCACTAGCTTTTTTCGTAGTGATGTTTCGAAGGCCCACTTGACTTGGCACTCCAAGATGTCTGGCTCTAGGTGAATGATCATACCATCATGGTTATCTAGGTCATTAAGATCTTTTTTGTATGGTTCTTCTGTGTATTCTTGCCACCTCTTCTTAATATCTTTTGCTTCTGTTAGGTCCATACCATTTTTGTCCTTTATTGTCTCATCCAACACAACAGTTCAAAAGTATCAATTCTTCAGTGCTCAGCTTTCTTTCTGTCTCTTATACACATCTTTAAGATCTTTTTTGTATGGTTCTTCTGTGTATTCTTGCCACCTCTTCTTAATATCTTTTGCTTCTGTTAGGTCCATACCATTTTTGTCCTTTATTGTTCCCATCTTTGCATGAAGTATTCCCTTGGTATCTCTAATTTTCTTAAAGAGATCTGTTGTCTTGCCCATTCTGTTGTTTTCTTCTATTTCTTTGCATTGTTCACTTAGGAAGACTTTCTTATTTCTTCTTGCAATTCTTTGGAACTCTGCATTCAGACAAAATCCAAACGCTTAAATGGAAGATTTTGTTGTTTAGCCACTGAGTCGTATCTGACTCTTTTTCAACCCCATGGACTGTAGCCCGCCAGGCTCCTCTGTCCATGGAATTTCCCAGGCAAGAATACTGGAGTGGGTTGTCATTTCCTTTTCCAGGGGATCTTTTTGACCCTGGGATCAAACCCAAGTCTCCTGCATTGGCAGTTGGGTTCTTTACTACTTATCCACCAGGGAAGCTAAGCCCATAGGGGAAACAGGTAGAGTTGTCAAATAGATTAAACAAATATTAGAATTGTGAAGCATTACAGGGACCAAGAAAGGAAAGAGTTTAAAAAAATGAGATGAGATCAATAGCAACCAGAAATGTTCACGTTTCCAAATAAGTTCTCATTGTCTTTGTTTTATCTGCATGCTTTTGCTGTAATGTATGTCACAAATATGTTCTGTGTTTGGAAGGATATACACCAAACTGTTAATAATTGTTAATCTGTCGGAGTTGGAGTTGGATTTTCTCTTTTCATGTTTGTATCAGGGTCTTGGGAGAAAACAGATGGTACTTTCAAATTAGGATAATCAAAACAGTTACTAAAGAGACTGTTTACAAACATGTGGATGAGGTGTTGGGAAACCACAAAAATTAGTGTAGTATCCCAGGGCTAGCAGCAGCAGGGACTGTTAACACCTTGAGGCCCACAAGAATGAAGAAAAGGAGCAATTTCTGGAATCCAGAGACAAAGAGTGGAGGAGGGACAGCTACCTTGGGAAGGGCTGTGACTTTGGTCAAGAAGGCAACGAGCCAAACAGGGGCGTGAATGCTCTCCTCCCTCTCTTGGATTTCTCATTGCAGACTGCCTAATAGTCAGGGAGCTAGAGTCTAGGCAACTTGTCTATACGGGGCAGCCTCCTGAGGCAGAGCAGGGTGGGAAAGGGTCTGGATGGGAAAATGGAAGATATTCGGCACAGATTGCATTGTATGAATTTAAAAACATGATGGTGTCTTACTTCTCTGTTTGTTTAAAAGGTGTGTGTATAATTTTCTGTATAACTTACACATTCACATAATACAAGGTTTATAAAGTATGTGAGTGTATACATAATGATTAAAAGAAAAAGAAATTGTAACCTCTCTACCAAAATAGGCTCCCTCACTTAGATGGTTTTCCAGTGGAATTTTACAGAACTTTCAAGGGACAAACAGTATTTATTTTATATATGTTGCTCCAGAAAATGAAAAAAAAAAAAGCAAGAGAAGAGCTGCCCAGTTGCCCAGCTCATTTTATACAAAGCTTTATAATCTTGGTTATCAAGTCAAGATAAGGAAAATGAAGATATAAGACAGATAAGGAAGATATAAGATAAGAAAAGCATATACCTGTTTCATTATGGATGTTGGTGCACTAATTCTAAATACAGTATTAGCTAGCCAAATCCAATAGTATGTTTTAAAAAGTACTTTTTTGGGGGAGGGGGAAGCTGGTTCCCTAATCAGGGATTGAACCTGGGCCCTGCCAGTGAAACCACTGACTCCTGGCTACTGGACTGCAAGGGAATTCCCTAAAAGTACATATTGATTAAGTAGTATTTATGCCATAAGGTTTAATAAGGAAATGCCAAATTCTATTGAAAAGTTAGTTGAGATAAAGACTGATAAATGTCTATAAGATTAGCTTTGAGGTACTGGGGGACCTCAGTAAAACTGGACTGGTGCATTGTGAGCAGAAATCATATTAGAGTCTGTTCTGAAATGAGCAGGAGGGGAAAAATGGAGAATATTCTAGAATCAGATAGATGTGGATTTGAATTTTGCTTCAATCTGTGCAGTCTTCTTAACCTCTGTTTCCTCAACTGCAAAAAAGAAACAAAAAGACCTTCTTAACAGAGTTGTTGCGGGGAAGGCAATGGCACCCCACCCCAGTACTCTTGCCTGGAAAATCCAATGGACGGAGTAGCCTGGTGGGCTGCAGTCCATGGGGTCGCTAACAGTCGGACAGACTGAGCGGCTTCACTTTCACTTTTCTCTTTCATGCATTGGAGAAGGAAACGGCAACCCACTCCAGTATTCTTGCCTGGAGAATCCCAGGGATGGGGGAGCCTGGTGGGCTGCCGTCTATGGGGTCACACAGAGTCGGACACGACTGAAGTGACTTAGCAGCAGCAGCAACAGAGTTGTTGAGATGAAATGACATGGCAAATGTGTGTCAGGATGGGTTTTTGGAATATTAACCAATGTTTTACCTGGTCCTTGCATTATTTGGTCCTTTCCAAATAATAGTCCCATAGTCAGATGGGCTATTGGACATTCATTCTTTTGGGAATGATTCACCTAGGAAAAAGCAGAGGAAAAAGAGGTGCTATAGAGTCTCAAAATCTACTCCCCAGACAGAACTCAACATAAAAAGAACACATTTTTAAAAATACCTGATGTTGAGTGAAAGGAATCAGAATTTGCCACCCCAAAATATGTTATTTGGTATAAGATTATTTTAAGCTGAAAACATTTGAGATTTAACAGATGCAGAAAAATAGATTTCTCAAAGCCTCCTTATGTGACTCGAGGCAACAATATTTTGGAAATAAGGCTGCCATACATTACTTTTCAGGGCATATCTGTTCCTGGAAGGGAAAACGAGAATAAAATCTACCCCAAATTCCTTCTCCAGGGCAATTTTATGGCCCTGAAGGAGACAGGAAGACCACTCATACCTATATAAATGTAATAAATATTATTGTGACTTTCTTTTATCCTGTTTATCCTCCTAAAACCCCCAACTTAAAAAATTTTTCCAAAAAGTCATTTATCTTGTTATAAGTCCCTTTCCCCACCCCCACGTTTACTTCCCTGGATGGTAGCTAAGCTCCTGATTCTAACTACTCCTCTGAGTTACTCATCACTGAATTTTCCTGCATGTATGTGCACTGCATGTGGAAGAAAAACCTCTTTTTATTCTGTTAACTGTCTTCATGAGTTTAATTTGCATGACCTCAATTACTGAACTTAAGGATAGGGGAAAAGATTTTTTCTTCCCCTACACGAGTAAGCTAAGATTCCCTGACCTCAGCCCAAATAAAGACTGTCTGGGCTGGCAAGAGGGAGGAGAAGCAAGACATGTTCAGGCACAGTATGCCTCTAGAGAGAGAAACTTTGTCCATGTACATGCTTGTCTCAGAAACATGTTGCTTTGGCCCATTGTGGAATAGGAGCAGTAGGGCATTTCTTGTTTGCTCAAGAGTGACACAGACATGTGGCCCTAAGGGCTTTCAGACTCGAAGGAATCCTGCAGATAAGAGAACACCATGGTGCTTGGGGGCCACTGAAGACCACATGGACTGTGCCAGTATCTCAAAGATGCTGGTATGAATGGATGACAACCAAGGACCACGTTTATCCCCCAAGGGAACCAATCAAGACACCCTAGAACTTAGGAACAATTTGGGTAAAGGATGAGGAAATGAACTTAACTGAAACTTGCCATCCCTGATGACAAGGGCTCAGTAGAAATTAAACTGAATTATAGCAATGGCACCCCACCCCAGTACTCTTGCCTGGAAAATCCAATGGACGGAGGAGCCTGGTGGGCTGCAGTCCGTAGGTTCGCTAACAGTCGGACAGACTGAGCGACTTCACTTTCACTTTTCTCTTTCCTGCATTGGAGAAGGAAATGGCAACCCACTCCAGTATTCTTGCCTGGAGAATCCCAGGGATTGGGGAGCCTGGTGGGCTGCCGTCTATGGGGTCACAGAGTCGGACACGACTGAAGTGACTTAGCAGCAGCAGCATAGAAAACTAAGGCAATTCATGGGTTTCCCAGGTGGCACAGTGATAAAGAATCTGTCTGCCAATACAGAAAACACAGGAGATGCATGTTCAGTCCCTGTGTCAGGAAGATCTCTTAGAGTAGGAAATGGTAATCTACTCCAGTATTCTTGCCTGGAGAATCCCATGGACAGAGGAGCCTGGAGGGCTACAGTCCACAGGGTTGCAAAGAGTCGGACACAACTGAGTGACTGAACACGCATGCAGTACATACACAAGGCTACTCTACAAATACTTCTTGTTTAAGATTAGTATCAGTGGGGCTCATCCAGGATGTCTTACAATTCTGGGGTAAACCATATCTGCTTGAAGACTGAGTATTAACCCTAGAGTAGGATTAGAAATGAGCCATCCTGAGACAAAAACCATGATCTGGTTGGAAATTTGATGTAAAGGTGGTGTGACCTCTCAGAGGTATCTGTTGACTTCAGAAGTACCACTGGACAGTGATGAGACCAAGCGAAAGAATCCTACAGAATGATTAAATTCCCTAGACAGACATAGGGTGATTAATAAAAGAGGGTGTTGGAGTTTGTGTTTATGATTAAATTTTATAAATCAGCGATGAGTGAGGTCCTTGTTATGGATTGAATTATGTGCCCCCCCAAATACATATATGCTGAAGTCCTAAACCCCCAGTACCTCAAAATGTGACCTTATTTGGAAATAGGGTCATTGCAGACATAATTAGTTAAGATGAGGTCATACTGGTCTCTTTGCAAGAAGACAGCCATAAGAAAACAAAGAGACACATAGGAAGAATGTCATTTGCTGGCAGAGGCAGACATTAGTGTTATATAGCTCTATATCAAGGAATGCCAAGGATTGCTGGTGAAACCAGAAGCTAAGAGATAGGCAAGGAGTAAATTCTGCCTTAGAACCTTCATGAGAGCATGGTCCTGCTGACATCTTGAACTTCCAGTCTCCAAAACTGTGAGAGAATAAATTTCTGTTGTTTTAAGCTACCCAGTTTATGGTTATTTGCTGTAGCGGCCCTAGGAAACTATTAGTTATTAGAGTTCCCTTCTCCCAGGATGTCCTGAACCTCTTTTTAGGTAAGGAATAGCAGTTTCAATGGCACTAACCCCAGTTGCCAGAGCAGAGAGGCACTCAAAACACTTCCAAAACTGGTATATCTCTTATTCTGCTGTGAAACTGGTGGCTTGGATATGTGTGAGAAACCGAGTTTTGGAGGATGAAGCTAGTCTCTATAGCACTGTACAGCCCCTGGCTGGAATTATTTAGGACCTTAATATTTCTGCTAAGAGTTTAGGAAAGTGCAAACATTTCTCTCCCCACCCCCTGCTACCGCTACTTTGTGGTAAAAATAGACAATTCCTAAATTCACAAAGAGAATCTATTTAAGCAGAAGTTAAGAGTCATCAGCCCTGACTTCACTCAACCAGTACCAGTCTGCTTACCCCTGGACATCTTGGTACGTAAGAGAAACAGCTCTTTATTAAGCCAGTGATATTCAAGCTTTCTGCTCTTGATAGCCATTGCTAACTATAATGCCAATAACAAAGTAGAAAACGGGAAAAAGAAAAGGATCAATTCTTGTCTTTTGAATTTTAAAACCAGATGTCAGGGTGGTAAAAAAAACACTACTAGCCTCAGGGTATGGGCAATAGGTTTGGAAAATTAAATGATGGCTACTCAACCCTTAGGCCACATAAATATTCCTTGGTCTAGACATAATAAAAAATAAATTGAGTTATGGAAAAAATAAAATTGCATTTCTTGTTACATGAGTTTCTACACTAAGATTTATACTTACCATATAACTCTCATTTGACTGAAAATGTTATTCCTGTCTTACCCTATGAAGTCTTGCTGCTGCTACTGCTGCTAAGTCACTTCAGTCGTGTCTGACTCTGTGCAACCCCATAGACAGCAGCCCACGAGGCTCCTCCGTCCCTGGGATTCTCCAAACAAGAACACACTGGAGTGGGTTGCCATTTCTTTCTCCAATGCACGAAAGTGAAAAGTGAGTCGCTCAGTCGTCTCCAACTCTTAGCGACCCCATAGACTGTGGCCTACCAGGCTCCTCCGTCCATGGATTTTCCAGGCAAGAGTACTAGAGTGGGTGCCATCGCCTTCTCTGTATGAAGACCTACTACCACTCAGAACAGTACTCGTGGTCATTATCTGAAAGTGGTCATTATCTGAAAATTCACTTCTATTCTATACTTCTTAATAGAAATCACCATTCTTTCTCTTCCCAGACTTGAAGGCTTGAGGTTGTCCTTCACTTTTCCATCTTTTTTGTCTCAGGATAGATCCATTATTTCTTGCCTTTTCTTCTATTTCTCTTTCCTTCTCCCTATCTCCCACTCTCTCCCCTCCCTCTTAGCCCACTTGCCTCCCTCTCTCTCCCCATTTCCTTCTTGAGGATTTCCATTATTGGGACTGCTGACATTTTTAGTACATTAATTCTCCCTGCTAAATGGAACTTCAGCTCCAGCAAAGCTGATCTGTGGAGGGAGGTGTTCAGATAGATTGTCTCACACAAAACAACTAAAAATGCTGGATACTATTTTAAAACAAACAAAACTTCTTAAAACCATTAAAGAGATGACAAGATAATAAGGAATCATTGGGCCAAAGTCAATGTGGAATCTCAGAAACAGAAAGGGAGCACAGAAATCTCTTCTCTTTGAGGGTGTATGACAGATCCAGTGAACATGAGCTGCAATTTTCACAGCCCCTTAGGGTCTGGAGTAAAGAAAAAAGCCAGGGTCATGCAAAGTGGATAGTGGTATTAGTACGGCTGCCATTACCACAAATTGGGCGGCTTGAACAACAGAAATGTATTTTCTTCACAGTTTTGGAGGCTAGAAGTCCAAGATCAAGGCATCCACAGGTTTAGTTTAACTCTGAGGCCTCTCTCCTTGGCTTACAGATGGCTACATTTTCTCTGTGTCTTCACTTGGTCTTTCATCTGTGCATGCACCCCCTGGTGTCTTCTTTTGTATCCACATTTCCTCTTAATGAAGACACCAGTCCGGGAATTCCCTGGAAGTCCACTGGTTAGGGCTCGGTGCTTTCACTGACAGGGCCTGGGTTCAGGCCCTGGTCGAGAAAACGGGATCCTGCATGTCATGCAGCACGGGCAAGAGTAAGATGGTAAATTGTATTGCGTATTAAAAAAGAAAAAAGAAAAACACCAGTCAGAATGTATTACAATCACCCTAAGGACCTAGTTTTAACAAACCATCTCTTTCAAGTCCCTGTCTCCAAATACAGTCACATTCTAAGGGGCCAGATATTAGACCTTCACATGCAAATCTGAGAGTGACACAATTTAGCACATAAAAAAAGAGTACAGTATAAAACACACCCCATGCCTTTGACCCCTCTGATGACAGAGAACCAGAAGTAAACAACCCTTCCACCCTCTGTCACCGTGGAGATGCATGGAAGTTTGCTTCAATGATGCGTAATGGGGGGTAAGGGCTCTCTCTGAGAAGCTGTAGCCCCAGGCCTGCTCTCACTGTTGATTAGCAACCCCAATTCACTGGTTCAGAAAGTCTCATGAGCTTAATTCAAATTGGTCCTGCTGTGGTAGCGCTGACCTAAAGCAAACAAACTGCCAGGTATTTCTCCAGCAAAGATGGGTTTATGCAGGATCAGCAAAGAACTGCAATTGGGGGCCTACAAATGTGATGAGCCACGTGCAAGTTCCCACACAGCAAGGGAAGGAGAAGCTTTTACAGAAAGGAAAAGGAAGTTGGGGGGGCTAGAGTAACTGAAGAGCCCATGGCTTCTCATTGGTTGAGTCCTCACCAGGAAAGTTCTTCTTCCTGTTGGGATCTGCTATGGCATGGGGCATGAGTGCTCCCCCTTTTGGTTTCCAGACTCTTACTTAACTGAGATTTCTATTTATTGATTTTTAAATAGTAGTGCCTCTAAATGGTTGACGGGATCAAAATAAATCTCTAGAGAAATGTAACTTCAATCTTAAATTTGAAAAATTCTTAAGCAATTTTGCAAAAAATAAGCACCTCAGGGTTAAAAATAAATAAATACACAAACTAAACAAAGTGCTGCACTCAATATGCCAGCAAATTTGGAAAACTCAGCAGTGGCCACAGGACGGGGAAAGGTCAGTTTTCACTCCAATCCCAAAGAAAGGCAATGCCAAAGAATGCTCAAACTACTGCACAACTGTACTCATCTCACACGCTAGTAAAGTAATGCTCAAAATTCTCCAAGCCAGGCTTCAGCAATATGTGAACTGTGAACTTCCAGATATTAGAGCTGGTTTTAGAAAAGGCAGAGGAACCAGAGATCAAATTGCCAACATCCACTGGATCATCGAAAAAGGAAGAGAGTTCCAGAAAAACATCTATTTCTGCTTTAATGACTATGTGGATTGTCTCACACAAAACATGTTTTTGATGTTTTTGAACTGTGGTGTTGGAGAAGACTCTTGAGAGTCTTTTGAACTGCAAAGAGATCCAACCAGTCCCTTCTAAAGATTAGTCCTGGGTGTTCATTGGAAGGACTGAGGTTGAAGCTGAAACTCCAATACTTTGGCCACCTGATGCGAAGAGCTGACTCACTGGAAAAGAGCCTGATGCTGGGAAAGGTTGAAGGCAGGAGGAGAAGGGGACAACAGAGGATGAGATGGTTGGATGGCATCACTGACTCAACGGATAGGAGTATGAGTAAAATCTGGCAGTTGGTGATGGACAGGGAGGCTTGGAGTGCTGCGGTCCATGGGGTCGCAAAGAGTCGGACATGACTGAGCGACTGAACTGAACTGAACTGAAGCACACACAGAGCATCATGTATGAGAAGCAGGATAAATAACAATGAACGAACATGCAAAGTCTTCAGATACTGAATTTACCAGACAAGGATTAAAAATAAGTGCGACTACCATGTTTAAAGAAATAAAATGAAGGTCTGAAAGCACCTGCAAGTAATAAGAAAAATTTATATAATCAGATTTGAAATACAAATAGAACTTATAGAAATAAAAAATACAATAATTTGATTTTCCCAGCTATTTCATACAAGTTTTAAACAGAAAATGTGAAAGAAACCTGTACACTATTACCTAGATTCAATAATTGTTAACATTATAGCTATGTTACATATTTTTAAATTTGCTGAACCATTTAAAAGTAAATTGTAGACATCATAATAATTTACCCCTGAATGTACTTCTGTGAAATAAAAACACTTTTTCATAACTTCAATGTCATTATCTTATTTAAGAAAATTAATAATTGTCTAATGTCATCTCATATTGAGTCCATATTGAAATTCTGTTTGCAAAAAATGTTTTTTATAGCTGCTTTCTTTTTTGTTATTTTATAACTAGCATCCAATGAAGGCATTGATTTTGGTGGTTTCCTTTTCATTCCCTTTTCATCTGGAACAATACTCTTGCCTTCTCCCTCCCCAACTACCTGCCTGCCCCCACCTATGACACTGATTCTTTTGAAGAGACTACATGGTGAATGCTTACATTCTGGATCTACCTGAGTGCTTCCGTATAGAATTCTTTAACTTATTTTTTGATTTGTCTTAATACTCTGGAAATTAAGCCTGGAAGTTTAAGTTTTGCCAAGAATATGTCACAGGTGATGCTTGTTTATTTCTTAACATAGCATGTTAGGAACTTCCCTAGTAGTCCAGTGGTTAAGACTCTGTACTTCCACTGCCAGGAGCATGGGTTCTATCCCTAGTCGGGGAACTAAGGTCTCACATGCTGTGCAGTCAAAAGAAAAACGAATACAATATATTATTCTGTCTCATTCTTAGTAATATTAACTTTAATGATTTGGTTGAGGGGATGATTGCCAGACATCCTCCCCAAAGTGAAAATTTAAAAATATCTGGACAGTTCATCAATTTCTTATAAACATACATTCACTTTATGACCCAGCAATTCTATACCCAAGTATTTCCCAAGAGAAGTGAAAACTTATGTTCACACAAAAACTTCTACATGAGTTGGTAGTAGCTTTATTCATAATAGCAACTGGAAACAACCCACATACCCTTCAACTGATGAGTGAACAAATAATTGTAGTACATGCTTACAACTGAATCCTATTTAGCAGTAAAAAGGAATGAAATACTGATATAGACAACATATGGGTGACTCTTTTTAAAATTTATTATTTATTTTTGGCTGCATTGGGTCCTTATTGCTGCACGCGAGCTTTCTCTAGCTGCAGCCAGTGGGCGCAACTCTTCATTTTGATGTGCAGGCTTCTCGTTGCAGTGGCTTTCCTCGTGAAGCGTGGGCTCTAGAGTGCAGGCTTAGTAGCTGTGGCGCACGGGGTTAGTTCTTCTGTGGCATGTGGGATCTTCCTGGATCAGGGAACGAAGGATCAAATCCATGTTCTCTGCATTGGCAGGTGGATTCTTAACCACTGGACCACCAGGGAAGTTCTGCATGAATCTTTAATGCATTATGCTAAGTGAAAGATGACAGACTCAAAAAGGCTCCACTGTGTATATTCTATTTACATAACATTCTGGAAATATTAAAAAAGTAGGAACAGAAAACTCTAACCCTAAACCAAGTACCAGTCTTTAAATCTCATACTGAGAGACAGAAGTTTCCAGTGACCAACATACTCACACACTGTTTTCCTGGTAGGAAGGAACCTAGAAAGGTAAAGTATCACTGGGAAGGATTCTAGGTAAAGGTAAAATCAGAGCAAAGGAGTACGGGGTAATTCATCAGGCTCAGAGTGAAGCTTTATGAATGGAGCAGATTTTGACAATTGCCTAATTAACACCCATTCCCCTCCTTCTTCCCAAAAGGACCAGACTTAAGGGAGGTATCCACCTTCCTCCACAAAGCCATATGCTTTACTAAAAACCAGTTATGTTTATCTCACATTCTTTGGCAGGGACAGCTTTAGGAACAGAATTGTGACTCAATTCAGACCGATGAAATCTGAAGGAAAGTCTCTCTAAGGGACTTCTAGGAAATGTTTCCTTTCTCAATTAAAAAAAAAGAGAAAAAGACAAAAGAGATGAGCTGGCTCTTCTTCCTCAGGATGTTATTGTATCTGGATGTGATGTTTGCAAACAGGTGGATTCTCAACCACTGGACCACCAGAGAAGTCCAGACATTTCTAGTTATAGTATAGTCAAATTTATCACTTTTTGCCTTCATAGTTTGGTTTTATGTTTTAATAATTTTTTCACTTCCTTCATCAAAACCTGCTGATCCACAACGTTAGGGCTTTCTGTATATGTTGCTGCTACTGCTGCTGCTGCAGGTCAGGAAGCAACAGTCAGAACTGGACATGGAACAACAGACTGGTTCCAAATAGGAAAAGGAGTATGTCAAGGCTGTATATTGTCACCCTGCTTATTTAACTTATATACAGAGTACATCATGAGAAACGCTGGGCTGGAAGAAGCATAAGCTAGAATCAAGATTGCCGGGAGAAATATCAATAACCTCAGATATGCAGATGACACCACCCTCATGGCAGAAAGTGAAGAGGAACTAAAAAGCCTCTTGATGAAAGTGAAAGTGGAGACTGAAAAAGTTGGCTTAAAGCTCAGCATTCAGAAAATGAAGATCATGGCATCCGATCCCATCACTTCATGGCAGATAGATGGGGAAACAGTGGGTGACTTTATTTTTCTGGGCTCCAAAATCACTGCAGATGGTGATTGCAGCCATGAAATTAAAAGACGCTTACTCCTTGGAAGGAAAGTTATGACCAACCTAGACAGCATATTCAAAAGCAGAGACATTACTTTGCCAACAAAGGTCTGTCTAGTCAAGGCTATTGACTTTATTTTTCTGGGCTCCAAAATCACTGCAGATGGTGATTGCAGCCATGAAATTAAAAGACGCTTACTCCTTGGAAGGAAAGTTATGACCAACCTAGACAGCATATTCAAAAGCAGAGACATTACTTTGCCAACAAAGGTCTGTCTAGTCAAGGCTATGGTTTTTCCTGTGGTCATGTATGGATGAGAGAGTTGGACTGTGAAGAAAGCTGAGTGCTAAAGAATCGATGCTTTTGAACTGTGGTGTTTCAGAAGATTCTTGAGAGTCCCTTGGACTGAAAGGAGATCAGTCCTGGGTGTTCACTGGAAGGACTGATGCTAAAGCTGAAACTCCAATACTTTGGCCACCTCATGTGAAGAGGTGACTCACTGGAAAAGACCCTGATGCTGGGAGGGATTGGGGGCAGAAGGACCAAGGATGAGACGGCTGGATGGCATCACTGACTCTATGGATGTTAAGTCTGAGTGAACTCCAGGAGTTGGTGATGGACAGGGAGGCCTGGCGAGCTGAGATTCATGGGGTCGCAGAGTTGGACACGAGTGAGCGACTGAACTGAAATGAATCACCCTCTGGCCTATATGAATGGTGGCTCCTGGAGCACTAAGTACATGGCATTCCCTTCTTAAGTTTTGCAAGGCAGTCTGACTTAAAGTCTTTAGGAGAACCCCCTATAAATAATGCTATCATGAAAGTTGCAAAGTTTTGTTCCTCTTACTTAAATCTTAATGAATCTATAATCTATTTTTGTCTCTAAGATTAGGATCTAGTTGTATTTAGGTCCCAGGGTTATTGATTGGTTAGTCCATCCTTTCCCTCACTAATCATCATGACCTCACCCTCTGTCATGGTGTCCATATACTTTTGTGTTTGTGTATGGTCTCTCTGTTCTGTATTCTGTCTATCCCCCACCCATACCATACAGTCTTAGTCTTAGTTACTGTACCTTATGTCTTGATATCTTGTAGGTAAAACTTCCACCTATTCTACTTAAAAAGTGTCTTATTATTGATTTCTTGGTTTTGAATTTTAAAATCACCTTAGTAATATTTTGGAGAAATTCAGTGGGATTTTGATTGGAATTACATTGAATTTATCAATTATTGTATAGAATTAGCATCGTTATAACACTGGGTCTTCCTACACATGAATATAGTAGTTTTCTTCATTTAATGCCTATCAATAAAGTTTATCATTTTCTTTACAAGGCCTTTTGCATTTTTGTTAAATCTATACTTAAACATATTTTATATTTTTAGTCACTATCCATGAATGGGATATTTTTAAAATTATAGTTCCAAACTATTTGCTGTTCATCTTTAGGAATACAGTTTTAAAATATACATTTTGGTTTTATATCCAGAAATATCCTTGAACTTTTCTGTTGATTTTAAAATTTGTTAAGTTTGCTTAGATTTTCTGTGCAAATAATCATATTATACAATAACAATTTTTTCTTCTTAAAAAATTTTTAATATATTCTTTCTTGTCTTACTACTATGGCTAGGACTTCCCGTGTATCACTGAATAGAAATAGTGTTAGGGTGCATACTTGTTTTTTACTTTAAATGTTTGATTATTAGTTATAACACTGTTTACTCTGTGCTTTTAGTAAATATGCTTCATTAAGTTAAGGAAGCTTTTTCCTCTACCTAGAGCATTAAGGATGTTTTAAATTTTGTTTTGTGGAAGGATATTGATTTACATCAATGTTTTTTCTGTGTCTGATCAAATGGATCAAGTGGTTTCTTATATTTAATTTATTCTATCAAAACTACATTGAAAAAATTTTGTTATAAAATTATACCTGCATTCCTGAATAAATCTAGTTAAAAAGTAATGCATATATGTGTGTGTCTTATTGGATTTCTAAATTTTGGTTTAGTGAAAGTGAAGTCGCTTAGTCGTGTCCGACTCTTTGCGACCCGGTTGACTGTAGCCCACCAGGCTCCTCTGTCCATGGAATTCTCCAGGCAAGAATACTGGAGTGGGTTGCCATTTCCTTCTAGCATTTTTATCTTGATTAACCATGAGTGAGGCTGAGTTTTCATTTACTGCTTTGTTTTCAGAAGGAGTTATTTGTCCCTATTGTTCCTTTTCTGGAATAATCTGCATAAGTTTAGGACCACCTGTTTCTTTTCTTCTATTTCTTTTTTCTTTCTTTCTTTTCGGTAGAAATCACCTGTAAAGTCATCTGGGTCTGGCTGTTTGTGTAGTTAAGTCAATTTTGTTAATTGTCATAGTCTACTCATAGTTGAGTCAATTTTGGTAAATTATATTTTTTCAGGAAACTGCCATCTCTTTCCTAATTCATAGGCATAATGTTGTTCATAATATTCTCTTATTTTAAAAATCACTGCTCTATCTGTTATGTCCCTTTTTTAAAAACCTAATTTGTAAAAGGATTTCGATCTTACTTGCTATTTCAGAGAACTAGCTTTTGTATTTTGTTTTCTATTTTATTGATTTCTGCATTTTCCCCTTTAAATTTCCCTAGGTTAATTCTGTTGTCCCTTTATTAACCTCTTGATTATTGAGGTCCTCATTTTCTAACATTCTCTAATATAACGCTTTGAGGTTGCAAACTTGTCCTTTAGGTACTCTTAAAAGCGCATTTCACAAATTCTGATATGTATTTTCTCAACAATTCAGTTTTAAATATTTTTCACTTTCTATTTGTGCCTAACAACCTGTCTTTGGCTCTCCAGACCTACTCACTGTCTTCTCTCTCCACTCTACTCTCTGCCCCACAGGCTGCTGTGTCCTCTGTCTTCCAGTTGAGTCTCTCAGAGCTATCTGAGATGCTGCCTCCAGGCTGCAGTCCTCATTTTGTACCAAATAAAACTTAACTCACAACTCTCAAGTTGTGCATCTTTTTTTAGTCGACATTCTCATCGACTAGATTTAAGAGTTCCATTTGCTTTACGTACTCTCTAACACTTGGTATAGGAAGTCATTTAATCAGTCTGGTAAGTGTGGCATGGTATTTTACTGCAATTTTAATTTCTATTTGTCATAGGGAGGCCTGGCGTGCTGTAGTTCATGGGGTCACAAAAGAGTCAGACACGACTTGAGCGACTGAACTGAACTGAATGACTAATAGGGTTTCCTTGGTGGCTTAGACTGTAAAGAATCTGCCTGCGATGCAGAGGTGGATTCAATCCCTGGGTGCCTGGGTTCAATCCCTGGGTCCAAGAAATCCCCTAGAGAAGGAAGTGGCAACCCACTCCAGTATTCTTGCCTGGGAAATCCCATAGACAGAAGAGGCTGGCAGGCTACACTCCATGGGGTCACAAAGAGTCAGACACGACTGAAGCAACTTAGCACTTAGCACGCATGCTGTCTTCCAGTTGGGTTGCTAGGAGAGATTCCTGGCAAGATATGGTAGAGGAGAAGGACAGTGAGGTTAGGGTATTTATTTTCCTGGTCTTATAGTGATATACTTACTGCTGCTGCTGCTGCTGCTAAGTTGCTTCAGTTGTGTCCAACTCTGTGCGACCCCATAGACAGCAGCCCACCAGGCTCCCCTGTCCCTGGGATTCTCCAGGCAAGAACACTGGAGTGGGTTGCCATTTCCTTCTCCAATGCATGAAAGTGAAAAGGGAAAGTGAAGTTGCTCAGTCATGTCTGATTCCATGCAACCCCATGGACTGCATAACGCCAGGCTTCCCTGTCCCTCACCATCTACTGAGGTTGTTCAAACTCATGTCCACTGAGTCGGTGATGCCATCCAACCATCTCATCTTCTGTCATCCCCTTCTCCTCACACCTTCAATATTGCCCAGCATCAAGGTCTTTTCCATTGAGTCAGTTCTTCTAATCAGGTGGCCAAACTATTGGAGCTTCAGCTTCAGCATCAGTCTTTCCAATGAATATTCAGGACTGATTTCCTTTAAGATTCACTGGTTGGATCTCCTTGTAGTTCAAGGGACTCTCAAGAGTCTTCTCCAACACCATAGTGCAAAATCATTAATTCTTCGGTGCTCAGCTTTCTTTATGGTCCAACTCTCACATCCATATATGACCACTGAAAAAACCATAGCTTTGACTCTGAGGACCTCTGTCAGCAAAGTGATGTCTCTGTTTTTTAAAATGCTGTCTAGGTTGGTCATAGCTTCTCTTTCAAGGAACAAGCGTCTTTTAATTTCAAGACTGCAGTCACCATCTGCAGTGATTCTGGGGCTCAAGAAAATAGTATGTCACTGTTTTCACTGTTTTATCATGTATTTGTCATGAAGTGATGTGATCAGATGCCATGATCTTCGTTTTCTGAATGTTGAGCTTTAAGCCAACTTTTTCACTCTCCACTTTTACTTTCATCAAGAGGCTCTTTAGTTCTTCTTTTCTTTCTGCTATAAGGGTTGTGTCATCTGCATATCTGACGCTATTGATAGTTCTCCTTGCAATCTTGATTCTAGCTGTGCTTCATCCAACCCGGCATTTCCCATGATGTACTCTACATAGAAGTTAAATAAGAAGGGTGACAATATACAGCCTTGACATACTCCTTTCCCAATTTGGAACCAGTCAGCTCTTCCATGTCCAGTTCTAACTATTGCTTCTTGACCTGCATACAGATTTCTCAGGAGGCAGGTCAGGTGGTCTGGTATTCCCATCTCTTTCAGAATTTCCCCCAGTTTGTTGTGATTCACAGAGTCAAAGGCTTTGGTGTAGTCAATAAAGCAGAAGTAGACGTTTTTCTAGAATTCTCTCGCTTTTTCAATGATCCAACAGATGTTGGCAATTTGATCTTTGTTTCCTCTGCCTTTTCTAAATCCAGCTTGACCATCTGGAAGTTCTCAGTTCACGTACTGTTGAAGCCTCACCTGGAGAATTTTGAGCATTGTTTTGCTAGCATGTGAGATGAGTGCAGTTATGTGGTAGTTTGAATATTCTTTGGCATTGCCTTTCTTTGGGACTGGAATGAAAACTGGCCTTTTCCAGTCCTGTGGCCACTCTGAGTTTTCCAAATTTGCTGGCATACTGAGTGCAGCACTTCCACAGCATTATCTTTTAGGACTTGAAATAGCTCAACTGGAATTCCATCAACTCCACTAGTTTTGTTTGTACTGATGCTTCCTAAGGCCCACTTGACTTTGCATTCCAGGATGTCTGGCTGTAGGTGAGTGATCACACCATTGTGGTTATCTATTCATTAAGATCTTTTTTGTATAGTTCTTCCATGTATTCTTGCCACCTTTTCTTAGTATCTTCTTCTTCTGTTAGGTCCATACTCTTTCTGTCCTTTATTGTGCCCATCTTTGCACGAAATGTTCCGTTGGTATCTCTGATTTTCTTGAAGAGATCACTAGTTTTTCCCATTCTGTTGTTTTCCTCTATTTCTTTGCATTGATCACTGAGGAAGGCTTCCTTATATCTCCTTGCTATTCTTTGGAACTCTGCATTCACATGAACTTTCCTTTTCTCCTTTGCCTTTCACTTTTCTTCTTTTCTCAGCTATTTGGAAGGCCTCCTCAGACAGTTAGTTTGCCTTTTTGCATTTCTTTTTCTTGGGGATGGTCTTGATCACTGCCTCCTGTACAATGTCATGAACCTCTCTCTGTCCATAGTTCTTTAGGTACTTTGTCTTTAAGATCTAATCCTTTGAATCTATTTGTCACTTCCACTGTATAATAGTAAAGGCTTTGGTTTAGGTCTACCTGAATGGTCTGGAGTTTTCCCTACTTTCTTCAATTCAATTTTCTTGAATTTGGCAATAAAGAGTTCATAATCTGAGCCACAATCAGCTCCCAGTCTTGTTTTTGCTGACTGTATAGAGCTTTGCCATCTTCAGCTGCAAAGAATATAATCAATCTGATTTCAGTATTGACCACCTGGTGACATCCATGTGTACAGTCGTCTCTTGTGTTGTTGGAAGGGAGTGTTTGCTATGACCAGTGTGTTCTCTTGGCAAAGCTCTGTTAGCCTTTGCCCTGCTTCATTTTGTTCTCCAAGGCCAAACTTGCCTGATCCTCCAGGTATCTCTTGACCTCCTATTTTTGTATTCCAGTTCCCTATGATGAAAAGGACATCTTTTTTTTGGTGTGTTCTACAAAGTCTTGTAGATCATAGAACCATTGAACTTCAGTGTGTTCNCTTTTCTCCTTTGCCTTTCACTTTTCTTCTTTTCTCAGCTATTTGGAAGGCCTCCTCAGACAGTTAGTTTGCCTTTTTGCATTTCTTTTTCTTGGGGATGGTCTTGATCACTGCCTCCTGTACAATGTCATGAACCTCTCTCTGTCCATAGTTCTTTAGGTACTTTGTCTTTAAGATCTAATCCCTTGAATCTATTTGTCACTTCCACTGTATAATAGTAAAGGCTTTGGTTTAGGTCTACCTGAATGGTCTGGGGTTTTCCCTACTTTCTTCAATTCAATTTTCTTGAATTTGGCAATAAACAGTTCATAATCTGAGCCACAATCAGCTCCCAGTCTTGTTTTTGCTGACTGTATAGAGCTTTGCCATCTTCAGCTGCAAAGAATATAATCAATCTGATTTCAGTATTGACCACCTGGTGACATCCATGTGTACAGTCGTCTCTTGTGTTGTTGGAAGGGAGTGTTTGCTATGACCAGTGTGTTCTCTTGGCAAAGCTCTGTTAGCCTTTGCCCTGCTTCATTTTGTTCTCCAAGGCCAAACTTGCCTGATCCTCCAGGTATCTCTTGACCTCCTATTTTTGTATTCCAGTTCCCTATGATGAAAAGGACATCTTTTTTTTGGTGTGTTCTACAAAGTCTTGTAGATCATAGAACCATTGAACTTCAGTGTGTTTGGCATTAGTGGTTGGGGCATAGACTTGCATTACTGTGATACTGAATGGTTTTCCTTGGAAATGAACAGAGATCATTCTGTCATTTTTGAGACTGCACCCAAGTACTGCATTTCAGACTCTTTTGTTGACTATGAGGGCTACTCCATTTCTTCTAAGGGATTCTTGCCCACAATAGTAGATATAAGAGTCATCTGAATTAAATTCGCCCATTCCAGTCCATTTAGTTCACTGATTCCTAGAATGTTGATATTCACTCTTGCCATCTCCTGTTTGACTACTTCCAATTTACCTTGATTCATGGACCTAACATTCCAGGTTCCTATGCAATATTGGCATCAGATATTTACAGCATTGGACTTTACTTTTATCAGCAGTCACATCTACACCTGGGTGTTGTTTTCACTTTGGCTCCATCCCTTCATTCTTTCTGGAGTTAGTTCTCCAATTTTCTCCGGTAGCATATTGGGGAGTTTATCTTTCAGTGTCATATATTTTTGCCTTTTCATACTGATGTTTAAGTTTGGGATAGTTGCTCTTTGTCATCCAAAACTTTAATTTTCCATTATTCAATGTACAATATTTTTGCAATTTAATTTCCTGAGCATAATCCATGTTTTTTAAAGAATGTATTTTCCATGATTTGGGGGACATATTCAAATATATTTTCTTGTGATTCTAAAGAACTTTCATATTCTTTAAAAATAAAACTATCAAGGTTTTGTTATTAATTTCCTGTCTCCTTTCTTTTAGCTTATTTTTAAAATTTCTACAAAATCTTTTCTAGAGTCGTGGATATCACAATCTTTACCACTTTTTCATAAGATTTATTTAAAAATGACATCATGATATCTGAACCCTAAGACTTTGGAAATAAACCTACAGATCTCATTGTTAGCCTCTGCATTTAATAAAGATACAGAAATAATTGCACATAGTTTTTGTAGTCAATGGTGTTAGACTAAATTATTTGGAAACTGATTTTGCATGGTGGCTTCAGAGACACAGACTTTAGGATTAAGGCCTTTAGGAAGGAAAAGGTCACACTGTTTCTTGCTCTGGTCTTTCCTCTCCTTTTTTTGCACCTTTGTGTGAATGTGAACCAGTTTCCCAAATCCACGACTAGTTCCTGGGCTTCCTCAACCCACCTAGAAACTGTAGCAACCTGGGAGGTGTGTCATTTAATTGACAACACTCTTGATTAGGAGTACAGGCCAATCATATAACCCTATGGTTACTTTGACTTGACTTGTTTTTAAAATTCATCTCAATTGGAGAAGGAAATGGCAACCCACTCCAGTGTTCTTGCCTGGAGAATCCCAGGGACAGAGGAGCC
>SJYX01009081.1:0-39134 GCA_006410675.1 Oreotragus oreotragus
CAACTTGATGGACATGAGTCTGAGCAAGCTCTGGGTATTGGTAATGGACAGTGAAGCCTCGCGTGCTGCAGTCCATGGGGTTGCACAGAGTAGGACATGACTGAGCAACTGAACTGACTGAGACCTCAGTTCCAATCTGGTTTCAGCAAATTTTCACTATTTGACTTTGGGCAGTTACTGCTTAGTTTTATGAGCTTCAGTTCCTTTGTCTATAAAATGGGGCTAATAATTAACACAACTCAGAAATTGTTTGGACTCAATAAAATTTAAACTACATAGCAAATTTGTCTTTCAAGTTCACCATATTCTGACTTCCACTTACTTTTCCAATCTTTTCTCCAGTCTCCCTTCTCCACTCCCACACAAACTCAGTTGCAGCTGCACAGACTCGGTGACCACACTGGAATGTGCTTTGCACATCCATCCTTGTGGCTTTGGCCCTGTAGTGTCTCTCATCTGGAATATTCCATTGTCCATGTTTAAGACTCAGCTCACCTCTTCTGTGAATCCTGCTTTCACAATCCTTACTTTGATCTCCTGGAGAATTTCTGATTGAATACACTTACCATCTTTTATTGGATTTTTTCTTTCTCTCATATCTTGTGTCCCCAACTAAATCACATTTAAACCTCTTCACCCCCCTCACCCATCCAGTACCATACTGGAGTAAGTGGTACCATCATTGAGTATATGGTACTCAATGAATATTTGCTGAATGTTGTATCTTCTTTCTTCTTCCCTCATAGCTCAGTTGATAAAGAATTTACCTGCAGTGCAGGAGACCCAGTTTCAATCCCTGGGTCAGGAAGATGCTCTGGAGAAGGAAATGGCAACCACTCCAGCATCCTTGCCTGGAAAATCCCATGGGCAGAGGAGACTGATGGGCTGCAGTCCATGGGGTCACAAAGAGTTGGGCACAACTGAGTNGCACAAGCTGGAACCAAGATTGCCGGGAGAAATATTAATAACCTCAGATATGCAGATGACACCACCCTTATGGCAGAAAGTGAAGAGGAACTAAAAAGCCTCTTGATGAAAGTGAAAGAGGAGAGTGAAAAACTTAGCTTAAAGCTCAACATTCAGAAAACGAAGATCATGGCATCCGGTCCCATCACTTCACGGGAAATAGATGGGGAAACAGTGGAAACAGTGTCAGACTTTATTTTGGGGGCCTCCAAAATCACTGCAGATGGTGACTGCAGCCATGAAATTAAAAGACGCTTACTCCTTGGAAGAAAAGTTATGACCAACCTGGATAGTATATTGAAAAGCAGAGACATTACTTTGCCGACTAAGGTCCATCTAGTCAAGGCTATGGTTTTTCCTATGGCCATGTATGGATGTGAGAGTTGGACTGTGAAGAAGGCTGAGTGCCGAAGAATCGATGCTTTTGAACTGTGGTGTTGGGGAAGACTCTTGAGAGTCCCTTGGACTGCAAGGAGATCCAACCAGTCCATTCTGAAGGTGATCAGCCCTGGGATTTCTTTGGAAGGAATGATGCTAAAGCTGAAACTCCAGTACTTTGGCCACCTCATGCGAAGAGTTGACTCATTGGAAAAGACTGATGCTGGGAGGGACTGGGGGCAGGAGGAGAAGGGGACGACCGAGGATGAGATGGCTGGATGGCATCACAGACTCGATGGACGTGAGTCTGAGTGAACTCTGGGAGTTGGTGATGGACAGGGAGGCCTGGCGTGCTGCGATTCATGGGGTCGCAAAGAGTCAGACATGACTGAGTGACTGAACTGAACTGAAGGAGGGACCACTTGGTACTATCTTTACAGCTTACTGTGAAACTTTTCTATTTCAAAATAGAAAAATTTATCACTTTGCTTTGTCTTAAGTAAGCGCAGAAAGCAGCAAGGGAAGTATCTTGTTTAGCATCCCCCCTCAAAATTCTCAGGCAAGTAGGGATTGGGAGTGAGATTTTGAACACTTTTTATTCCCTCTAGGTTTCACTTCAGTTTTTTTTTTTTTTTTAAACTTGTATGGAGAATGGAGGGTTCGATGCCTTCTGTTGACTGCTAAGATTTGACTGCATAGCTGAAAGCTAAAACTTGTCAAAGGCTAGCAGTCTGTCTCCAGCTTTAGCCAGATGAAGCCTCTAAACATCATCACAAGGTTTCAGCCACCAACCAAATGTACCACTAGATGAAGTTCAATGCTGGGGTTGGGAGAGGGTAAAAAGGGGGACAAAGAGCATGGCACATTTTTCACAAAAGACATGCTCCGTTTTCTTGTGACCAAGTACGTTCTCATGCTCTGCCAACAACAATATTCAGTTTTGAGATCCAGTCTTGGATAGTAAAACCTTCAGCACTTTACACAGCTAAGGGTTTCTTTCTATTTTATTTTTTCTCCTTCACATGAACATGGAGATTCAATTACCTTCTGAGAGTGAAACAAGAGCGGGTGCAACTCTGTGGCTAAAATTGTCTGAGAACATTCATGTGTAATCATATAATCTTGTGCGGTAATGGGGCATGCCTAGATTGCAGTCATATTGAATTAATTATATTGTCTTTTGCCTGAAGAAAGAGTGCTAATGAAATAAAAAGAAAGAAAAGAATAATAATGAAAAGAAAGACCAAGCAGCAGGGATTTGTCAGCCTTTCCCCAGAACTGTGCAAATGGTAGAGACAATGAATCTCCCTCAACCCAGCCATACTCTAGCTTTTTACACTCTGGATCTCTTACCTGTCTTCATGCTTTTTAGCCATGGGAAGTCTAGGAGAGACCTCAGGCTGGTATCATTCATTATAAATCAAGCAGGTACAAGTGAAGTGGGCTCTTCTTTATGTTTTAGGGTAAAGACTAGATTTTTATATATTAAAAAAATAAGGCCATAAATCATTGTGGCCTAAATAAATGAGAAAGCAATAGTACAACAGTGAGAAATGCAATTGGAGGAGATGCTTCAAGGACCCAGGTTTCCTCTTTCTTGTTGCTATGCTAGCGTCAGTTGTTGTTCTAACCACAGGGTTGGATCTGGGTCTTGCCAAGTTAACATTTTATAGCCTGTGGAAAGGGCAAGTTTTGTTGAGAGTGTCTCTAGTTTTACAATTCCATATCAAAGTCTGATTTGACTGCTCACATCCTAAACACATGGATTTATCCAGATATAGGGAATCTATAAAATACAAGCTCTGGCTCTCAAGCTAGGCAGTCCATCCTCAAAAGAAAGCAAGAGACAATAGGCACTGAAGGGACAGTTAGTCTCTCGTCCACATTTCCCATCTTACCACCATTCCCCTAGATGTCCCGGATTCCAACTCAGAAATATATTTGTGTCCTGAGATGTTAAGATCTCCATGAGTCAGTCAATATGGACAGAGCAGAGTTTCAGGATAAAGTTGGTACCAGTCAGTCGATCTGTGCTCTGAATGTTATTATAGCCTTCATAGGACATTGATGGGAAGAGGAACCAATGAGAAAGGTGAAGCTTGAATGGAGTTCCCTCCACTGTATGCTCTTCTGATGTTTATCCCAAGTCCTTCCATTCCCCTGAGACCTCATTTTCTAAAATTCAAAGTCTAACTTCCTCTGCTCTGCTTTTTTAGCTCTGGTTTTCCTTCCATAAGGTGTAAGGACAGACTGTGAAACTAACTAAAAGAAGGGTGGGCCAGAGGGATAACAGAAAATTGCAAAAATGAAATTAACAATAAATTTAGGAGTATATACATTATGCATTTTTATATTCTCAGACCCCAGAACAGTACCTGACATGTAGTAAGTTTTAAGAAATATTTCCTGAAGTGAATTATATTTTTTTGAGAGCAAAGATAATTCTGAGCTAGTCTTCTGAGATACCAGACAGGAGGTTTTACTCCACCATTTTCCTCATTAGCCCCTGCAGTACAGTTCTGCCAGGTATTTAGTAACTAAGTTTTTGCTCCAGAAACCTCAAGTACAAACCAAGTAGACACTGAAATAACATAGGTCAAGATTTAGCTTGCTTCTGTGTTCCAAACAAAAGATAAGCTGTTCCTTTTCAAACAGATAAACCACGTTAAGTTCACTGTGCTATTGCATTAACAAAATACGGTGTTCAAAACACCGTGTTGATGGCCAACAAGGAACATGTAACATTCATTTATTTAATCTATCCACTTTGCACAGATTTCTGATAAAGTTAAATAGATCTTTTTTCTCATTTTTTTTCTTATAGACTTCTAAAACTGTATACTCATTTGTTCTTTAAGGGCATCTTGTTTTTCATATATAATGCAATCATTTGCATCATTCAAAGGCTTTCTTCCTTTTAATTAATTGGAAACACTCTTTCTAAGTATATCTTGACCTTAATCACTACAAGACCCATCAGACATCCCCTTCTATCTCACAAAATGCTTACATGTTCTAAATAATGAAAACTTTCAAATAAACCTTTACGCAGCTTTGCTGGGCCCATCATGTACAGCACAAAATATTACATCGGAAATGAGGGCTAACATTTTTTTTTTCTTTTCTGCACTTTGCATTTTACACATCAGCTTTCACTTTCATTATTACTTTCATTATTTGACAATTGTCACAGCTTCATAATGAGTTATTTTTATTATCAAAACTATATAGATGAGGAAATTAGGGCTCAGAAACATACCTAAGGCGACACAATCAAGATCCAAATTCAGGTCCACTGACTTCAAATATTTTCCTACACCAACGTTTCCCCCTTTTGTGCTTTGTTTACAAAATGTCAATATTTGTCACTGAAGCTTAAGGTTGCTCATAGACCTTCTCCCATAAGCTGTTGTTGACCATGGAAATATATCAAGAACAAAAAGAAAGTTTCAAAGACAGTCTGGAGACATTTTTGAATGTAATGTCCACAAAGGATGATCAGCATAAAAGATAATCAGCTTTGCATGGTCAGACAGGTAGTGGAAAGTAACATTAGTAAGAAGAGCTGAGTGTGGTTTACTCCTCCACAGCTTCTCAGTACTAGTTGCCAGATAGGAAATAGTGAAGCCATGTTTTTAATCCAAATCTCTGATTCCAGCACCACAGTTCAAAAGCATCAATTCTTCAGCGTTCAGCCTTCTTTATGGTTCAACTCTCAACTGTGGTGCTGGAGAAGACTGTTGAGAGTTCTTTGGACAGCAAGGAGATCAAACCGGTCAATCCTAAAGGAAATCAACCATGAATATTCATTGGAAGGACTGATGCTGAAGCTGAAGCTCCAATACTTTGGCCACCTGATGTGAAGAGCTGACACATTGGAAAAGACCGTGATGCTGGGAAAGATTGAAGGCAGGAGGCAAAGGGGGTGACAGAGGATGAGATGTTTGGATGGCATCATCAATTCAATAAACATGAGTTTGAGCAAACTCTGGGAGATGGTGTAGGGCAGGGAAGAATGGTGTGTTGCAGTCCATGGGGCTGCAAAGAGTCAGATATGGCTGAGCATCTGAACAACAACTGATTCCAGAAACAGACACCATTCCTATGCTCTCCTATCTCCCTAATTAGACTTAAAGTCATCAAAAACATGCTATGTGATGACAGGCAGAGGTGAATTTGTTTCTCCATGTAATTCATAATGGTTGACAAGAAAAGGCTATGTAGTTAATTTTTTTTTAAGATTTAAAAGATTCTTCTTTGGGGACAATCATGAGTTTTCTATATTGGCAGCTCTAGAGGAATACTTGTCAGAAACAGTTACAGGAGGAACTCTGGAAAAGGAAAATCATAGAGAAGGGCTTTGTGTATTCTAAAAGGATTTTTCCTGTTGTCAGGAAATGAGTTCTTTCTTAGGAAGTCATCGGGGAAGGCAATGGCATCCCACTCCAGTACTCTTGCCTGGAAACTCCCATGGACGGAGGAGCCTGGTAGGCTGCAGTCCATGGGGTCGCTGAGTCAGACACGACTGAGCGACTTCACTTTCACTTTTCACTTTCATACACTGGAGAAGGAAATGCAACCCACTCCAGTGTTCTTGCCTGGAGAATCCCAGGGATGGCGGAGCCCAGTGGGCTGCCATCTGTGGGGTTGCAGAGTCGGACACAACTGAAGCGACTTAGTAGCAGCAGCAGCAGCAGCAGCAGGAAGTCATTGAAACAGATGCCTGTCCCTCTTGCTATGGTTCCATTTACTTATTAATTCATCCATTTTTAAAATTATCTCCTCTATGCTAGGCTGTTTGCTACATGATGAATAAAACATGGGTCCTGACCTCAAAGATTTGTGGCACCTGGAGAAATGGGGAGGAAGTAAAGTTTGAGTGAGATCATAGTTCCTGAGAGAGTGAGAGATGCGGATGAAGACTCAAAATTGAACAGGCAAGTCCAGTATATTGTCACCAAGGGCAGACTGCTGCTCGGTCTCCTGTAGCAGGGAATCTACCCCAGCTTTGAGGGTCAGGAAAGACTTACAAAGGGCCAGCACTCAGAGTGGGTCCTGAATTAGGAATAAAGAAGCTGAGCGGATTGGATACATCAAATATGCTTCCAGAAAGCAGTTGGGTTTAGAGGAAGATGAGGAAGCTTGAGGCCAAGAGTACTTTACCTTACCTTACTGCACAGGCCCCCTCCAAGACCCCTGGAGGAATCCTAGAGATGGGTCCACGGTCATTTGTTTAGTAAAATTTTAGAAAGTAGGTTCATAGCTCCTAAAGATTAAGAATCCTGTTTCTCCCTTTCCACTATGATTTTCCCTCCATTAGATGCCACGTTCAGTTGGGTTGTCAGAGGGGCTGCAGTCATTTCTGAGATCCAGTCTAGGGGAAGCTGAGTTGGGGATACCTTTATTTTGCAGTGGGTGGGATACATTTTATGACTTAAAGTCTCCTCCTTGCATGTCTCCTGTCCATGTCCTTCCATACCAAGGGACATGTTTCATGACAGAATGACCTCCCAACTGCATGTAACTCCCCTCCCAAGCCATCCTAAGCAAACCCTGGCAAGGGGAAGCTGAATTATTTTTCTGTTCTTTTCATAGAAAATAATATTACACAGTTGGTTGTCTCACAAAGAGGCAGTTAAAGAGTATGCAACCAAAAATGGGTATATTTTCCCTGCATATCCAACTTGGAATATGACTGAATTTGCTATCCCAGAACATAATAAATTACCTCAAGGTTTTATGAACATATAGAGAATGTGTTCCATCTTGTGATGCCCTGTTCATATCTCCCGATCTTCCTTAGAAGTCACAGGCTTTCAGGCATACAGATAACTTTCTGTGTGTCTCTTTGTTGAGAGCATTCAAATAGCTATGAAAGTATGCTCAGTCTGAAAACAGGGCAGGGCGGACTGATGGGCCAGGAGCAACCCTGAGCCAGTGAGGGACTGTGATTGGTGGACAATGCCCCAACTTTTTCTTCCCACAGTGGGTTAGCTCTGAATCGTGTCCTTCTGGCTATCATGATAACACAGCCCTCGATCTCTGCCTTTGAGTTTCCTTTGCTATGGCAGAGGACCCTGGATGGACACTCTGCTGCATGGGTGTCCATGCCTGTGGATAAAGCATTCTGTGTTCCCAGTCCCACTGTCGTGTCTGGCTCTTTGTGACCCCATGGACCCACCAGGCCCTCTGTCCACGGAATTTTACAGGCAAGAATACTGGAGTGAGATGCCAAATCATAAGCATTCCATAAGCCCTGGTTCGTGGTGCTAGCTGAAATTTAGTGGGCTGGAATGGCAAACCCATACCCAGAAAATGTGTCTATCCATTTCAGAATGAAAGGGTCCTGTGCTGTCACTTTCACACTAAGGTCGTTTCCTCGAGAAATAGGGCCATATCAAGGATCCAGAGCTGTTTACTTTTGCTGGCAGGTTGGTAATCAAGAGGTAATAAGAACTAGCAGTCTTGGAAGGTTGGCACCCATGTTGTTGAGCCCATATGTAGTTTTGTCTGTGTTACAAACCACAGCATTCATGGGTCCTAAGTGCCAATCTGGAGTTGCTGATAACCAAGGCTGGCTAATATCAACTAGCTAAGTCTACTTGGTTGCTCATTTTGTCTACTCAGTTATTCAGTGTGTCTTCAATAATTGATGATGGTTAAAAAAAAAAAAAAGAAAGAAAGGTTTGATGCTCATTCATTGCATCTAACCAGACTTCCTTGTCTCCAGTCTTTTAACTCTTTTTTATTCCAAGCCCCTGACCAAATTGTCAAGTCATTGACCACTGTCTGAAAATCTGCACATGGCCTCCCTTTGGGCTACTTCTCTTTTCACATAAAGTGGAAAACCAGATACATTGCTCATAGCTCCACCCACTGAGATTAGTCCCCTCATCCCTGTCTTTCAAGGCTCCTAGAATGTCTATAATAGAGCTGCCGTCTATGGGGTCACACAGAGTCAGACACTACTGAAGTGACTCAGCAGCAGCAGCAGCAGCATGTACCACGCTGACCCTTCTGTAAACTAAGCTTGAGATTTTTCCTACTCCATCAACTGCTTCTATGGGGTATCCTGCCCCAGTATGATCATAAGAGTCGATCAGTGCAATTGAGGTGAGTAACATGGGAGTCTGGACTATCTCATGTTCACAGATCCTGCTCAGGCTCAACCTGAATGTACTCCTCCCATCTTCCAAGGAGCTACTGTTGCGCTGACTTTGTGACTGGACGGGTTTAACAGGACTCAACTTATAATGGACAGTTCCAGTGGCACGGCCACTTGGCACCTCATAGCCAAGTGTTCTTTCTTCACCAGGGCACTATTCCAGATGCTGCTTCTCAAAAGGCATATAATTCTCTGCTGCAGATGGCATGGCCTCCCTCCAGAATCCCAGTGGCCTGACTTGTGATTCTTGCCCTGAGGCTGCCATAGACTCTGTATGTGGTCTTTTCCCACCACAGACACCTCCAGCACCAGGGAGTCTTTATCATATGGCGAAAGTGGCTGGACTGCTTGCATTGCTGTTAGAGCTGGCTGCAGAGTGCCTTCCTGCTGCAGGCCCCACTCAAAGCTGTCTCAGCAAATGGGCTAGAACAGTATCCCAGGTATGGAATGTTATGTCTTATTCCAAAGAAGTCTAACAGATATTGTGCTGCTTGTGTGTGTATGTGTGTGTGTGTTGTGGTGGTAAAGGAGAGAAGACACATTTATTTTCCTCTTACTTTGCATGTTATACTCCTTATGCCTAGACCACTAGAATCTTAACTGGTGACAGTGTTCCTGAATCTTCGTAAGGCTTATCTCCCATCCTCTGCAGCTTATGAGTCTTCCAAGCAAATTCATCAAATTTTGCTCATCCCATCTGAATAGCATGAGGTCATCCATATATTATACCCATGACAATCTGTAGGATGGATATTCAGGTCATCCTGATCTCTTATGAATATATCATGATGGAGGATGGGA
Source organism: Oreotragus oreotragus (assembly GCA_006410675.1). NCBI lineage: Eukaryota > Metazoa > Chordata > Mammalia > Artiodactyla > Bovidae > Oreotragus > Oreotragus oreotragus. Next base: position 9,311 of record SJYX01009081.1, read on the forward strand.
GAGTTAACACAGTCCCGAGGCAAAATCTTCCCCCTTCAGCCAGAGGATCCAACAGACTTTATGAATATTGTTTTCTGTCCTACATGAATGCAAAGTGTTTCTAATCTTCTTTTCTAATTGGAATGGAAAATAACACATCTGTCAAATCAGTCTTACATACCATGAATTTGAAGGTTTATTAAACTGCTCTAACTCTGATACATGTCTGGCATAGCAGCTGCAATTGGGGCTTCTATAATACTTGGTTATGCCTTCAGTGAATTGGCTATGCCAGTGAAGTCATTCATTCTTCAGGATCCATCTGATTCCTGCAGGAGCCAGACTGGTGTACGAAACAGAGATATAATTATTATCTTTTATCTTGCATCTTATGGGTCTTTATTTAATGGTAGCATTATCTCTACCATGACCTTCCTTGGTGACTCAGATGGTAAAGAATCTGCCTGCAATGCAGGAGACTCAGGTTTGATCCCCTGATTAGGAAGATCCGCTGGAGAAGGGAAAGGCTATCCACTCCAGTTTTCTTACCTGGAGAATTCCATGGACAGAAGAGCCTGGAGGGCTACAGTCCAGGGGGTTGCAAAGAGTTGGACATGACTGAATAGCACACTTTCACTTTCATCTCTACCATGCAACCACGGATGTGTTATTGCTTTTGACTCACTGTCGTGGCCAGGGTCAAGGGCAGTTTCAGAGGTATCTGTTTGATTTATCCAGCATAGTGGATAGAGTTTATAGCTCTTATCCTACAAGCCAGTGGTCCCCAACCTTTTTGGCACCATGGACCAGTTTCATGGAAGACAATTGTTCCATGGATGGGGAGTGGTGTAGGGGGTGGGGATGGTTCAGGTGGTAATGCAAGTGATGGGAAGCAATGGGGAGCAGCAGATGAAGCTTCACTAGCTCACCCCATTTCTCCCCTCTTGCTGTGTAGCCCCGTTTCTAACATGGACCAATACTGGTTCGTGGCCTGGGGGTTAGGGACCCCTGCTATAAGCCAAAGACCAACATAGAGATTATTCCAACTGCTAAGTACATCAGTTTCTATTATACAGTCCAGGACAGGGAAAACAACCACGAGGTGGGTTCCTGATTCCAGTGAGTCCACTGGAGGTCAGATTTTAACCAGGACTTCTTATTACCTGGCTCTCATAAGTCCCCACTCTAACAGAGGGGCCATGATGTATTTTGAGTCACCAGCTATAGATACCCGGAGAAGGCAATGGTACCCACTCCAGTACTCTTGCCTGGAAAATCTCATGGACAGAGGAGCCTGGTAGGCTGCAGTCCATGGGGTCTTGAAAAGTCGGACATGACTGAGCAACTTCACTTTCACTTTTTACTTCCATGCATTGGAGAAGGAAATGGCAACCCACTCCAGTGTTTTTGCCTGGAGAATCCCAGGGACAGGGGAGCCTGGTGGGCTGCCGTCTATGGGGTCACACAGAGTCGGACACGACTGAAGCGACTTAGCAGCAGCAGCTATAGATACCAGTTCAGGCTCTGTGTCCAATAGTCCTCAGAATGACTAGATACTTCCATTTCTTCAGTGTACAGTCACCTGAACAAATAGCCATCAGTCACTAAGGGGGAAGATTTGGAGAATCATTAAAATTTACATTTGCCATGATATCACAGGGCATTCCTTCCTGGGGACCTGGTCTCCTCTTCAGCTAATGAGCTTCCAAATGAAAATCGGTTCAGCTCTGGGATCATGACTTTTTATTGGGGTGAACACCCTCAGTAAGTCTTCTGCTCCCCCATTCATTCATTCATTCACTCACTCATTCTTTCCCTCCCTCATCTTCCCTCCCTTCTTTCCTTTCTTCCTTCCTTCTTTCCTTTTGCTTTTGATGATATGTTTACCAACATCTTTGTAGGCTGCCCATCTATTTTGCTCCTGGGAATCCCAAGCTCTTTTAACTATTTCCACAACTCCTCGGGTCTCAAACTTCCATGATAGTGTCCCCCTAGCTTCTGTTAATAAAGTGCTGCCACCTGGCCCTTCTTATTTGGAGACTACGTAGTTCCCTTGGCTGTTAAAACTCTGTGATTGTCTGTCTTCCATCAGCCCTGGCCCACAGAGGACAGCCACCCCTTCTCAGCGGTTCTGCCATCCCCCCACCTATACATTCCTGCTGGCCTTGATAAAAGTGGTGTCCTCTGGTCACTCCTGGGAAGCATAATCCTCTGGGGTTTTCTAACTTCATAAAATATACCCATGCCTCTTTATTTCTTCCTCTACCCTTGATCAGATTAAAACAAGCACTGGTACTTCACTCAGTATGTCACTCATAATTTTTCTCTAAGCTTCCAAGAGCCAGCCTAACTGCAAGGTTGTTCCATACCTGAGGATCTTGAAGACGTTAAATCCCAGGTTCCAAGAAAGTGTCCCCAAATCAATGAATTCTTATTTTCCCAATCTCTCATTCCAGCCCTCTTGATCAAGTACCCTCAAAATCCTATCCTAGTGGTACTGCATTTTCCCCTTCTGGTACAGCTGATTCCATCTTGAAATCTGCTTCTTGCAGAATCAAATTAACGCACAGTCCTTTAGAGAACCCCAGTGGGTGAGCCCCAGCTGAACCAGTGGAAACTTACTCATTATCATACCCTTTTTTGGCTTTTCTATCTTCATTGCCTAACTCTCCAACTCTCTTACTTGTTTCCCAAGATCTCCTTTCAAATAAACTACCAGCATCCAAATGCTTGCATCAGAGATGACTTTTGGAGGAATCCAAACTAAGACAATCTCTCTCTTAAAGCGTAGCTACATAAAGGGAGTAAATGATTTCCAAAAGTGTTTATTTGCTAAAATCTTTTTTATTTAGCAATCATTTTTATTTTCTGATGTGTGCTTCTTTTAGAATTATGGTAAGTTATGATTGGATGTCATTTCAGACGACCTCTCCTACCACAAAGAAAGTTTAAACAGGGGTTGGAACCTCTTTGCTCTTTAAAGTCATTGTTCAGTTACACCCATGGTGCTGGCCGACAGGTTGTGACAAGCCTTTCTGAACACCTCCGAAGACCAAAGGAACTATGCCAGTTCAGCAATCCAGACCACTTTCATTTCCAAAAGAAATGCTACCTTTGGTAAAGGGCAGAGTTCTTTGTCTCTTGAGATCATGAAATTTCTGTTTTATTGTGAATAAAAGAATCTAAGTAAGAGGAAACTTTAAGGAGTGAGGAATGAAGCAACATTTTTTCCCCCACAAACCCTAATAGGGCTCATATTGAACTTTCAAAATTCTTGAAAACCTTTTATTTTAGTAGATTATTTATTTTAAAATATGAATTGATATACTCAAAATCATCAGTGAAAACTTACATGCCAGAAAATCTGATTTGTTCTCATAAGAATTCATATGTTTTCACTGATAACTGCTGCACCTGTCTCTTATACACATCTAGATGTGTATAAGAGACAGGGGGAGGNTCTTGAAAACCTTTTATTTTAGTAGATTATTTATTTTAAAATATGAATTGATATACTCAAAATCATCAGTGAAAACTTACATGCCAGAAAATCTGATTTGTTCTCATAAGAATTCATATGTTTTCACTGATAACTGCTGCACAGCCCAGCTTGAGAATTGTGGCTTTCCATTAGAAAGACCCCTTACCCCATGACCTGTTCTGTAGGATTCAAAAAGAAAATAAATTCTTGAGAGCAGTGATATGAATGCATATATGAATATAAATGTATGCATGATGTAAACTCTGCTATGTTCAAGCAGTTCCCAAAGATTTACATGTAAAGGTAAAATGAAGAGAAAAATGGTTTTAAAAAGCAAGAGGGTAGCATGAAACAAGGGTATCAAAGTACAGAGAAAAAAAACAATGAAATTAGTACATCACCAAGTCTTATGCACAGGCTTGAACCCCAATGGAAAAAGAGAAAACTTAATCAAACCCAGTGCTGCACAAAATGTGAAGGATAAGAGGAAAATAGAAAAGAGACTCCCAGTAACTCTAGCCTAGAGGAAAAGTATATCTATGAACCACCTGAACAAAAAGCAACCATAAAACCTAAAAACTTCCCACAGTTAAGGTGGTAAATTCCATGAGATAAAATGCCTTAATGTTAAATAAACACTGGGGACTCTGAAATCTCTACTAGTCAATCAATCTAATAAAATTCCAATTGAAACGCTATTTTTCACTGCTATCTTTAGAAGAAACACTTGAATCTGACTGGACCAATTAATTATCTATTCCTTTATTGATGCCTGCTGAAAGTTGGGTCCATGATTGGCGTACATATCACTCAGTTTGGGATCTTGAAACTATCCTACTTGTGTGGCCTGCCTGCCCCTTCCCATCAGGATGAGTGGTGGGAGGGGTTACCTCTTGGCAGTTGGGCAGTAAAGCTAGTGTTACAAGGACCTGGCGCCTATACAGTGATGCTACACTCAAAGTGGTGCCAACTCTGCATGCCCCGCTACCTTTGTCCCTAATTATACTTTGCCTTTAGCTATTCATTTATAATAAAGTGTCCTGGAACACGGAAGCATAACAAATTTGGGGAGAGATTCTGGCAAGTGTGCAGATTGGCTCTCTGCGGTGTCTATACAATGCCCCTGGGGCAGCAGGTGAGGCTGTTAGAAGGATGAAACATCCAGCATTGTCTCTGTCCCTGTTTCTGGCAGAAAAAGACAGTGTCTGCTCAGGGTGAAACATATTCATTTATAATAAAGTGTCCTGGAACACGGAAGCATAACAAATTTGGGGAGAGATTCTGGCAAGTGTGCAGATTGGCTCTCTGCGGTGTCTATACAATGCCCCTGGGGCAGCAGGTGAGGCTGTTAGAAGGATGAAACATCCAGCATTGTCTCTGTCCCTGTTTCTGGCAGAAAAAGACAGTGTCTGCTCAGGGTGAAACATTAATCATTCAGAGGAGAATTCATCAGAGGAGAATTCAAATGCAGTCTTTACATTTCAGAAAATGGCACCAGAACCCACCCAGTCACTCGGGCTGAAAACCTAACAGTCATGATTCTTCTTAACTTTTTCTCCCTCACGCACTATTTCCAAACCACTGGCATGTCTGTTGTAGTTCTGAAACCATCCTGAACCCACCCTGTCTTTACGTCTTCAGATCTTACCTTGGTGCAAGCAGTCATTTCACACCAAGCTCCTGGAACTCTCCCTTCATTGGTGATTCTGATTCTTTTTTGCTCCCCTATCATACATCTTCCTCACAGAAGCTGGTTATCTGATTTTGAAATGTAAATCAGATCACCACCCTTCTGCTTAAGATTTTATCGGTCTCATACTGACCTTCAAATAAAATCCAAAATTCTCACCATGACTTTGCCCTCTTCACTGACCTCATCTTAGTCCCCAATTTTTGCACTATTCTAGGCATTTTTTTCCTTTAAGTTTAGTTCCACCTGAGCACCTTTGCACTTGTTTCTGCCCAAATCTTCCCTCTTAGGACTTTACTCAAATATTGCCTCCCCATCCTAGACTTTATTGATGAATATGTCTAAAGTACCTCTTCCTATAGCCAAACCTTGCTCAGAAGAGTTTGCTATTAGATTATCCTGTTTTATTAACTTCTTAGCATTTATTGCTAATTCAAATCATCTTGTTTATTTGCATGTGAATTTATTTTCTCACTCTTCCCACCTAGAAAACAGACTCCAAGACAACAACGTTTTTGGTTTCCAACGCTTACATCAGTGCCTGTCACACAGTAGGCATCTAAAACACATCTTTTGAGTGTATGGACCAATCAATTAAACAGTAAGCCAATGGAAACTATGTTTCATTCCTGGCAAAAAGGAACCCTGCCATCTTTAATTTAGTAGCTCTAACAAACACCTTAATTTTTCTGGGGGATATGCTTGGTGATTGGGTGAAATTCATAAGGCAAGTCTTTTGTGATTAAAGATATCATTCAGATAATTTGATGTTAAGAATGAAATTTAAATCAACCTTCCCTCATAGGATAGAACCTTCCATTGACCAAAGAACTTTGAATGCTATGTACTTCCAGGACCAGAGACTGCTATGGGAAAGAAAAAAAAAAAAAAAGTAATATAAATGAGTTTCTTTTACCTATTTACTCTTTTTAAAATAATTTTATTTATCTTATTTATTTCTGGCTGTGCTGGGTCTTCATTGCCATGAGGCCTTTTCTCTAGTTGTAGCAAGCAGGGGTGATCTGCCAGTTGTGGTGCCTAGGCCTCGCAGGGCGGTGGGGTCTCTTGTTGTGGAGTGTGAGCTCTAGGCATTCAGATTTCAGTAGCTGCAGCCTGTGGACTCAGTTGTGGCAGCTCCTGGGCTCTAGAGCACAGGGTCAATACTTGTGGCACACAGGCCCCGCGGCATGTGGGATCTCCCCAGATCAGGGATCGAACCCAAGTCTCCTGCATTGGCAGGCAGATTCTTTACCACTGAGCCACCAGGGAAGTTTTCATCCTCTTGCTTTTGACCCAGTCCTTCTCTGATCACACAGAAGAGAAGCCTTGGATGGATTCCCCAGGAATCCACATTCTGAGGGAGCTCAGCATGCAGGAGATTCATTACGGAGTATTGTTAGAATCAACACCTGTAGAAAGAAAGAGAAGGAAACATTGAAAGAGGGAGAAGTTGAGCTGTAATTGTCTCCCTGGAGGTCTCAGTCAAACCCTATGGGGAGTTCTGAAGCTGGACTTACCTTTTTTTTTGTCCCAAGTTGGAGCAGGGAGGCTGAGCTTTAGAATTTCCACTGGGATCCGTCATGGGATGTGAGACACTCTGGCAAAGGGCACGGTTTTCAGCCAGGCAGCTCTATGTAGCAGAGGGAATCCCCATAAAGGAATCAGAGATGCTGGGACTCTCCACTAGCCATACTCCCCATCAGCTGGGAGAGTAAGTCAGTAATCCCCAAAGGGGAATCTAGGTGATGCATCACAGCATCACCACAGACCCAGAGTCCAAGAAGGACTGAAGTTGACCCTTCCTCACCAAGCAGAGAAGGAATGGAAGGAACTTATGCTCTCTGCCTTGAACCAATATCACAGAGGAGGCAATGTGGGATGTTCTTAAGCATGACATTCAGCAGCCGCTTTAAAAAAAAACAGTCTTGTTCTTTTTTGTTTATTTCCTACTTAAGAAATGGAAAATCTTTCTGCTCTGCTCTGTGTCAGACTGTGGCTAAGCTCTTGTCGATCTAAACTGTCTTTGCAATGGAGCCTCCTCTTTTAATGGCTGTCTTCCATCCATACCAGCTTCTAGGTCATAGAAGGGTGCATTTGAAAGAAATACTTTCCTAAATTGTATTGTGACCAAAACCTATGGTAGGAGTTGACCTAAGAAAAAAAAAGTATGATGAGTGAACTTCTAAAGTTCCAAAAAGGAAGGGTAATTTTGCCAAACTGTCTTACTCATGTTTTCTGTTTCATGTTGTTTTTAATTCATCTTTGGAAGGAATGATGTAAAGCTGAAACTCCAGTACTTTGGCTACCTCATGCAAAGAGTTGACTCATTGGAAAAGACTCTGATGATGGGAGGGATTGGGGGCAGGGGGAGAAGGGGACGACAGAGGATGAGATGGCTGGATGGCATCACTGACTCGATGGACGTGAGTCTGAGTGAACTCCGAGAGTTGGTGATGGACAGGGAGGCCTGGCGTGCTGCAATTCATGGGGTCGCAGTCGGACACGACTGAGTGATTGAACTGAACTGAACTGAACTGAACATCCCTGATGTTAACAATGTCTGTCTCTTTGGACCTCAAACTATAATGGATCCTAGAATAAGCTAGTATCCTTTCAAAAAACATATTGTTGGGCTTCCTTCCCATGGAATCAGAAGATCCAAGTGGGACCCAGGAATCTGCATTTTAAAAGTACTCCAGATGATTTCTGATGCAGGTGACCTAGACACCACACTTTGACAATCACTAACTGATTTCATGCAAACACCATTTAACTAATGAAACAGTACTTGCACGGGCTGATTCTTAGGAGTAATTCAAGCAATGTAATTTGAGAAAGAACTTAAAGACAGCCTATTGTCTTGCCCAACTTCAGGGAACTCCATTCATACAAAGCACAACTGGATTATGCTCCCAAAATTTCATTGTTCATGTTGCAGTCTCCTCTCTGTCAGTAGCCCCTGCAAACTGATTTGAGAGGTGGCTCTGTTAAAGGAAATACAATCAGCTCAGGACGAGTGGCAGGCCTAGGTCCTCACTCAACAGCTGAAAACTCTGGTTTCCTTTCATATAGAGAAGGACAAGGATGGCTCTCGATCATCTGGAAAAGAGCAAGCCTTCTCCCAGTTCCAGTCCTGGGGGCTTCAGTCAATTCCCAGACACCCTTCAGAGAAAGAAAGTTTCTTACTCCCATCCACCATGTTACCCAAAGCACAATCTTTTCTTAATTTCTCTCCAGAGCTATCGTGAACCCTGGCTGTCACTTCATATAAACTACACCTTTATGGGAGGCAAGGAGTATTCCTTAGCATTGTCTTTCTCATATCCTCCTCCCTTAAACTTCTCTCAGTTAAAGAAAGTATCCTCTAATTGGTAACCTCTCTCCTCTGATGGGTCTGACTCTTTTCTTTGGGCTATTTTAAAGCCACCAAACAAAACACAACATGTTATGGTTATGAATCAACTTACACACATCTACCACAATTACAAGGTGCCCAACCTAAAGAAGCTGTTTGCTTCTCAGGGTCAGGAAAGAAACCATATTCATATTTGCCACCAAAAGCTCCGTTCTGAAGACCAGCTGTGTAATTACCCTTCTTTAGGTCAAAGACTTTGTATTTGCATAAACAAATTTTTGGAAGATGGGATTATGCCCTTGAAATATACCAAATACTGTACCCAACATAGTATCTGTATTAACTCATCTTGTTGTTTAGTCACTAAATCATGTCCAACTCTTTTTGATCCCATATACTATAGCCTACCAGACTTCTCTGTCCATGGGATTTCCCAGGCAAGACTACTGGAGTGGGTTGCCATTCTTTTCTCCAGGGGATCTTCCAGACACAGGGATCAAACTCGTGTTTCCTGCATTGGCAGGCAGATTCTTTACCACTGAACAACCAGGGAAGCCTACTAACTCATTTAAATCTTACTAAAACCCCAAGATGGTAGTATTGTTAGTGTCTCCATTTTACAGATAGGAAAGCTGACTGTATGTGCAGTGTACTAAGTCACTTTCGTCATGTCCGACTCTTTGTGACCCTGTGGACTGTAGTCGACCAGGCTCCTCTGTCCATGGGACTCTCCAGACAAGAATACTAGAGAGGGTTGCCATGCCTTCCTCCAGGAATCTTCCCAACCCAGGGATCAAACCTGCATCTCTTACGTCTCCTGCATTAGCAGGTGGGTTCTGCCTGAGAAAGCTGAGGGAAAAGTTAATTTTTGATGATCAGAGAACAAGATTTGGCAGAGCCAAGGTTTGTACCCAGAATCATAATTAGGCACAAAAATACACTTCCCAGGGCAAGACTGCAGTTTATATCATGAGGTCTTACCTGCCCCTAGGATGGCTTCCCCTAGTTCTGCTACCATAAAATTCCTATCATGAGACAAATTCTTGATTTGAGACCATATTTTCAGAAAACCATCATTAAAGCCAGAATATAGCCTAAAAACAACAGACCTTTTCCTCTTTTACACATAAGTACCACTAGAAAACATTTCTGGACTATTTTAGGATATAATCTGTTCCAATGTTGAAAACCAGAGAACAGGAAGTCTTGGAGAAGAAGCTTTAGGTCTGGTACTTTTTTTTAATTTTTCAAATTTCAATTTATTTTTAGGAAACTTTAAAAATTTTCTTATTTGCTTTTTAAAAACTTTTTATGTTGGAACATAGTCTATTAACAATGTTGTAAAAGTTTCAGGTAGACAGCCATATGTATACATGTATCCATTCTCCTCTAAAATCCCCTTTCATAGGACTGGTACACTGTGGTGGGGGAATGAAAGGAAAATTCTGGACATTGAATCACTGATTAAATTTCACTGTACATTTCTGGGAAGCTATGACAAGTGAGCCTACTTTGAGAAAGCAGAATTAAAGGAAGAGGTCAGGTAAAGTCAAGAGATGTGCTACCCAGCACAGATTTGGCCAATTTTTACCACTTTGCTTTATTCTTTACAGCCTTCTTTTTAATTTGACTTTCAGAAGTCAATTTGCCATGTACAGCTTCAAGTTTTCTAATGGATAATCAATGAAACTCTTTCTCCAGATCTGATAACTGAGTGCTTATCAATCATTTAAAGTAAAAGTGCAGTCGCTCAGCTGTGCCCAATTCTTTGCAGTCCCATGGACTGTAGCCCACCAGGCTCCTCCATCCATGGAATTTTCCAGGCAATAGTACTGGAATGGGTTGTCATTTCCTTCTCCAATCAATCATTTAAAATAAGCCTCTGTCCACCAGCCCACACGAATCCTCCACCACACTTTGTCTTCTATCCTGATTATTCCTCTTCAAAACCAGCATCATTACCCCAAATCACACTCAATTACATTATATTTTATTTCATTACATTATAGTATTTGCTTGTTTATCATGTCTCTTTGTCAAGATAGTAAATTCCATGAATTTGTCAGTCATCTTCATCCCTGCATTGCCAGCTCCTAAAACAGTCTCTAAAATGTAGTAGGTACACAGTGAAAAGTGAAAGTAAAAGTCACTCAGTCCTGTCCTACCCTTTGCGACCCCATGGTCTACACAATCAATGGAATTCTCCAGGCCAGAATACTGGAGTGGTTAGCCTTTCCCTTCTCCAGGGGATCTTCCCAACCCAAGGATCAAACCATAGGTATTTGTTAGATGAACTAATAAATTATGGTATAGACTGCTGTAAGAGGTACTGAGGAAATTCATATAAACATTAGTGTTTACTATTTCCCAGGCCTGTTTCAAGCACTTCACAGCCATTCAGTCCTTTAATATTCATTATATTTTTATAAAGTAGATACTATTATTATCCTCATCTTACAGATGAAGAAACTGAGGCACAGGCGTTTGTGTAACTAGCTCAATGTCATGTCTAGGGCAGGGTGGTTTCCATAAACACCATATTAAATAAGACAAGACACCACCAGTTTGTTTGGGAAAAGAAGTCTCACCCACATGAAAAAGAATGAAGTGATAGTGAATAACAAAGGAGGGATGATCAAGTTTTCTAAGGGCTCAGAGGAGAGAAGCCTCCTTGAGGACTGAGATGGTCAAGGAAGGTCTCAAAAAGACTCTGAAATGTGGCTGGTTCTTGAATAACAGTTTGGCTAGTGATAGAGATCTTGGACTCTGTGGGAGAGGATGAGGGTGGGATGATTTGGTAGAATGGCATTGAAACATGTATAATATCATATATGAAACTAATCACCAGTCCAGGTTCGATGCATGATATAGGATGCTTGGGGCTGCTGCACTGGAATAACCCTGAGGGATGGTATGGAGAGGGAGGTGGAGGGGGGTTCAAGATGCAGAAAACATATGTATACCCATGGAGGATTCATGTTGATGTATGGCAAAACCAATACAATATTGTAAAGTAATTAGCCTCCAATTAAAATAAATAANTGGGGCTGCTGCACTGGAATAACCCTGAGGGATGGTATGGAGAGGGAGGTGGAGGGGGGTTCAAGATGCAGAAAACATATGTATACCCATGGAGGATTCATGTTGATGTATGGCAAAACCAATACAATATTGTAAAGTAATTAGCCTCCAATTAAAATAAATAAATTTATATTTTAAAAGATCTATCACTGAAGTCCCAGTGATTACAGTTAAAAAAAAAAGAGAAGCTGCTCCAATAAAGACATAAAGGACAGTGATCATGTGAAACACAAACAATTTTTTGAAGGTTCTGCTTGCCTTGGTTTCAAAACATTTACTGATGCTTACAATCAATCAGGGAACAGAGGAAGCAAAACAAAATGGCCTGAAGATGTCAGTCTCCTGAGATATTCTGGGGGAGACATCACTGCTTTGGGGACACCAGTTCCCAGAAGTCAGGAATTCTGCCTGGAGAAAGCAAGACAATTGAGAAATGCTCACCCTCTTTCCTCCATTTTGTCTCCCATCACTGCAGTGAAAACTGAGCTGTTATTACCAAAATATTTAGAAAGTCACAACTCATTTGTGCTGGGTGGTGATCTCCCAAGGGAAGTCAAAATTTCAATACATGATTCAATACTGATTGCTTTGATGACTTTGGAAATGTCAAAAGATTGGCATTGCTGTCAATGAGAAATAAAGTGGCTCATTCCCTTTGGGGTTATGATCTATGGAGTCAGGCACTGTAGGGTTTCAGTGAGGTGAGGAAAACAGCATGCAAGACATAGCTCCCATTTTTCACTTTCCCATCCAAGGCTAGACCACAAGATTCCATTAGTGGTGCTTTCAATTCCTTCTATTCATCAGGGTGGCAGGATTCATGATTCAATGAACTAAGAATTAGAATCTTTTCTCTTGAAAATTGTTTTTTGAAAGTGCCTGGTGGGTATGACTAAGAGGTTTTGTTCACTGGGGTTTCAGCTGATGTTTGTGTTTTTTTCTTACTATGACTTAAAGGAAAAAACCAAAATCTAAAATTAACACTTGTTTTTTTTTTTTTTTTCAACTTGGAACTTTGTAAACAGACCAGCAAGGGTGTGTGTGTGTGTTTTGCAATAAGCAGTATTACAATCTTTTGACATTTTCATTGCTGTTTTTTTATATATTTACTAAGGTTTTAAAGGTTTCTTTAGAGAGGGTGGGCGGGGGGAAGAAAGAAGAAAAAAATGGCTGGCTTCCAAGTTACCATATGTTTCCAATTGCAAATTTAAAAGCAGAAGACAGGCCTGAACTCCAGCTGTACAGACTTTTGTGGCAGTTAGAGAGCTAAAGAAGTAGGTCCTCTTTTAAAATTTTGCTAGTACGATTTCAGTGTTACCCAATAACAAATGATTAGGAAGAAGATAAAGTGTTAGTCACTCAGTTGTGCCCAACTCTTTGTGACCCCATGGACTGCAGCCCATCAGTCTCCTCTGCCCATGGGATTTTCCAGGCAAGGATGCTGGAGTGGTTGCCATTTCCTTCTCCAGAGCATCTTCCTGACCCAGGGATTGAAACTGGGTCTCCTGCACTGCAGGTAAATTCTTTATCAACTGAGCTATGAGGGAAGAAGAAAGAAGATACAACATTCAGCAAATATTCATTGAGTACCATATACTCAATGATGGTACCACTTACTCCAGTATGGTACTGGATGGGTGAGGGGGGTGAAGAGGTTTAAATGTGATTTAGTTGGGGACACAAGATATGAGAGAAAGAAAAAATCCAATAAAAGATGGTAAGTGTATTCAATCAGAAATTCTCCAGGAGATCAAAGTAAGGATTGTGAAAGCAGGATTCACAGAAGAGGTGAGCTGAGTCTTAAACATGGACAATGGAATATTCCAGATGAGAGACACTACAGGGCCAAAGCCACAAGGATGGATGTGCAAAGCACATTCCAGTGTGGTCACCGAGTCTGTGCAGCTGCAACTGAGTTTGTGTGGGAGTGGAGAAGGGAGACTGGAGAAAAGATTGGAAAAGTAAGTGGAAGTCAGAATATGGTGAACTTGAAAGACAAATTTGCTATGTAGTTTAAATTTTATTGAGTCCAAACAATTTCTGAGTTGTGTTAATTATTAGCCCCATTTTATAGACAAAGGAACTGAAGCTCATAAAACTAAGCAGTAACTGCCCAAAGTCAAATAGTGAAAATTTGCTGAAACCAGATTGGAACTGAGGTCTCAGTCAGTTCAGTTGCTCAGTCATGTCCTACTCTGTGCAACCCCATGGACTGCAGCACGCGAGGCTTCACTGTCCATTACCAATACCCAGAGCTTGCTCAGACTCATGTCCATCAAGTTGATGATGCCATCCAACCATCTTCTCCTCTGTCTTCACCTTCTCCTCCCACCTTTAATCTTTCCCAGCATCAGGGTCTTTTCTGATGAGTCAATTCTTAGCATCAGGTGGCCAAACTATTGAAATTTCAGCTTCAGCATCAGTCATTTCAAAGAATATTCAGGACTGATTTCTTTTAGGAATGATTGGTTTGATGTCCTTTCAGTCCAAGGGACTCTCAAGAGTTTTCTCCAGTTCAAAAGCATCACTTCTAAAAAAAATTAAAGGAATCCAAACTGGAAAAGAAGAAGTAAAACTCTCACTGTTTGCAGATGACATGATCCTCTACGTAGAAAACCCTAAAGACTCCACCAGAAAATTACTAGAGCTAATCAATGAATATAGTAAAGTTGCAGGATATAAAATCAACACACAGAAATCCCTTGCATTCCTATACACTAATAATGAGAAAGAAGAAAAAGAAATTAAGGAAACAATTCCATTCACCATTGCAATGAAAAGAATAAAATACTTAGGAATATATCTACCTAAAGAAACTAAAGACCTATATATAGAAAACTATAAAACACTGATGAAAGAAATCAAAGAGGATACTAATAGATGGAGAAATATACCATGTTCGTGGATTGGAAGAATCAATATAGTGAAAATGAGTATATTACCCAAAGCAATCTACAGATTCAATGCAATCCCTATCAAGCTACCAGCGGTATTTTCCACAGAACTAGAACAAATAATTTCAAGATTTGTATGGAAATACAAAAAACCTCGAATAGCCAAAGCAATTTTGAGAAAGAAGAATGGAACTGGAGGAATNTCTACATGGAATCTAGAAAGATGGCACTGATGAACCTGTTTGCAGGACAGCAGTGGGGATGCCGACATAGAGGAGAGACTTGTGGACACAATATTTTTCTTAAAGCGACTACCGGAAATTTTTAAAGCGACTCCTGCAAATTTTTTAATGCAATGTGGCTTGCATTATATTTCTGTTGGGCAATATCATTTTAGACGGAGGTGGTGAGCAGAGGCAGACTCATTTCCTTGTAGGAACTAGGGAGAGAAGCCACTGCTGAATACATTCCATGATCCCAGGCAAAGTGCTGGCATGGTTTCCTGGGTTTCTGAGAATAAATGGCAGGAACACAGAACAGCACAGAACTGGGTGGTGCTGACACACTGCCTGATTCTTTTCCATGTTCAGGCACAAAACACACAATTTAGAAACTTTCTGTCACTATCATTGCCTTGGCAGAGGATACCACAGTTGTTATCTGGGTTTTGACTTGGAGACAAATGCATTCTAATGACAAGGGGATTTCAGGCGAAGCTAGGGGCCATGAAGACAGTCTTAAAATTGGTATGCACTTAACTTCTTCACTTCGGCCCTCTCAACATTTGCCTGAGACCCAATATGTGGTGGAAATTCACCCTCCAAGCTTTTGCTTTTTTCCAGTTTTGTATCTTTACCTCCAGAACAGCTTTGTTTTCAAAATGATTTGCGGGCTGCCGGAGGAGCCTGCAAAAGGAAGTCTGGCCCATCGGAGCCAGCCAGCCAAGCACATCTGGAAGTGGTTTCAGAGGCCTCCGTACTCAGCCAGCACAGCGCCTGGATTCCCAGCTGCTTGGAGCAGGGGTGGAAGAAACCCGACCCACTCCAAAGTCGACGCAAGCAAGGGAGGTGCAGTGGGGGAGCAGGACTCTCTTGGAAACGGAATATTGGCCTCGAGGCTCTCCAGCCCTTTGAGATTTCCAATGGGATCTTAGAAGCAGCTGAAGCACCATGAAGGGCAGTACCCTGGGGCCAGCCACGATTTGAACGCTCTGCCCTGCAGCTCTTTGGACGGAGGAGCCCAGAACCCTGACCTCACCGTTCACCAGGTAAACAGAAACTTACAGCAGGGTGACAGCCTGTCTATTTCACTCTGGCCTGCTGGCAGCTGTCCTTTATTTTGCTGTAGACGCAAGAAAGTAGATCTGAGGTGGACTGTCCCACGCAAACCGCCTTCAGGCACCCCCAGCTGATGTCTGTAGCATGGCAGCGGAATCTTCATTTTTTTGCCATCGCCGCAAATCCAAAATAGTGTGCAAGTTTTTCACATCCTGCATTGCTTTTCCAGACCTGGATTTATCTCCATCTCCCTACCCACCAAAGAGTGTTGATTTACTGTTTTCCTCATATTTTCAGTGTGGAAATCATCGGTTAGCTAGGACTTGATAAATGCTAGCATTTAAGGCAGGTATGTTTCTGAGCCACAAAAGATTTAATTGAGTTATGAATCTTGTTTTCGGAATCCATCCTAGGAAGCTGTTCTGAGGGCTCCAAGCACCCCACCCCCTTTCCCCGCAAAGAACTAGCAATCATATGAAATCTAAATAAGGCTTATTGTAAATACAGTAGTCATAGTGTTCAGGCTGAAAAATGCTTTTTAATGTTCAAAAAATGTCCTCTTATGTTCACTTTATGAGCAAGAATAATACATTGGCTAAGCCTGATAAAGACTGATATGTAACTTATGACATAAGTTAAGAAGGGATACTTAATATAAGAGGAAAAACAGAAGAAGAAAATATGATATCCAAACATCTGAATATGCTGTGGAAAAGGCAGTCCCTAGCTGTTCGGCCCTGTGCAGCCAAATATCCCAAGCAACATTGGTTTGTTTGTCTTTTCCTCCGAATGTTTTGGTGTTGCATCCATACACGGAATGCTTTTGCATGCTGCATGATGGAATTCTGGGTCTCTATCTAACTCAGAGCTGTGCAAGGCAGTGGTGAGAACATGGGCTCTGGGGTCTGACTCACAGAGATAAGTCTTTGCACTGCCACTTAGAAGCTTTGACTCTGGGTGACTCTTCTTATTGGTAAAACAGGAATTAAGCGACATCATATGTGTGAATGTGTTGTGTGCTCAGTCTCTCAGTTGTGTCCGACTCTCTGTGGTCCCACGCACTGTCCATGTTCCTCTGTTTATAGAATTTTCCAGGCAAGAATATATTTCAGGGTATCTTCCTGACCCAGGGATTGAACCCATGTCTCCAGAGTCTCCTGCACTGGCGGTCACTCAGTCATGTCTGACTCTTTGCAACTTCATGGACTGTAGCCCTCCAGGCTACTCTGTCCATGGGATTCTCCAGGCAAGAATACTGCAGTTGGCAGTCATTCCCTTCTCCAGGGAATCTTCCCAACCCAGGCATCAAATCCAGGTCTCCTGCACTGCAGGCAAATTCTTTACCAGCTGAGCTATCGGAGAAGCACCAAGGCTTTGTCAAGTGACAAGTGACTGACACTTTACTTTTGTGTGTCTGGAAGGATATAGTGCAGGATCTGCAGAGTAGTGAGCCCTCAGGGAGGGAGGGAAGCTTCTCTAGAGGTGCTGCTGATGATGCTGGGGGTGGTGAAAGTGACCACAGACCATGCACTGGGCCATAGCCCCGCTTTGGGGACACGGTTCCCCCCAGTAGTCCAGTCACCAGATGTTCCTCACATCCACCCAAGTTCTCTCCAGGGCCCGACATTCTTCCTTCTCTTCAAACACCTCACCTTCTTTTTTCCACTCTGCCTCTCTTAAGTTCTCCTGAATCTTCCCTCAATGAGAGAAAGACATGCTCACCAAGCCACAGCCCTCACCGTTTCATTCCTAGTTCCCAGGGAGCTTGATTCTAAAGACTTCTTTTATTTCAGCATCTGCCAAAGAATGTTCCAAAGAAGACAGTCCCATGAGGAAAATATGTTCTGTGAGCCATATCCTCCTCTCAGCACGCTCAAGTCGTGACTGCATTTTAAAAGTCCTAAGAAGTTCCGCAGAAATCTGCTTGCTTGTTTAACACTGCAGTTCCCAGTTGATGCCGAGCCATTTTATCACATCACATAGCTTAACATCTTATTACTCTGCAATATGCTATTTTTAATTTGATTTTTATTTTTGGGCCATGCCAAATGGCATGTGGGATCTTAGTTCCTCAACCAGATATTGAACCTGTGCCCCCTGCAATGGACACTTGGAGCGTTAACCCCTGGACTTCCAAGGAAGCCTTGCAATATCCTCTTCTGCCCACACCTGTTTTTATCTTGGTTCCTCTTATGGATGTCCCACTTGCTACCTCCCCTGGCGAACACCCAAGATGATTGGTCATACATGACATATTGATATGTACAAAGTCTAGCCTAAGGTGGGCAGCAGGAATCAGCAAACGGTCATTGCAAAGGGCCATATAAGGGGCTTTGCAGGCCAGGTGGTCTCCATCATGATGGCTCTGCTCTGCAGAAGTAGTGTGGAATCGGCCATGGAGAAAAACATCAAACATCAGCATCAAAGAGTAAGCCTGGCTATATTCTCACAAAACGCTATTTAGAAAAAAACAAACAGTGATGGGCAGGATCTGGCTGTAGTTTGTCAACACCTGATCTAAGGCCATGTTGGAAAAGAATGCTTGAATCCAGTGCAGGAGAAAGCAGGAGGGGTCCTCT
Organism: Oreotragus oreotragus; assembly: GCA_006410675.1. Taxonomy (NCBI): domain Eukaryota; kingdom Metazoa; phylum Chordata; class Mammalia; order Artiodactyla; family Bovidae; genus Oreotragus; species Oreotragus oreotragus. Next base: position 27,647 of record SJYX01009081.1, read on the forward strand.
GCAAAATGAAGACTTCCCTATCCTGTGTATTTTGGTGGATCTGGAGTAAGACCTTCATGCTCCGGCAAAACATAAAAAGGCCAGAGGTGTCTTGTTGAAGGTCAAGTTCCTGAGTCCTGGTTTTGTCCTTTTTCTTCTCTTCAAGGGAACCCCTTGCTCCTGTCCTGTTGACGACTCTGTAGCCTGCCTGGTTTGACTGTGTTTTATGCGCTGTGAACTTCAGAGTTGAGTCCTATAGAATTCCATGAAATCTCAGATCTTCTTTGCCGTTCTCTTAACCTCTCTGAGATTCAGTTTCCTGGGATAAACTAGGAAGAATAACCTTATAGGGTTGTTGTGGGAATCAGTTTAATTAATTTACATGCAAAGGTCTTAGAACAATGTCTGTTTCATGGAACTTACTATGTAAGTAATTATCTATGTAATGCATTATTTCATCTAATCTGCAAAACAGTCCCATTTCACAGATTGGGTTTTGTAAATTGCCCAAGATTACACAGTAAGAAATGAGGCAGAACCAGGATTCAAAGTCACAAAGCCTGTGCTGTTTCCACTCAGGTATATGCTCTGCTGGATTTAAGTCATTCAAAAGTACATTTTAGGAGCCCTCACTTTTATCTTCCTTTTGATTCCCAAGTCCTTTCCCATTACTCTTTACCTGAACCCATGGCAGACATGATTAATCAATCACAATGTTCTCTTTCTCTTTCTTTCTTCCTTCTTTTCTCTCTCTCTCTTTCTTTTACTGAGTCTGGTGATGGCTTTAGACGCCATCTCCATTTATCATTTCTGAAAACTCCTACCAACTGATTAGAGTTGGCATGTAAAATAAAACTTAGGGGCTCTGATTTTTGGAATACTTTTCTGGAGTCCTTCCCAGTTTTGCCTTTTCTTCCAAGGCAGAGCCAATCCCCTTAGCAACTGCCAGGTCTCAAAACATTCTTTCCAGATTTGGCCGCAGCCCTAAACTCTGGCATCTGGTAAACAACTCTCCATGCAAGATCCTCCTTGCCACCATTCAGGGCCTTTCCTAAGGATTCCCTGTTTCCAACACTGACTATGAGGTGACACCCCAGCTGCCTCTTTCTTGCCGTCCTGTAGTCAGGCCTATGGGCTCTGAACGTTCAAGGCTGTTACTACAGGGAAACCACAACACAGAAGTCACTCAGCCTAGGAAAGCTTACAGAGGATACAGTTCTGGGCATCCTTGTTGTGAAGGTAAGAGAAAGGCCAAGAATAAAAGCAGAGGGTTTGGGTCTTCTTGGCCTTTCTCTTATTTTTCTTAGGTGTGATAATGGCATTGTGATTATACAGGAGGATGTCCTTGTCCTTAAGAAATGCACAATGAAGTATTTAGGGCTGAAGAGCGTGTGTGTGTGCGTGTGTGCATGTGTGTGTGTGTGTGTGTGTATAAGGAGGGAGGCAGCTACAAAAAAAAAAAAAGGAGGGAGGCAGGAAATGGGAGAAAGAGAGAAAGGAAATATGGCAACATGTTACCAATTGGTAAATCTGGTGTAGGGTATATGAAAATTCATTCTTTCAGCTTTGTGTAGATTTGAAATATTTCAAGTGATAAAAAAAGGAAAATCAAACAAAAAACAAGGATATTAAAGCTGAGTGTATGTTTCCAATTAATTTGATATAATTATTAAACAATAAAGATAGTCACTGTGACCGCTGTACCAGTGATGGATTGGGGAAGGGGAGGGAGCAGAGATTCCAGAGGTAGAAAGTCCAGGCGGGAAGTTCCTGCAGAATTAGTGAGTGAGATGAGGAAGGATAGAAAGAAGAGGGGTTGAGAAACACGAGGTGGAACTGTCAGAATCAGAGGTTGGTTGGATGAGGGATTGGGAGGAAGCAGAGAAGGATGCTCAGAGAACACCAAAGGAGCTTCTGTGGGTCAGGTGCTGATTTCAGGTGAGAACAGATGATGTTTGATGTTCTTGTGCAGCTTCCTGGAGGAGAGGGCCACTTGCTCATCCCTCCAGTCTGTAAATATTTTTGAGAGTTTATATCTCTAGGCACTTGTGCTGGGCATACGGCAATGAACAAAAACAGACAAAATACCCTACATCTATGGAACTTGTAGCATATCGTTGGATGTTGGTGGTTTAATCGCTAAGTCAGTGTCCAACTTTTGTGACCCCCATAGACTGTAGCCTGCCAGGCTCCTCTGTCCATAGGATTATACAGGCAAGAATACTGGAGTGGGTTGCCATTTCTTTCTCCAGGGGATCTTTCTGACCCCGGAATCAAACTCAGATCTCCTGTATTGCAGGCAAATTCTTTACCAACTGAGCTACGAGGGAATCCCCTACTGTTGGAGGGGACAGACAATAAACCCGTGAAAAATGGGCAGTATGTTGGATAGTGGTCATTGCTGAGAAGAATATAGACTTCCCTGGCAGTCCAGTGGTTAAGACTCTGTGCTTCCAATGCAGGGGGCATTCAGTCCCTGATTGGGGAACTAAGAAGTAATACGTGTATTGCTGGGGTAGGGGGTTTTGCCTGAGTCGGAGCAAAGTGAAGAAGTGAGCCACGTGGATATCTGGGAGGAGTGTTCTGGGTGAAGGGAACATAATTCCAGGTGCCAGGAGTGTAAAGGGCTCTAAGGCAGAAGAGTGTCTGGCAAGGAGGGCAGTGTGATCGGGTGAGATCTTATAGGACACTGTATGGACTTCAGCTTCTACTCTAAGAGAAAGAGAGAGGCCTTGGAAAATTCTGAACAGAAATCTAATATAAAAAAATAATCAACTAAAGGGGGACAAATACAGTATCATCCTGTCAAAGGATGATGCTGATCAGGCCAGGGCAAAGGCAGTACAGGTGGTGAAGATTCTGGATGTATTTTGAAGGTGGAACTGACAGGCTTTGTTGTCAGTCCATCTGTAGGGAAGGAGAAACAGAGAAGAGTCAAGGACAAAACCAAGCTTATTTTCATGGAGCAATTATAAGAATGGAGTTGGGAAAGATGATGGTGGGGAAACATCAGGAGCTAAGATTTCGACATGAGAATGCCTCCAAGTGGAGATGCCCACAGACACTTAGCTTTAGGACTCTGGAGTCCACATGGAAGAAATTGGCTGCAGACAGTAATTTGGGAGTAATCAGCATGTAAATGGTATCTCAAGCCAGGAGGGGCTTCCCAGGTGTGAGGTGGTAAAGAATCCACCTGCCAATGCAGGAGACACAGGAGACGCAGTTTCAATCCCTAGGTTGGGAAGATCCTCTGGAGAAGGAAATGGCAGCCCACTCCAGTATTCTTGCCTGGGGAATCCCTTCGACAGAGGAACCTGGTGAGTTTACAGTTCACAGGGTTGCAAGGTTTATATGTCCTCAGTTTCAGACATAACTGAGCTACTGAGCACACATGCATTCAATCCAGGAAACAGGGTGAGACTGCCTAAGGCAAGAGTTTAGAGAGAGAAGAAATAAAAAATTGNGACAGAGGAACCTGGTGAGTTTACAGTTCACAGGGTTGCAAGGTTTATATGTCCTCAGTTTCAGACATAACTGAGCTACTGAGCACACATGCATTCAATCCAGGAAACAGGGTGAGACTGCCTAAGGCAAGAGTTTAGAGAGAGAAGAAATAAAAAATTGAATCCTGAGGTGTTCCACCATTTAGAAGTTCTGGAAATGAGGAAATAGCCGAAGAATCTGAGAATGAGCAATCACACAGTGGGTGGGAAAGCAGGCAAGTGTGGGGTTCCATAGGCTATGCACAGGATGTGTGTGGAGTGGGAGAGAGCTGGCAGGTGGTCTGCACGGCCATGCACCGGGTCCTTGTCTGTGCAGGAATGAGTCTTGTGATGCATTTCCTCGCAGCCAGGAGCCATGTTAGCTCAGAAGAGCTCTTTCAGCCTCTGCCCCAGTTTTTCTTGGCCCCAGATCTCTGCTTCTTACTCTGTGTCTTCTTAAGGTATCTTGCAGCCATTCCCTCTAACTAACTCTTGTCCCTGATCTCTCCCATTGTTCTTCTACACCTTTGCACTTCTCCCTCTGCCAAATCCACACCATCAGCTTCTCTCTAGAAGATGCAAACATCTCTTGGATACCTACTTAATTAGAATGCTTTTGCCTGCAAGTATTGGAAACACCACTTTACAGCAGCTTAAATGGAATGTGCCACCGTCAGAGATGAGATGAAATTGAAAAGAGGAGAAAGATGCCAATCAGGCATACTGAATCTCTATAACAATCTCATATTCTTTTAAAAAAGTAAGCAAAACAGGTTTTTTTCTTGGAAACCTTCTCAAGAACTCCTCTCAGCCTTGCATTTCAAAATCACCTTAGAAGTTTTCCTATAAGAATTTGTTTCAGGAATTCCCTTCCTTGGCTCACCACTGCTGTACCTTGCAGTTAGATTTGCCATATCAGGTTTCTGAAGCCTCTTATTTTATCTTAAACAGAGTTTAGAGTTGACAACATGCTGGACAGGAAAAGATAGCACCCTTTTCAGATGCATCGATACTTACTCTTTGGTATGACCTTAGTAGTTAGAGTAACCGAGCACTCAGGGGAAAGTGGACCAACTTCCCTGGGAGCTATGAATTTCATCAACACACAGTGACATCTGTTACTTGGAGCCCACCTCCCCTGCCTCTGGGGTAGCCAAAATAGCTCTTCAAGAATCCTGAAGAGTGGTTAAAGAGCATCAGCTTTGAAGTCAGAAAGCCCTAATTTCAAATCCCTGTCCCACCATTTAAATACTAGCTGCGTGATTTTGAGCAAGTTACTCTCTCTGAGTCACAATTTCCTGGTTTGAAAAATGGAATTAGTAATGTATCCCTCTGAGTTTGTTCATAAGAATTAAAGAAGATAACAATATACCTAAATGGTCAACACAANGGACCTTTGTTGGCAAAGTAGTCTCTGCTTTTTAATATGCTATATAGGTTGGTCATAGCTTTTCTTCCAAGGAGAAAGTGTCTTTTAATTTCATGGCTGCAGTCAGCATCCCCAGTCATTTTGGAGCCCAAGAAAATATAATCTGTCAATGTTTCCATTGTTTCCCCATCTATTTGCCATGAAGTGATGGGACCGGATGCCATGATCTTTGTTTTCTGAATGTTGAGCTTTAAGCCAGCTTTTTCGCTCTCTTCTTTCACTTTCATCAAGAGGCTCTTTAGTTCTTCTTCACTTTCTGCCATAAGGGTGGTGTCATCTGAGTATCTGAGGCAATCTTGATTCCAATTTGTGCTTCATCCAGCCCAGCATTTCTCATGGTGTACTCTGCATAAATTAAATAATCAGGGTGACAATATACAGCCTTGACGTACTCCTTTTGAGTGCTCCAAATTGACGTACTCCAATTTGGAACTAGTCTATTGTCCCATGTCTAGTTCTAACTGTTGCTTCTTGACCTGCATACAGATTTCTCAGGAGACAGGTAAGGTAGTCTGGTATTCCCATCTCTTTAAGAATTTTCAACAGTCTGTAGTGATCCACATGGTCAAAGGCTTTGGCATAGTCAATAAAGCAGAAGTAGATGCTTTGCTGGTATTCTCTTGCTTTTTTGATAGTCCAACAGATGTCAGCAATTTGATCTCTGGTTCCTCTGCCTTTTCTAAATCCACCTTGAACATCTGGAAGTTCACATTTCACATACTGTTGAAGCCTGGCTTGGAGAATTTTGAGCATTACTTTGCTAGTGTGTGAGACGAGTGCAGTTCTGCAGTAGTTTGAACATTTTTTGGCATTGGCCTTCTTTGGGATTGGAATGAAAACTGACCTTTTCCAGTCCTGTGGCCACTGCTGAGTTTTCCAGATTTGCTGGCATACTGAGAGCAGCACCTTCTTCAGTCGAATCCAATTAATAAATATCCCAAGGCAGTGTGAGTCACTGAAGTGACAGGGGCTAGGGCCTCTGAAGCCACTTTGCTTGCAAACAGCATATCTAATTGTACAAAGGGCTTATTGTTTCATGTCTCTGTAAAAAACAAAAAGCTGAATTGACTACAAGTACAGCTATGAATAGATCCAGGTGCTCAGAAAATATATGTGATTCGTCTTTCACCACCTCTTAGCTTTGTTATTCTCAATAATGGTTTCATTCTAGGGTCATTTCTCTAAGTGGTGGTAAAAATCACTAAAAGTTCACATAATCCAAGGGAACGCAGATAAGGTGACAATGCATGCCTGCTAAGTCATTTCAGTCATGTCTGACTCTTTGTGACCCTATGGACTGTAGCCTGCCAGGCTTCTCTGTCCACGGGATTCTCCAGGCAAGAATACTGGAGTGGGTTGCTATGCCCTCCTCCAGGGGACCTTCCCAACTCAGGTATCGAATCCATGTCTCTTATGTCTCCTGCATTGGCAGGCAGGTACTTTACCACTAGTGTCACTTGGGAAGCCCAAGGGTAACAGTGGAGTGTTTCTCTTTCCAAAAATGCAGCAAAATTCCTAGCACTAGGTCTTAAGGATCTAGCTTGAGTCACGTGCTCATTCCTTAACCTATTACAGCAGCCAGAAGATGCCATGTTCTGATTGGCTAGGCCTGGCTCACAAAGCTTCCCCCACGGTCAGGAAAGAGGCCCAGCTGCATCCAAACCACATGGTATGAAACTAGGAAATGGATGATTCTCCAGGGGGAATGGGGTTGCCATTACTAAAAGATAAGCAAGGGTTGCTGGGCAGCTTCACAGCAGTGTTGAAGGTACTACTGATATAAGGAGTAGAGACAGGCCAAAGGGATAGGAGAAAAGAGCCATCTACCACTGTGATGAAGTAGACTGGCTTCTAAGTTTCCCACTTTCTGTGGGAAGTCTGTGCCTCCTGTCTCTCACAACTTCTTCGCTACGTCCTTTGCTCTGGACTTGCCAAACAAGCTGGGCCCCGTCATGCATCCAGGCCTCTGCATGGACTGGTCGTCTGTCTGGAATGCAGACGAACCCCGACATCTTCCTCGTAAGTCTGTATTTTCACATCCTTGAGCATACCTCCCAGCAGCACATCAGACATTCTTTTCTGTCTGTTCCCATGGCAATTCAACTTTTCTGGAGGGAGAGTAGGCAATGCCATTCCACGTTATGAGCTTCCCTTGGGAACAGTGACATATAGTATGCCGCCTTGATAAGCCCTAAGAGTTTGCTGAATAAATTGTTTACTGATTGCTGTCTTTGAGAGGGCAAGGGAACCCAGTCCTTTCCTCACAGCTGATGTGTTATAGATGCTACACATAGGACATGTATGTCTTAATATCATGTGTCACTTAATATCAACCCTTAGCAAAGACATGAAGCCAGGTCTTTTAACTCTGCCTTCCTCACAGAACATAGATGTCTTTTAAGGATACATCAAAATACAAAATCTTCTAGAACTTTCTAAGAGTAATTTAGATCCTTCCCTTACCACTGTGACTCAGTGCTAGATAAACCTTTGAGGTCCCTTCTAGTCGTGTGTGAAGTGGCCTGATCCTTCCCACAGAGGCTTCTAACAGATATGACTTGAGAGACCATTAGGACAGATGAAAGATGGCAGAATATTCCATATTTGATGACAGAGCCACCATTCATCTTCAGATAACCCAGTTTATTCCATGTGAGGAATCCCAGGGAAGGCTACTTGGAATTAACATTCTTGCCATCATTTTTCACAATGTGGCATATTTAGGACAGAAATCGTCAGACATTTTATAATGGTGCTTCCCTGGAGGCCACTGGCAAACCTTAGTTCTTCACAGGACAAAACTTTCACCCCTTTTAAGTTGTGAGAACTGTGACAATGAGCTTGCCAAGTTTCAAGAATGCAGCAGGTCCTGCCCAACCAGCCCGGTCAGAGTGAGGTGATTGATAAGCCAAAGTCTGAGGCACCAAAAGGAAAAAAAGAATGGAAAGCCTCTGAAAGGGGCAGCTAAGAATAGTTTTCATTCCTTACCTTCCCATGATGCTCTAGGATGGTCTTGGTAAGTAGGCTGCATCCATCTGGGGAAAGTCCATTGCATAGTCACAGCAGACATTAGTGATCAAGCAGGGCATTCTCGCTCTCAGGACCTGAGCTGGTCCTTCTTTCATATTTGATGACAGAGCCACCATTCATCTTCAGATAACCCAGTTTATTCCATGTGAGGAATCCCAGGGAAGGCTACTTGGAATTAACATTCTTGCCATCATTTTTCACAATGTGGCATATTTAGGACAGAAATCGTCAGACATTTTATAATGGTGCTTCCCTGGAGGCCACTGGCAAACCTTAGTTCTTCACAGGACAAAACTTTCACCCCTTTTAAGTTGTGAGAACTGTGACAATGAGCTTGCCAAGTTTCAAGAATGCAGCAGGTCCTGCCCAACCAGCCCGGTCAGAGTGAGGTGATTGATAAGCCAAAGTCTGAGGCACCAAAAGGAAAAAAAGAATGGAAAGCCTCTGAAAGGGGCAGCTAAGAATAGTTTTCATTCCTTACCTTCCCATGATGCTCTAGGATGGTCTTGGTAAGTAGGCTGCATCCATCTGGGGAAAGTCCATTGCATAGTCACAGCAGACATTAGTGATCAAGCAGGGCATTCTCGCTCTCAGGACCTGAGCTGGTCCTTCTTATAACTGAAAGTGGGATCCAGCTGCTTGCCACTCAAAACCAAAAAAGGGACAGGATTGCTGGAAAGAAAACTTTGCTTTATTTTGCAAGCTGGCAACAAAGAGGGAGTGCAGATGCCCATCCAAAGATTGACTGCCCCCCACCTCCACCCACTGACAATCAGTGGGAGTGGGCAAGAGCTTTTATAGGCTAAGGAGGGGGCTACAGGCAGAAATAGTACAGTTAGCTCTGAAAGTAATCTTGTAATTTGTCATCAGTTGTCCGATTAATGTCATCTTGATTGTTTTAAGCACAGTGAATCTTCGGTTCCAGGATTGGTTTGTTCCCATTTCCTTGAGACCAGTTCTTGGAATTGATGCAGTTTATGTCATAGCTACTGGAGAAGGCAATGGCACCCTACTCCAGTACTCTTGCCTGGAAAATCCCATGGATGGAGGAGCCTGGTAGGCTGCAGTCTATGGGGTCGCTAAGAGTCGTACACGACTGAGTGACTTTACTTTCACTTTTCACTTTCATGCACTGGAGAAGGAAATGGCAACCCACTCCAGTGTTCTTGCCTGGAGAATCCCAGGGATGGTGTAGCCTGATGAGCTGCCATCTGTGGGGTCGCACAGAGTCGGACACAACTGAAGTGACTTAGGAGCAGCATGTCATGGCTACATTCTGGTCATCATGTAGTTAACTTCTACCACCCACTGGGGGTTTCAGTATCTGTAAGACAGCTCACAGGATATGGCTCAGAATATTATTTATAGCCCTTGAGAAGCAACTAAAGGTTAGTGACTACATTATTATTATTTGGTCTCCTTTGGCAGTTTTCCTTTGTTTCTGCATTTTCTCACTTCTCTGATTAAACTTATTCTTTGGCTAAAATATATCCACAGATGAAAAGCAGGTAAAGGACGTGGGGGACAAGGATTACAGGGTCTTGCTCTGTTTCATCATCACAACCAAATCCTTAGAAGAGGCACCTGAAATGAAACTCATTCTTTTCTAGTATACCAGTGAGTTCTAGTAACACCTTTTCCTACTCTAGCCAAATTTCACTGATTTTCTAAAATTTCTCCTCTCTAAATCCTATTTGAGACTCTTCATCATCCCAGTCAGTTCAGCATTCACTTGCCCTCTATTTATCTTAAGACTTTCCAGTAAGATCATAAGGGATCTTAGTGGGTTCTTCTGTATCCATAACTTCCACAGTTCTAGCCAGAGGAAATAAAATTGCTCACTGATTGGCAAATGAGTTTTGGACAAATAATTTAGCTGCTGAGTATGTAGGGGAGGAAATAACATTTATACAGCAATAGCTGTGTGTTGGGCACTGTGTCAAGTGCTGTACACACTTTATCTAATTTAATGCTTGCAGCAGAATTTTGAGGTAAGTGTTATCATCCCTGTTTTACAGGCTCATAAACTGAAGTTCAGAGGACTTACAGACTTGATTAGGTGGTGCAGTGGTAAAGAATCCACCTGCCAAAGCAGGAGACACAAGAGACATGGGGGGGCTCAATCCCTGGATCAGGAAGATCCTTTAGAGGAGGGCATGGTAACCCACTCCAGTATTCTTGCCTGGAACATTCCATGGACAGAAGAACCTGGTGAACTACAGTCCATAGGGTCACAAACAGTCAGAAACAGCTGATCAACTTAGCACTCACACACAGTGTAATAAAGATACCCAGAAAGAATGGCAGTACTTAGAGAAATCCCACAGAAGAACTTGAGATATATAAGACATCATATTTTCTGAAGTTCAATATATTTGATAAGTTCCATATTAGGATAATTGACTAAAAGAGAATAATTTAAATCAGAATTACCATGAAAATTAAAAAAAATGGCAACTTCAAGAATATAAGAATTTTATATATATATATATGAGAATATATTTATTACTTTATTCTTACCAACAAGACTTCTTTTTTCCAGATTCATGGAAATATAATTGACAAATAAATTATACATAAAGTATACAATGTGATAATTTGACATATGTATACACTGTGGAATAATTACCACAATCAAGTTAATTAACAATCCATCACCTAATATAGTTACTTTGTGTCTGCTGAGAATGACTAAGACTTACTTTCAGCAAATTTGAAGTATACAATATGTAATATTGACAGTGACATGCTGTACATCAGATCCTCAGAACTCATTCATCTTGTAACTTAAACTTTGCAGGCTTGACTTACATTTCCCATTTTCCTCACCTGTCAGCTTTGGCAAATACCATTCAACTCACTGTTTCTATGAGTTTGACTTTTTTCCTTTCATATTCCACATGTAAGTGAAAACATACAGTATTTGTCCTTCTCTGTCTGGTTTATACCCCAGAGCATAATGCCTCCCAGTTTCACTCTTGTTGTTGCAAATGGCAGGATTTCCTTTTTCATGGTTGAATAATGTTCCATTTTAGATATAGCACATATCAATTCACTCATGCATAGACACTTAGGTTGTTTCCATATGTACGATAAGCAGTGGCCACAGGACTGGAAAAGGTCAGTTTTCATTCCAATCCCAAAGAAAGACAATGCCAAAGAATGCTCAAACTACCTCATGACTGCACTCATCTCACATGCTAATAAAGTAATGCTCAAAATTCTCCAAGCCAGGCTTCAGCAATACGTGAACCGTGAACTCCCTGATATTCAAGCTGGTTTTAGAAAAGGCAGAGGAACCAGAGATCAAATTGCCAACATCCACTGGATCATGGAAAAAGCAAGAGAGTTCCAGAAACACATCTATTTCTGCTTTATTGACTATGCCAAAGCCTTTGGCTGTGTGGATCACAATAAACTGTGGAAAATTCTGAAAGAGATGGGAATACCAGACCATCTAACCTGCCTCTTGAGAAACCTGTATGCAGGTCAGGAAGCAACAGTTAGAACTGGACATGGAACAACAGACTGGTTCCAAATAGGAAAAGGAGTACGTCAAGGCTGTATA
>SJYX01009081.1:43719-96693 GCA_006410675.1 Oreotragus oreotragus
AGTCAGACACGACTGAGCGACTGAACTGAACTGATATATGTATACATATATATTCCTGTTCATTGTTCTTACTCACTAAAATATATTCACTGTTGCCCACTACAGCCCCACTCCACTGGCTGATCTGGGAGTTCAGGCAGCTGGCAGAGCCTTTTCTGAGAAACTGCTACCCTGAAAGGTGTTCTGAACCTCTAAGGCCCAGGCTTGGACCCTCAGAGGGGGTGTGCCAGAGAGGCTCAGCTGCTTGGCAGGGCTGCTTTTCCTGAACATGGTACAAGCACATGAAGGTAGTTGGAGTCCCCTAGGAATGGATAAATTTATCATTCAAACACCCAGAATCCAGAATAGTCCTCAGAAGAAAGATCTTGGAGGAAAGATTTATAAGCAGGCCACCAGTGAATCTCTGGAGAGATCAAGCCCTGAGCTTTTGGAGTTGGAGCACTGACTCCAAGACCCTAGACTACCAGATAACTAATCTTAAGGAGTATCAAATAATGAGAACTCACACGAAGGAAATCACTTGAATACAAGACCCAGCATCACCCAACCACAAGTAGCACCCTGTGCAGGACATCTCATCTAAACAACAAACAAAACAACAATACAAACCTAATCAAGAGCAGACAGGATTACCACCTCACTCAGCCTTGCCCATCAGAGGAAAAACAAACAAACAAACAAACAACAACAANAAATCACTTGAATACAAGACCCAGCATCACCCAACCACAAGTAGCACCCTGTGCAGGACATCTCATCTAAACAACAAACAAAACAACAATACAAACCTAATCAAGAGCAGACAGGATTACCACCTCACTCAGCCTTGCCCATCAGAGGAAAAACAAACAAACAAACAACAACAACAACAACTCAGCACAAATCTCACCCTATATGAAGCTTACACAAACCACTGGACCAAACTTAGCAGGGCAGAAGCCAAAAAGAAGAAAGAATTCAACCTTGAAGCCTGAAGAAGTGAGCCAGTGAGGTTGTTCAGTGGTATCTGACTCTTTGCCATCCCATGGACTGTAGCGTACCAGGCTCCTTTCATCCATGGAATTTTCCAGACAAGAGTACTGGACCGGGTTGCCATTTCCTTTTCCAGGGGATTTTCCTGACCCAGGGATCAAACCCAGGTCTCCTGCATTGCAGGCAGACACTTTACTGTCTGAGCCACCAGGGAAGCCCTGGTGAAAAGGAGACCTTAAACACAATGAGTTAAAAAAAAAAAAATTTTTGAAAATGCAGACTAATAATAAACAAATGAAGGAACAAAGTAGAAACACAAAAGTCCAAACAAATGAAGAGGAAATAGGAAAACTACCTGAAAAAGAATTCAGAACAATGATAGTAAAGATGATCGAAAACCTTGAAACCAAATGGAGAAAATGCAAGAATCAATTAACAAAGACCTAGAGAAATTAAGTACTCTTGCTTGGAAAATCCCATGGACAGAGGAGCCTGGTAGGCTGCAGTCCATGGGGTCGCTAAGNTTTGAAAATGCAGACTAATAATAAACAAATGAAGGAACAAAGTAGAAACACAGAAGTCCAAACAAATGAAGAGGAAATAGGAAAACTACCTGAAAAAGAATTCAGAACAATGATAGTAAAGATGATCGAAAACCTTGAAACCAAATGGAGAAAATGCAAGAATCAATTAACAAAGACCTAGAGAAATTAAGTACTCTTGCTTGGAAAATCCCATGGACAGAGGAGCCTGGTAGGCTGCAGTCCATGGGGTCGCTAAGAGTCCGACACGACTGATCGACTTCACTTTCACTTTTCACTTTCATGCATTGGAGAAGAAAATGGCAGTCCACTCCAGTGTTCTTGCCTGGAGAATTCCTGGCACAGTGGAGCCTGGTGGGCTGCCATCTATGGGGTCGCACAGAGTCAGACACGACTGAAGCAACTTAGCATCAGCAGCAGCAGAGAAATTAAGGAATAAACATATGGAGAAAAACAACATAATTACTGAAATTAAAAATACTCTAGAAGCAATTAATAGCAGAATATCTGAAGCAGAAAAACGAATCAGTGAGCTAGAAGATAAGATGATGGAAATAACTTCTGAAGAGCAGAATAAAGTAAAAAGAATAAAAAGAACTGAGGATAGTCTCAGAGACTATATCAAACACACCAACATTCAAATTATAGGGGTCCAAGAAGAAGAAGAGAAAAAGAAAAGGTATGATAAATTTTTTGAAAAGATTTATAGTTGAAAATGTCCCCAACATGGAAAAGGAAACAGTCAATCAACTCCAAGAGGCACAAAGAGTCCCATATAGGATAAATCCAAGGAGAAAATACCAAGACACATACTAATCAAACTACCAAAGACTAAACACTAAAAAAGAATATTAAAAGCAGCAAGGGAAAAGCAGCAAGTAACATACAAAGGAAACTCCATATGCTTAACAGCTGATCTTTCAGCAGAAACTCTGCAGGCCAGAAGGGAATGGCAGGATACATTTAAAGCACTGAAAGGGAAAAATCTACAACCAAGATTACTTTACCCAGCAAGGATCTCATTCAAAATTGAAGGAGGAATTAAAAGCTTTTCAGGCAAGCAAAAGCTAAGAGAATTCAGTACCACCAAACCAGCTTTACAATAAATGTTAAAGGGACTTATATAGTTAAGAAATACAAGAGAAGAAAAAAGATCTACAAAATTAACCCCAAACAATTAAGAAAATGGCAATAGGAACATACATATTGATAATTACTTCAAATGTAAATGGATTAAATGCTCCAACCAAAAAAGACAAACTGGCTGAATGAATTAAAAAACAAGACCCATATATATGCTGTCTACAAGAAATGCACTTCAGACCTAAAGACACATATATACTGAAAGTGAGAGGATGAAAAATATATATATTTCATGCAAATGGGAAGCAAAAGCTGGAGTAGTAATTCTTATGTCAGACAAATAGATCTTAAAATAAAGAAGATTACAAGAGGTAAGGAAGGACACCACATAATGATAAAGGGATCAATCCAAGATGAAGACATAGCAGTTGTAAATATCTATGTGCCCAACATAGGGGCACCTCAATACACAAGACAAACACTAACAGACATAAAAGGAGAAATTGACAGTAACACAATAATAGTAGGAGACTTTAACACCCCACTCATACCAACAGACAGATCATCAAAACAGAAAATTAGTATGGAAACACAAGCCTTAAATGATACATTAGATGGGATGGATCTCATTGCTATCTTCAGGGCATTCCATCCAAATGCAGAAGAATACACATCTTCTCAAGAGCACATGGAACATTCTCCAGGATAGGCCACATCTTGGGTCACTAATTCAGTTCAGTTCAGTCGCTCAGTTGTGTCCGACTCTTTGCGACCCCATGAATCGCACCACGCCAGGCCGGGTCACTAATTAAATATCAGTAAATTTAAGAAAATTGAAATTGTATTCAGCATCTTCTCTGACCAAAACGCTATGAGACTAGATATCAATTATAAGGAAAAAAAAACTGTAAGAAACACAAACATATGGAGATTAAACTACACATTTCTAAATAACCAATAGGTTACTGAAGAAATCAAAAGGGAAATAAAAAAAAATTCTAGAAACAAATGACAATGAAAACCTATGATGTGGAGCAAAAGCAGTTCTAAGGGAAGTTTATAGCAATACATTCCTATCTCAAGAAACAAGAAAAACACCAAATAGACAATCTAAATTTACACCTGAAACAACTGGAAAAAGAAGGAAAAAAAAATTGTAGAAGGAAAGAAATCATATAGATCTGAGCATAAATAAATGAAAAAGAAATGAAAGAAACAATAGTAAAGATTAATAAAATGAAAGGCTGTTTCTCTGAGAAGATAAACAAAATGAAAAACCTTTAGCCAGGCTCATCAACAATAACAGAGAGAAGAATCAAATCAACAAAATTAGAAATAAAAAAAAACATTACAATAGACTATGCAGAAATATAAAGGATTATAAGAGATTATTATGAACAACTACAGGCAATAAAATGGGTAACTTAGAAGAAATGGATAAATTCTTAGAAAAGTTCAATCTTCCAAGACTGAACCAGGAAGAAATAGAAATTATGAACAACCCAATTACAGGCACTGAAACTGAAGTTGTGATAAAAAATCTCCCCAAAAACAAAAGCCCAGGACGAGATGGCTTCACAGGAGAATTCTCTCAAACATTTAGAGATGAGCTAATGCCTATCCTTCTGAAACTCTTTCAAAAAATTGCAGAAGAAGGAACAATTCCAAACTCATTCTATGAGGCCACCACTACCCTGATCCCAAAACCTCTGAAGTTGTGATAAAAAATCTCCCCAAAAACAAAAGCCCAGGACGAGATGGCTTCACAGGAGAATTCTCTCAAACATTTAGAGATGAGCTAATGCCTATCCTTCTGAAACTCTTTCAAAAAATTGCAGAAGAAGGAACAATTCCAAACTCATTCTATGAGGCCACCACTACCCTGATACCAAAACCAGACAAAAACAACACAAAAATAAAAAACTCCAGGCCAATATCAATGATGAACATAGATTCAAAAATCCTCAACAAAATTTTAGCAAACAGATTTCAGCAACATAACAAGATGTTAATACACCATGATAAAGTTGGGCTTATTCCAGGGATGCAAAGATTGTTCAATATATGCAAATCAAACAATGTGATGTACTATATTCACAAACTGGAAGATAAAAACATAGATCATCTCAATAGATGAAGAAAAAGACTTTGATAAAATTCAACATCCATTTTTTATTAAAACTCTTCCAAAATGGGCATAGAATGAACTACCTCAACATAGTAAAGGCCATATATGATAAGCCTATGGCAAACATTATTCTCAATGGTGAAAAACTGAAAGCATTCCCCCTAAGATCAGGAACAAGATAAGGGTGTCCACTTTCATCCCTATTATTCAACATAATTCTGGAAGTCCTAGCTACAACAATCAGAGAGGAGAAAGAATTAAAAGGAATCCAGATCGGAGAAGAAGAAGTAAAGCTTTCACTGCAGATTACATGATACTGTACATAGAAAACCCTAAAGATAGTATCAGAAAATTATTAGAGCTAATCAGTGAATTTAGCAAAGTTGAAGGATACAAAATCAAAACACAGAAATCACTTGCATTTCTTTACACTAAGAATGAAATATACAATGAAAAATCAGAAGGAGAAATTAAGGAATCAATCCTATTCACCACTGCAACAAAAAGAATTAAATATATAGGAATAAACTTACTAAGGAGACAAAAGAACTGCACACAGAAAATTATAAGACACTGATGAAAGAAATCAAAGATAACATAAACAGATGAAGAGATATTCCATGCTTCTGGGTAGGAAGAATCAATATTGTGAAAATGACTATACTACCAAACACAATCTACAGATTCAATGTGATCCCTATAAAATTACCAATGGCATTTTTCACAGAACTAGAACAAACAGTTTCACAATTCATATGGAAACACAAAAGACCCAAATAGCCAAAGCCGTCTTGAGGAAGAAGGGGCCTGGAGGAATCAACCTTCCTGACTTCAGATTCTACTACAAAGCTACAGTCATCAAGACAGTATGGTCCTGACACAAAAACAGAAATATAGACCAATGGAACAAGATAGAAAGCCAGGACCTAAACCCATGCACCTATGGGTACCTTATTTTTCACAAAGGAGGCAAGAATATACAATGGGGACAAAGACAGCCTCTTCAATAAATGGTGCTGGGAACACTGAACAGCTACATGTAAAAGAATGAAATTAGAACACTTCCTAACTCCACACACAAAGATAAACTCAAAGTGGATTAAAGACCTAAATGTAAGACCAGAAACTGTAAAACTCTTAGAGGAAAACATAGGCAGAACACTCAGTGACATAAATCAAAGCAAGATCCTCTATGACCCACCTCTTAGAGTAATGGAAATAAAACAAAAGTAAACAAGTGGGACCTGATTAAACTTAAAAGCTTTTGCACAGCAAAGGAAAGTATAAACAAAGTGAAAAGACAACCCTCAGAATGGGAGAAAATAATAGTGAGTGAAATGACAAAGGATTCATTTCCAAAATATACAAGCAGCTCATACAACTCAATACCAGAAAAATAGACAACCCAATAAAAAAGTGAGGAAAAGACCTAGACAGACATTTCTCCAAAGACATATAGATGGCTAACAAACACATGAAAAGATGCTCAACATTGCTCATTATTAGAGAAAAGGAAGTCAAAATTACAATGAGATATCACTTCATAATAGTCCGAGTGGCCATCATCAAAAAGTTTACAAACACTAAATGCTGGAGAGGGTGTGGAGAAAAGGGAATGATCTGGCACTGTTTGTGGGAAGGTAAGTTGATACAGCCTTTATGGAAGGCAGTATGGAGATTCCTTTAAAAACTAGGGATAAAACCACCATATGATCCAGCAATACCACTCCTAGCCATATACCCTTAGGAAACCAAAATTGAAAAAGACACATGTATCCCATTGCTCATTGCAGCATCATTTACAATAGCTAGAACATGGAAGCAACCTAGATGTCCATTGACAGATGAATGGATAAATATACATGAAATATTACTCAGCCATAAAAAGGAACACATTTGAGCCAGTCCTAATGAGGTGAATGAACCTAGAGCTTATGATACAGAGTGAAGTAAGCCAGAAACAGAAAGATAAATATTGTATTCTAACGCATATATACAGAATCTAGAAGAATGATATTGAAAAATTTATTTACAGGGCATCAGTGGAGAAACAAAGAGAATAGGTTTATGGACATGGGGAGAGAGGAGGAGAGGGTGAGATATATGGAAAGAGTAACATGGAAACTTAACTACCATATGTAAAATAGATAACCAATGGGAATTTGCTGTATGGCTCAGAAAACTCAAACAGGGGCTCTGTATCAACCTAGGGGGTAGGATGGGAAGGGAGATGGGAGGGAAGTTCAAAAGGGCGGGGCTGTATGTACATCTATGATTGACTCATGTTGCGGTTTGACAGAAAACAAAATTCTAAAACACTATTATCTTCAATTTTTAAAAGTTATTTTTTAAAGATATTCACTGTTGGTGGTAAAAGTTGTGCATTTTCAGTGTTAAATTTGGTGCAGAATTAGCCAGACAGGGGGAAAAGTTTGGGAAGCTGTGCTCAGAGAGTGGAGCACAGAGAATATCATTCCGAGCAGAGGATACTGCAGAAGTTAAGGCACACAGGAGGGAAACCAGACAGCTTGGGTAGAGACTATATAACTAGTTTGACTGCTGCAGCATAACATGTGCAAATGAAAGTAAATCAAGAGGGAGCAAGGGCAATAAGCTTGGGACATATTCAGAGGTCATATTGGATGCAGCTGACAGCAAGCACACTACAGCCACCAAGCTATCAGAAGAGATACTGGTCTGGGAGTCAACCTGTGTGGACAGGCGTTACCCTTTGGATGCTTGATTATGGAAGAAAGCCCAGAAAGCTTGGAGGTGTGGCAAGGATGAGTGGAACAAGATGGTGAGCTCAAGACGGGGAGCTGGACAGGGGCCTAGACAGTTCATCTAGAGTAACCACGGTACGTATGCCAATGGGGAGATGTGGTCTGGAGCTTGTGGAAATTCTTTTCTAATTGTTTGGCTTTTCCCGGTGAAATATGAAGCCAGGCCATCAGCTAAGCCTGAGGATGGAGCAGAAGTAGCTGGAGATTTGTTGAGGGATGAGAAGGTCTCAAATAATCACGTGGAAGGGAGAGTGAATCAGAAAGATGTGCAGGGTTGCTGGGGAGCACTAAGAACCCACTGAGGCTAATTATCATGAGACCGAAGTGAAACTCATCAGTACGATCTTGTGTTTTTCCTCTGTCAGTGCTGAGCCCCCTGAGTGCTGGTGTACAGTAGGTAGAGTGTTGGATTTAGAAGGCAGTGGCACCCCACCCCAGTACTCTTGCCTGGAAAATCCAATGGACGGAGTAGCCTGGTGGGCTGCAGTCCATGGGGTCGCTAACAGTCGGACAGACTGAGCGACTTCACTTTCACTTTTCTCTTTCATGCATTGGAGAAGGAAATGGCAACCCACTCCAATATTCTTGCCTGGAGAATCCCAGGGATGGGGGAGCCTGGTGGGCTGCCGTCTATGGGGTCACACAGAGTTGGACACGACTGAAGTGACTTAGCAGCAGCAGTGCTTTTTCCCAAGTAGATCTGAACAAGAAGTTAAGGCCTGATGTCATAGAAGTATCTATACTTCTATGTATAGATAGTGTTTCCATACTCTGTGTTGTAAAAGAAGACTGAGGAACTTTCCTGGTGGTCCAGTGGCTAAGATCTGGTGGTCCAGTGGCTAAGATTCCATGCTCCCAAAGCAGGGGGCTCAGGTTCAATGTCCGGTCAAGGAATTAGATCCCACATGCCACATCTAAGAGTTCACATGCAGCAACTAAGACCCAGCACAACCAAATAAATAAACAATTTTTAAAAGATTGGATAGAGCAAGTCTCACACTATCTCTTAAATCAATTTTGCATACAGGCCCCTGACATCTTGCTCCTCCTCTTCACAACTAAATCTCTTGAAAATGTTATCTACACCAACTAGCTTCATTGTGTGTGTGTGTGTGTGTGTGTGTGTGTGTGTGTGTTCCACTGAGTTTTCACCTTACTTCTTTGGACATCTCTTCCAGTCTTCTTTGGGAATTTGTTTCCTCGTGTTCATCTCTGATTCCCTTTTGACGCTTCCCATTATCCCTGGGCTCTCTCACCTCCTTCTACAGTTTTCATGCCATATGCTTACAGAGCACTTCCAAATCTGTGTCTTCAGTTCTTATCTCTCTTTGAGCTCTGAGCAGCCTCTCCCACTCCTTCTGTGACTAACCATTCAGATGTTATTTGCACATCACAAGTTCAAATGTCTTAAATGATTTATTATCTTTTTCCTGACATATAGCTCTTAGAGCTAATGTTCCTCTCTACCTCAGTGGTTCTAGTCAGAAACCTGAAGAAGTGAAGTGAAAGATGCTCAGTCATGTCTGATTCTTTGTGATCTCATGGACTGTAGCCCACCATGCTTCTCTGCCCATGGAATTTTCCAGGCAAGAATACTGGAGTGGGTTGCCATTTCCTTCTCCAGAGGATCTTCCTGACCCAAGGATTGAGCCTGGGTCTCCTGCATTGCAGGCAGACTCTTTACCATCTGAACCAATACACTCAATTCATCCTTTCCTCGTCACAAATATCCTATTAATCAATCAGCAAGCAACCATCAAATCTACCTTCTTGATATTTTTCTGAATTTCCAAAATTACTGGCAATGGATATTTAATCAGAAAACTCTTAATTAAAGAAATATTTTTAATGTCAAGTTGACACTGGTGCTCAGATCAGCTCCACACTCTTGGGAAACTTACCACAGACATTTGGCAAAATTGTTTTCTTTTTTTTTTTTTCTCTACAAACAGCCTGACAGTTCTTGGCTTCTGCAAAAAGAGACTGAGGGCAGAGCTATGAATATTTAATCTGTTTCTCATTGAATTATCCAAAAAAACAGAAATGGAAACCCCACCCACTGACCAGCCCTGGTTGCATAAGTCAACATTCTCACATTTTATGGTTGGGGCGACAGGAGAAAATTCAAAGAAAAATTATGGGTCCTTTATCTTACTGTGTCAGAGCCTTTCATGGGCTCGTGGGCTGACTGTGTACCTTTCCATTTAGAGCTGCTGCACATCATGACTTCTAAAAGGAAAGCTAGCTGGACTGATTTCTTGGGAAATGCTGGATGGCTGGGGCATATCAAAGGGAGCTTGGAATGGTTTATGTGGTTTCAAAATCTGGGGGGGCAAAACTGCCTTCCTGTTGCTTTTGGAAGCTGCAGTCCAGAATTGGAAAGCAGGTAAACAACAGAAACTCCCTCACTATTTGCTTTGTTTCCCGTTTGTACTTAGCTAATTATTTTATGCTAACAAGAGAGCATGTTTCTCCATAGTCTTTTTTCTTTTTTTTTTTAAGGTTGGCTGCAATCGTGGGACACTTGGAAGATGAAATCAGGTCACCTTCCATTTACAAGTTTACACACAAATGGAGCCAGTTGTCTTCTGCTGTGCAAACCAATGAATGAACTTTCTCATCTGCTTCCCTGCTCTCTCTGTTCCATGGTACCTAAAAGGGATGGAATTCATTTGGGATGTGATTAGCCATCATCCAAGGCTAGCAGTACTGAAAATTCAAAGAAGTAGTTGTTGCTAAGTCACTAAGTTGTGTCCAATTCTTTGTGACCCCATGAACTGCAGCATGCCAGACTTCTTTGTCCTTCACTGTCTCCTGGAGTTTGCTCAAACTCATGTCCATTGAGTTGATGATGTCAACCAACTGTCTCACTTTCTGTCACCCTCTTCTATGCTCAATCTTTCCCAGCATTAAGGTCTTTTCCAGTGAGTCGGCTCTGCACATCAGGTGACTGAAGTATTGAAGCTTCAGCTTCAGCATCAACCCTTCCAGTGAATATTCAGGCTTGTTTTTCTTTAGGATTACTGGTGTGCTCTCCTTGCAGTTCAAAGGACTCTCAAGAGTCTTCTCCAAAACCACGGTTCATTTGAAGCATAAATTCTTTGGTGCTTAGCCTTCTTTATGGTTCAACTCTCACATGTGTAAGTGACTACTGGAAAAACTAGCTTTGACTCTATAGGCCTTTGTCAGCAAAGTGATATCTCTGCTTTTTCATACACTGTCTAGGTTTGTCATAGCTTTTCCTACAAGAAGCATATTTTAATTTCATGGCTGCAGTCACCTTCTTCAGTAATTTTGGAAGCCCCCAAAATAAAATCTGCTACTGTTTCCATTTTTTCCCCATCAATCTGCAATGAAGTGATGGAACTAGATACCATGATCTTTGTATTTTGAATACTGAGTTTTAAGCCAGCTGTTTCACTCTCCCTTTTTGCTTTCATCAAGAGGCTCTTTAGATCCTCTTCACTTTCTGCCATTAGAGTGGTATCATCTGCATATCTGAGGCTGTTGATATTTTTCCCACCAATCTTGACTCCAGCTTGTGAGTCATCCAGCCCGGCATCTGACATGATGTACTCTGCATATAAGTTAAATAAGCAGAGTGACAATATACAGCCTTGATGTACTCCTTTCCAAGTTTTGAACCAATCCACAGTTCCATGGCTGATTCTAACTGTTGCTTCTTGACCTGCATACAGGTTTCTCAGGCAGCAGGTCAGGTGGACTGGTATTCCCATCTCTTGAAGAATTTTCCACAGTTTGTTGTGATCCAAACAGTCAAAGACATTAGTGTAATCAATGAAGCACAAATAGATGTTTTCATGGAATTCCCTTGCTTTTTCTATTATCCAATGGATGTTGGCAATTTGATCTCTGGTTCCTCTGTCTTCTCTAATCCAGCTCTTACATCTGGAAGTTCTTGGTTCACATACTGCTGAAGCCTAGCTTGAAAGGATTTTGAGCATTACCTTGCTGGTATGTGAAATGAGGGCAATTGTGCAGTAGTTTGAACATTCTTTGGCGCTGCCCTTCTTTGGGATTGGAATGAAACTGATCTTTTCCAGTCCTGTGGCCATTGCTGAGTTTTCCAAATTTGCTGGCATAGTGAGTGCAACACTTTAACAGCATTATCTTTTAGGATTTGAAATAGCTCAGTAAGAATTCCATCACTTACACTTTGTAGTAAAGCTTCCTAAGGCCCATTTGACTTCACACTCCAGGATGTCTGGCTCTTGGTGAGTGACTACACCATCATAGTTATCAAGTCATTAAGACCTTTTTTGCACAATTGTTTTGTGTAGTTTTGCCACCGCTTCCTAATCTCTTCTGCTTCTGTTAGGTCCTTGCTGTTTCTGTCCTTTATTGTGCCCATCTTTGCAAGAAATGTTCCCTTGGTATCTCCAGTTTTCTTGAAGAAATATCTAGTCTTTCCCATTCTATTATTTCCCTCTAATTCTTTGCATTGGTCACTTAAGAAGTCTTTCTCATCTCTCCTTGCTATTCTCTGGAATTCTGCATTCAATTTGGTATATCTTTCCCTTTCTCCTTTGCCTTTTGCTTCTCTTCTTTTCTCAGCTATTTGTAAGGGCTCCTCAGACAACCATTATGCCTTCTTGCATTTATTTTTCTTTGGAATGGTTTTCATCACTGCTTCCTGTACAATGTTAACAACCTCCATAAATAATTTTCAGGCATTCTGTGTATCAGATCTAAACCCTTGAATCTACTATGTCACTTGCACTGCATAATCATAAGGGATTTGATTTAGGTCATTCCTGAATGGCCTAGTGGTTTTCCCTACTTTCTTCAATTTAAGTGTGAATTTTGCAGTCAGGAATTCATGATCTGAACCATAGTCAGTTCCATAGTCAGTTCCTTGTTTTTGCTGACTGTATAGAGCTTCTCTGTTTTAGGCTGAAAAGAATATAATCAATCTGATTTCAATATTAACTATCTGGTGATGTCCATGTGTAGAGTCCTCTCTTGTGTTGTTGGAAGAGGGTGTTTGCTATGACCAGTGCATTCTCTTGGCAAAACTCTGTTAGCCTTTGCTCTGTTTCATTTTGTACTCCAAGGCCAAACTTGCCTGTTACTCCAGGTATCTCTTGACTACCTACTTTTGCATTCCAGTCCCCTATGATGAAAAAGACATCTTTTTATGATGTCAGTTATGGAAGCTGCTGGCAAATCTCTCACTGCATTCTATATCCCTGTCAGGAGAGCTTTGGGCTGTTACCTTCTTCCGTTCCTCTCAATGTGTTCTTCTCTTCTATCTTCAATTTTTGTCCAAAAATTTGCTCTCTTGTCATTATCTCTACTATTCTTTTTGCTCTTATGGATTATCACATCTTTATATTCCTTTACTATGATGTTTTGTGGTCTAGGGAAGGAGAGAAGGTAAACCACAAGTGTCAGTCACTAATTTTTAACCAGACCCCTAAATTCCTTCAAAGCAGAACTGGGTTTATTAATTTCTATCCCAACTACTTTCCACAATGAAGAGTTGGCATTTTCAGTCATGCTTAAGAAAAAAAGGGAAAAAGATGGAATGAATGTCTCCAAGAGTTGTTTTGCTACGCTCATGCCTACAACAAGATATAAGCTATACCGAAAAGTTTAAACAGATAGTGGTTACAGAGCAGATAATGATACTAGAAAATGAGTCAAACTTACTTTGGGATCTACAGAAGAGCCAAAATGCATTTTCCTAAGTGGTGTTTTCAGAGATTTGATACTTGTCTTGACTCATATGTATTACTCAGGTTTCCAAGAAAAGTTTTCCTATTGCCCAGGTGTGCAGCTTCCCATGTGGTGCTAGTGGTAAAAAAAAAAACCGCTTGCCAATTCAGGAGACATAAGAGACACAGGTTCGATCCCTGGGTCAGGAAGATCCCCTGGAGGACGGCATGGCACTGCACTCCAGTATTCTTGCCTGGATAATCCCATGGCCAGAGGAGCCTGGTGGGCTACAGTCCATAGGGTCATACTGAGTCAGGCACGGCTGAAGTGACTTAGCATGCATGCATAGGGCATATTTATATACAACAAGTCTTGGCCCCCTCATGGTCCTTCCTCTCCTGCCACCATTAACCCCGACCACAGCTGCATCCCCTCTGAGTTGTTCCCTGAGGGTCAGGGTGCCAGCACTCCTGAACTCCTAGCTCAGACAGTTGAGTAGGAGAAGAGGTGGGTGGTTCAGTCATTTATTTTTGCATGCCTGATTTCAACCATGCCTTCCTCATGCCCTGACTTCCCTAGTGGCTTAGATGGTAAAGCGTCTGCCTACAATGTGGGAGACCCAGGTTCAATCCCTGGGAATCTTCAGGGAAAATCTCCTGAAGAAGGAAATGGCAACCCACTCTAGTATTCTTGCCTGGAAAATACCATGGATGGAGGAGCCTGGTAGACTACAGTCCATGGGGTCACAAACAGTCGGATATGACTGAGCGATTTCACCTTCACCTTCATCTTCTCCTCACCAAATGGGAGCTTTCAGCTCTTAGAGGAGACGTGTGGCCCCTTTTGTTCCTCTGCCTTTCAAGCTGCAAAGATACCTTTCCGATCAAAAGATTAAGGTTCCTTCCAGAATTCCGTACCAGCTGGTTCTGAGCATTTTAAATGTGCCTGAAAAAAGCATCTGCTCTTTCCGTGTTGCTTCTATCTTCCCTTTACACTAAACACCTATTCGTTTATGTCTGCTAAGGCTGAGAAGTGGAGAATCTCTAGTTTGTAAATATAAAAGCAGAACCCTCTGTCGTGCACTTACTACGTCCCCAATTATAAGGCTTACAATGTCTGTTTTTGACCAGCCGCCAGCCTGCTGTGCCCAGTGTTGACTGGAACTATCTTTCTCAGGGTAGAACATGACATTCACACAAAAACTTGGCTTATATATTTTGATAAACTTAAATCCTTGAGAGGCTTTCTTGAACTGCTGTTTTGAAACTTCCTAATGCCCCAATTAAAGAGACTTTCAGTTTTCTCTGAGCTTTACAGCTCAGCCTGGTGTAATCTGGATTGGGATAGTGCCAAGAGAGGAGGTCAAAAAAAGTGCAGATTCATACATAATGTATGTAGGATTTTAATAAGCATCCTTTCATACAACAGCATCTCTTCATGGCTTCCCATAAAACTTCGCAAGCCACAGGCACTATGACTATTATTTTTTAAAACAGTAATAGAAGGAAATGTTCAACCTCTTGCAATCTAAGTTGCCCCAAGAATTTCAATGTCTTTTATACAGATGCCTCACAACAAAAATCTGTACTCTATGGCAGTAATCCTCATCAAAATTAGATAACTCAAGCTCTGTGCAGTTATACAGGCTTGAGGAATTTCAACACTCATTTTCCACTTATAAAGTGATGGTAAATTAAATTAATGCCTAATGAGAAAAGGGGTTGAGCAACTACTTACTAACACTAGAGATGGAATAGATAAGAGGATATAATTTAAACAAAATAGACTAGGAAAAGCATTTTTTTGAAGTTGATTTTGTCCTATTTTTATTTCATAGGATAAAGGCATATCAGATTTTGATGAGACCTTGGAGAATATATGAGATACTCAACAAAAATCTCTGCTGAGTGGTAAGGCACATGGGATTGGCTGTCTACCTGAGAACCATCCCCAAGCATCTTTCTCTTTCATTAACCCTTGGGAATACATCTCAGCATTAAGAGAAGTCACATCGAGCCTTGATAGACCAACACATCATCTAGAGCTTATGGACTGAGAGCTGAAACAGTCCTGGATGAGATTCTAAGTTGTCTGTCTTCAAGTAGTGACTGAATGCATTTCATAGATGTGGCTACTGCCCGCTTTCTGGATAACCTCCAGGGAAAGGGAACTCAAAATAGTCTTTTCCATTCTTGGCTAAGTCTGAATGTTAGGAAATATTTCCTATATAAGAAGCTGAGGACTAGCCATAAATCTTTTAGTTGCAAGTCATAACTCTTAACTCAAATTATTTTGGTTTTTAAGAGTGGACTAATTGAAGAGTCCCCCAGAGTTGTTCAGGCTTAGCTGGATCCAGAGGTTCCAAAGCCCTGGGAAGCTCGATTGAACTGTCTCCCACTCATCTGTGTGCCAGTAACTGTAGTTGTGGGCTTAGAGGATCCTGGTCCCTCAGTTTTAAGTCAAACATCTATCTCTTGAGACCAAGGACTGGGGGAAGATGAATCAGTCCCTCTTGAACCACATAGGTTGAACAGAATCCCCATAAAACAAGATAAAGAGAATTACCCAAAAGAAGGAGTAAAGAATGATACTGCATAGACAAAACCTCATTCTTGGTGCACAGATCATTTCACATATACCCCTCTCCCCACATGATGTCAATTGTTCCATATACAACAGGAAAGACAGGGCATTTCTCTGCCAAGAGATATATTCAGTTACCCCTAAGTCCTGCACCTAGGTGTAAACTGAAGTTGTCCAACTGACAAGCATTCTTCTACGGCAGGGCCAGATGTAGGATTTATAATACATTACTAAGTGATATATTAAAGCAGTCTCCCTCAAAAAAAAGAACATGCAATATGGAGGGGGAAAGAAAATATTTGCAATTCAAATTCCCAGCTGGAAAAGGAGAGAAATTAAGACAATATCAAAGATTACTAGATCACAACAGATCTCACACAGGTGGACAGAATTAGCAAGGAATCCCTGCTTGCAGTGCAGTAAGACAGTGGATGGCCATCCTGGCTGACTCCAGGTTCTGCTCCAGGGGCCCAGTGTCACATGATTCCTCTTTGGAGAATGGCCCTGTATCTGTTAAATCTAACTGAGTTGGCTCTGGATGCATATTTGGAATTTTAGAGGTTTTTTAGGGTTGAGAAGGTGTAGGATTAGGGTTTCTCTGGCAGTACAATTCCCTTAAAAACTCAATCAGCAACTGGCCAGCTTGTTTATAAACATAACCATATATCTTACCGGATCTTGGTCTCTGAAAATGTACCCTGTTTCACAGTTTCTGTGTCTTAGGAATATGCCTAGCTCTTTATCATCCTTCTTGCTCTCAAAAAACTGCTTCTATTTTAATTATGCCTCAGTTCAGTTCAGTTCAGTCATTCAGTCATGTCTGACTCTTTGCAACCCCATGAATCCCAGCACGCCAGGCCTCCCTGTCCATCACCAACTCCCGGAGTTCACTCAAACTCATTTCCATCGAGATGACTCATTTCCATCTCATCCTCTGTGGTCCCCTTCTCCTCTGGCCCCCAATCCCTCCCAGCATCAGAGTCTTATCCCACGAGCCAACTCTTCGCATGAGGTGGCCAAAGTACTAAAGTTTCAGCTTTAGCATCATTCCTTCAAAGGACACCCAGGATTGATCTCCTTTAGAATAGACTGGTTGGATCTACTTGCAGTTCAAGGGACTCTCAAGAGTCTTCCCCAACACCACAGTTCAAAAGCATAAATTCTTTGGCGCTCAGCTTTCTTCACAGTCCAACTCTCACATCCATACATGACCACTGGAAAAACCATAGCCTTGACTAGATGGACCTTTGTTGGCAAAGTAATGTATCTGCTTTTTAATATACTGTCTAGATTGGTCATGACTTTCCTTCCAAGGAGTAAGCGTCTTTTAATTTCATGGCTGCAGTCACCATCTGCAATGATTTTGGAGACCCGAAAAATGAAGTTTGACACCGTTTCCACTGTTTCCCCATCTATTTGCCAAGAAGTGATGGGACCAGATGCCATGAACTATGCCTCAGGGCACCTCAAAACAATAGAGTATAACAGTAAGAGGTAAGGCACAGGTACTTTCAGTGAAATACACAGCAGGAAGTGTTTGTATATTCCCTGGATCCTCCTGGGTCTTCATATTTCCACATACTATTTCCCCACCTCCCTGTCTTGCTCCCACCAACATTTGTCTGAGGTAGAGAATTCAGATCTCCAGTCTTGCAAAGAGTATGACTATATGATGCTCAGCTACTTTGCATTTCTGGGCAAGGACAGATATGTTCTCTTTTAGCAATAAAACAGTCCAGGCTTGCATATCCATTCCTGAAACTATATCTGTGGCAGGTGGATGGAGAACTCTGATTGGTCAGGCTGAGCCATGTCCCCACTCCTGGGAGCCGAATCAGTTTATCTCTGCCACAGAGACAGGACCTCTTATGCCCACCATTCCTTATGTCCACCTCACATCCACTCTGCTTCCTTGTTTATTCCAGCCACTTGCAGCACCCAGACATAAACGACAGCATGTTACCTTAGGTGCAATGTGCCTTGTATGCTGCAGGGGATCTTCCTGACCCAGGGATTGAACCCATGTTTCTTGCATCTCCTGCATTGGCAGGCAGATTTTTTACCACTTCCCTACTTGGGAAGCTCTGTGTATGTATATATATATATATGTGTGTGTGTGTGTGTGTATATATATATATGTGTGTGTGTGTGTGTGTGTGTATGTATATACCTGTATATATATATATATATGTATATATACATATATATGATGGTTTATGTATATATATTTATATATAAATAATATATCGGAGAAGGCAATGGCACCCCACTCCAGTACTCTTGCCTGGAGAATCCCATGGACGGAGGAGCCTGGTAGGCTGCAGTCCATGGGGTCGCTAAGAGTTGGGCATGACTGAGTGACTTTACTTTGACTTTTCACTTTCATGCACTGGAGAAGGACATGGCACCCCACTCCAGTGTTCTTGCCTGGAGGATCCCAGGGACAGAGGAGCCTAGTGAGCTGCTGTCTATGGANCCAGTACTCTTGCCTGGAGAATCCCATGGACGGAGGAGCCTGGTAGGCTGCAGTCCATGGGGTCGCTAAGAGTTGGGCATGACTGAGTGACTTTACTTTGACTTTTCACTTTCATGCACTGGAGAAGGACATGGCACCCCACTCCAGTGTTCTTGCCTGGAGGATCCCAGGGACAGAGGAGCCTAGTGAGCTGCTGTCTATGGAGTCACACAGAGTCAGACACGACTGAAGTGATATATATAAACATAATATTATAAATAAATATATATAAATATATAGAAACCACCATTTACATATATGGTGGTTTAGTCACTAAATTGTGTCCGACTCTTGCAACCCCATGAACTGTAGCCTACCAGGCTCCTTTGCCATGGATTCTCCAGGCAATAATACTGAAGTGGGTTGTAATTTTCCTTTCCAGGGGATCTTCCTGAACCAGGGATTGAACCTGGGTCTCCTGCATTGCAGGCAGATTCTTTACCAACTGAGCTAGGAGGGAAATCCATATATATATATATGTATGTGTGTGTATATATATATATACACACATATAAAACTATGTGTATATTTTAATATATGTATATATACATATATATCTTACATTATGTATCTCTTTATATAATAGATGACATTATTATATATATGAAGTATACATTAGTCTTTCCTAAAACCTCTTTTTCTCCACTGGTAAGGTTTACTCAGCTGCTCTGTGTGGGAGTGTGTGCTAAGTCACTTCAGTCATGTCTGACTCTTTGCAACCTTATAGACTGTAGCCTGCAAGGTTCCTCTGTCCATCAGGTTCTCCAGGCAAGAATATTGGAGTGGGTTGCCATTTCCTCATCCAGGGGATCTTCTCAACAAAGGGATCAAACCCGCATCTCCTCTGTCTCCTGCATTGGCAGGTGGTTTCTTTACCACTAGCACCCCCTGGGAAGCACCAGCTATTCTGATGAAGGTGCAAACAGGAGGTGAAAGAGACTTACACTATGGACAGCCCTTGACCACTGAGGACACAAGTCTGTGGATTAATACAGCCTCTTGTATTCCATTTCAAGATGCACTCTACATAGTTTCTCAGAAGGTTTTTAGCAGGATGAAAGTTTTTTTCTCCTTCATTTTAACCTTCACTGGCCTACACTCCTGTTCTTTGAGAATAGTCCTCAAAATAAATTACTTTTGTGTAAACCCTGCTTTACACAAGTGGCCCTTAGGAAGCAACACTATGAACAAAGCTAGCGGAGGTGATGGAATTCCAGCTGAGCTGTTTCAAATCCTGAAAGATGATGCTGTGAAAGTGTTGCACTCAATATGCCAGCAAATTTTGGAAAACTCAGCAGCGGCCACAGGACTGGAAAAGGTCAGTTTTCATTCCAATCCCAAAGAAAGACAATGCCAAAGAATGCTCAAACTACTGCACAATTGTACTCATCTCACACGCTAGCAAAGTAATGCTCAAAATTCTCCAAGCCAGGCTTCAAGAATACATGAACTGTGAACTTCCAGATGTTCAAGCTGGTTTTAGAAAAGGCAGAGGAACCAGAGATCAAATTGCCAACATCTGCTGGATCATGGAAAAAGCAAAAGAGTTCCAGAAAAACATCTACTTCTGCTTTATTGACTATGCCAAAGCCTTTGACTGTGTGGATCACAACAAACTGTGTAAAATTCTGAAAGAGATGGGAATACCAGAGCACCTGACCTGCCTCTNTCACTTTCTGCCATAAGGGTGGTGTCATCTGCGTATCTGAGGTTATTGATATTTCTCCTGCAATCTTGATTCCAGCTTGTGCTTTACTCAGTCCAGCATTTCTCATGATGTACTCCGCATTTAAGTTAAATAAGAAGGGTGACAATATACAACATTGACGTACTCCTTTCCTGATTTGGAACCAGTCTGTTGTTCCATGTCCAGTCCTAACTGTTGCTTCTTAACCTGCATATGGATTTCTCAGGAGACAGGTCAAGTGGTCTGGGATTCCCATCACTTGAATAATTTTCCACAGTCTGTTGTGATCCACACAGTCAAAGGCTGTGGCAGAGTCAATACAGCAGAAATAGATGTTTTTCTGGAAGTCTCTTGCTTTTTCAATGATCCAGTGGATGTTGGCAATTTGATCTCTTGTTCCTCTGCCTTTTCTAAATCCTGCTTGAACATCTGGAAGTTCAGGATTCATGCACTATTGAAGCCTGGCTTGGAGAGTTTTGAGCATTACTTTGCTAGCGTGTGAGATGAGTGCAATTGTGCAGTAGTTTGAGCATTCTTTGGCATTGCTTTTCTTTGGGATTGGAATGAAAACTGACCTTTTCCAGTCCTGTGGCCACTGCTGAGTTTTCCAAATTTGCTGGCATATTGAGAGCAGCAACTTAACAGCATCATCTTTTAGGATTTGAAAGAGCTCAACTAGAATTCTATCACCTCCACTAGCTTTTACACACACAAACCAATTTTCCAATTTTCTTTGCTTCTAAAATCCATCCAAAAAAATATTCCTTGCTAACATGAGTGAACATGAAGGTGTTTTCTTTCCCCCATCACCAGAGATGGTACTAGAAATGGAACTGGTGAACAGGCCCAATTCAAACAAAGATATCTACAGGAATAACACTAGGAGAGACACAAGATTTGTTTTGGCAAATAGAAGAGATTTATGATTGTTTTGTTTTTCTTCTCTTGGAGCCAGTCAGCATTTGGCTTTGAGATCTATGGATATGGTCACCATATGTCCTACATTTTTTAAAGGCAGTCTCTATTTAAAATGTTGAGTCATGTTGCCCCCTTAAGAACATTTGTATTTGTGAACCCGTGAATCCTTATTTGAGTTCAGAAAATACAGTCATGTAACAATAGAAGTCTGCCCTTGACAGCTTAACAGTAGAAATCACAGGAAAATGGGGCAGGTCATGAACTAAAGAAAAATAAACTGGAACATACACACACACACACACACACACACACACACACACACATATTCCTTTGTGATATTGATGCCCTCACACTTTATGCCAAGCACTGGTCTGACACATTTCTCTCAAGAAAAGAGGCAACATAATAGGTTTCCAGGGTGACTGTGACCAATCCAGTATCTCTGAACAGTCAGATGATTTTTTATTGAAAAACTGGAGAAGGGAAGGGAAGAATAGTACCAACCAGTCATTGCTTTCAACCACCTTATAAGCACACACTAGTATTCCTTCCTTTTGCTTATATGGTAACAGGCTCAGAGAGATTAAGTAACTTGCTGACAGTCACATGGCTGGTGAGAGACAGAGATGGGATTCAAGCCTGGCTTGGATCCCAACTCTTTTCAGTGTTAAACTCTTCACACATTGAAGTAAAGTGATTATTTTTGAAACAGGAAGGTTGAGAGTCAGGTCTGAAATTTCTGGGGTGACTATGCAGCTGTGGGAGAATCAGGCGGGCTGCTGCTCTCAGAAGACCAGTTCTCTCTAGGAGTTGTTTTTCTTACTGCAGAAACCTTGGAACCAGAACTCTGTTATATGAAAGTAACTGTATCTGGATGGGATTATTAGAGATGTGCAAACCCAGGGGTGTTTGAGGTTTGGCTACACATTATGTTCTATTTCTCAAAGGTTCTGGGAGAGGCAAAACTCAAAACATGTTCCTGCACAGCAATTATCCCCTTTGGTTTCAAATCCATGTATATTTCCAGAGGAACTAACTACTCTGGGCCTGTTTTTTGTTTTTCTTATTTTAGTGGATGCCCCTCATAGAAATATCCACAAACAGACCAAGCCCATAGTCCTATAGGACATGGTGGAAGTCAGAAGACCCAAACTCAATCTAGTGAGACCAGAGCAACAAAGGAATATGTTTAAAACTCTCCATTTACACACAGTCTCTCTTTGAAGAGCTGACTCATTGGAAAAGACCCTGATGCTGAGAAAGATTAAAGGTGGGAGGAGAAGGGGACGACCGACAGAGAACGAGATGGTTGGATGGCATCACTGACTCAATGGACATGAGTTTGAGTAAGCTCCAGGAACTGGTGATGAACAGGGAGGCCTGGCGTACTGCAGTCCATGGGGTCTCAAAGAGTCAGACATGACTGAGTGACTGAACTGACTGACTGACTTCTTGCTTTAGAGCCTGCTTTGTGATGGATGACCACTGAACGTGACTGTTACAGGCTGAGAAGTAAATGAAGAATCATGATCAGTGTCACGGCTGGTGTGTACTGAAGCCTTACTCACCAGGCGTTCTTTGAAACGTGCTACTTGCTTTGACTTGTTCAGTTCTCACAACAAGTCAGTGAAATAAGTGTTCTTTTGCCTGTGAGGCATGGAAGGATGACAACTTGTCCAAGGCCCTGCAGCTGTTAAGCAGAGGAGGTAGGACTTGAACATAGGCAGTTGACTCCACAGTCTTCACTTTTTATCACTACATTGCCCTGCTTATCAGGCTCACCCTATGGTCTAACACCTCTTCAATAAGTCTGATCGGAAATATTTCTTGCAGAGTTTTTTTGTGACTTTTCTCCTCCAGGTTTGTCTAAGCATTTATCTCTACAAGTATTTATTGAGAAAGTACTATGTGCTGAGCAATGTGACAGGTATTGGGGCTGGTGGGAAAAACAGGGCCTTTGGTCTCAAGATGCCTATAAACCAGGAAGGGCAGGGACAAATGGAGGGTGGGAGGGAAACAGGAAACTGGGTGTGCTGTGTGATGGCCATTGAGACACAGGTCTGCACAGGCATGATGGAAAACTCTGGGAGGTACAATTACCCTGGACCAGTGGGGGTTGGAATGTGACCACATCTGGTTATAGCCTGAACACAGAGTCACCGAGAAAGGGAGGGAACCAGTGTTATCATGTGTGTGTGTGTGTGTGTGTGTGTGTGTGTGTGTGTGGCAGGACACCTGGGTATTGAGGTGCCTTCAGAGAGGGAGAGGACACTCAAGAAGAAGACTGGGGAAAAAGGTAGTTTGATTTGGAAATTAAACTAAGTTGCTTTGGGTCTTCATATAAACTACTCTCCTTAGTGTTTATGTGCAGTTTATGGGGGACAGCAGATATAGGACCTTAAAGATACTTTGTTCATATATTTTATAATATGGGTAAGCTCTGTCATTCCAGCCAGTGGTAACCTTATTTCCATCAACTAAGGTAGGTGCTCTTCTATGAGCTTCATATTTATTTCTTACTCCTTATGTTTGGCTGCGTTGGGTCTTCATTGCTACGCGTGGGCTTTCTCCTGTTGCGGTGAGCAGGGCTCCTATTCCTTGCGGGGCGCAGGCTTCTCGTGTCGCAGAGCACAACCACTAAGCGCACGGGCATCAGGAGTTGCCCTCGGGCTCAGGAGTTGGGGCACGTGGGTGCAGCTGCTCCATGGCACAAAGACTCGGGCAGGGGGCAGGGGTCAAACCTGTGTCCCCTGCACTGGCAGGGAGACTCCCGTCCCCTGCTCACCAGGGAAGTCCAAGCTTCAGTTTTGAAAAAAAATCTCACTGCCGTCCATGTTTCTGAACGTTGTACTGCTCCTCAATTCGTGATGTTCTATTTTTGCTTTTGCTTGTGTTCCGTTTCTGACCTTGCTAACCACCTCACCCTTAGGACTCCCGCTGAGTCGGCAGTCCACCAAAATCTTTGATTTCTTCTCATATTTCTTGGGGGCTTTGTTGTTTTGTTTCCTTAAGTATAGCTGCTACTTTTTAATACGTATTTCATGAAATTGAGTTCACTGCTGTAACTTGTCAAGATCTTCTGATTTTGGATACTATTCTGAAATACTTTGGCTTCTCCTCCAGTTTTGTGCCATTGATACAAGGCTGTAGTTTAATAATTATGAGAATAAGTAAGGTTTCAAAAATTTATAGGCACATGCTGTCCTAACTTTGAAAAGGAGGAGAAAGAAATGTCTCAGGAAAGCGAGATCACTGAGATTGCCTATTCATTCCTGGCAAAATGCTAAAATAAATTATTAAATAGATGTTTGGATAGCACTGAGCAAAGAAAGTACCAACTGCTTGAAAATAGCATAAGTCTACTAAGAAAAAATATACCGAACTCATTTGATTTTTCCTTTCATGGTGCTGTAGACATATGCTATGTGAATTTCAGCAGGGAATTTAATAAATCCAATCCTTTTAGTTGAGATGGATTGAATTATAACAGAATAAAGCATCCTAACCAAGTGTATATGGTATAGTTGAAAGAGCATGTGCCAGTTTCTTGTCAAAATGTTGCTGTGAGTTCCTTCCCCACTCAAAGACAGACAAGTAAGGTACAATGAGAAGTGAAAGACAAAAAGATATAGCCTTGCTCAAAAAGCCAGATGACTTCTCTGACCACCAAATAAAGAACAGAAACATACAATGCCAAAGGGGATCTAAAGGCCAGATCTCCAAAACCGGGAAGACAGAGCTGAAAGTTTGAGTCTTACAGAGTGAAAGGGCCTGAAAACAGTCCATTTATCCATTTGGGTGGGCCATGTTCTCTTAAAAGAAAAAAAGAGAGATGTTTGGACAGTAGTAAGCTCTATAACAATAACCTGCTAGAAGAAAATATAATCTCTCATTTCATCCTTTCTACAACATTTTTTAAAATATAACTTGCCTGGCATCTAGGCTTTTAAGTTTGATATCTCCACCAAAGGTAAAAGTTATAATGTTATATATATAATTACATTTGTAATTAAGCACAGATCCAAAGTCAGCTGCTCAAGGCCATGTACCTGTATCATACCACCTGGCTTTTGCATGGACTTGGGCAGGGAAATTTTGAAGGAAAAGTCATGGATGTCAAACAGTACTCATGTTGAAACTTCAGGTAGAAATGGTGTTAGAGGCCAGTAGAGACCTATCTCATACTTGCCTGGTCCACTGCCTATTGTTTTTGACATTGTGGCTTTTCTGGGTTTACCATATGCATTTCCCATTAGCATACAGTTTTCAGTTGGCCACAGAGGAAGGCAGCTGAATGCCAGGGTGTGGGAAAGAGCACACACCTGTACTGTTTTGCAACTAGAACTCACCAGGGGAATTGACACCCTGCAAAAAACACCTAGCTCCTGCTCCAAATGAGTCTTCCAGCCTCATGACTTCCAGCCTCCCTTTGTGAACCTTAGTGCCAGAGAATTGAGGGGAGAAACAGAATCATGAGCAACAGGAAAAATAAGCGACTTGAGTATGTGTCCTGTAACACTCAGGGGATTCCCCAGTGGCTCAGCTGGTAGAGAAGGTGCCTGCCAATGCAGGAGATGCAGGAGATGGAGGTTCAAACCCTGGCTCAGGAAGATCCCCTGGAGAAGGAAATGGCAACCCACTCCAGTATTCTTGCTGGAAAATTCCATGGACAGAGGAGCCTGGCGGGCTACAGTCCATGGGATTGCGAAGAGTCAGTCATGATTGAGCACACATGCTCACACACACACACACAAGTTTTTCCTTGTCTTCTCCCTCCCCTTTCAACTCCCTCTTCACTCCCTTCTTCAGCAAGTCATCCGAAATAGAAGGCTTTCAGGCAGCCTAATGGAGTAAGCACTTTTTTTAGAAGAAATTTTCCTTGTTAATGTCTCTGTTTTTCTCAGGACACCTCTTTGTTCCCCTAATCCAAACCAGCCAAGGAATCTTTTGGTATAGTTTTGGACTTGAGGTGGTAGAAAAATCTGTTGGTCCTCCCAAGGGATAGAAACTGTAAGACTAAAAGAAATTTTAAAAAAGCTTGGAGCTATCACTCCCACCCCACCCCACATTTTCAGCAATGTGGACAAAACTAATTTGCAATGACACAGAATGAATTTCCTATGAGGAAAGAATACCATGCCAGAGTTGGAAAGGCGGGGAGGAGGGGGTGTGGCAAGGAGAGAGAGATTCTTGTTTCTTTACCGGAAAACATCCTTGTTCTTCCCATAATTTGGTTGTTAAACAATTTCTTAGTTGTAATGAACAAAATTAATTCCCTTAAAAAAAAACACAACTAGTTCTAGTTTTAGTGCTTTCATCGCAGACAAAAGGTCAACTAATACAGCATTAAAATTCTTCCAGTAAGTAAATGTCTTTTACCCATAATTAGATTATTCTAAGATGCAACATTCAAACCCATCAAGTTGGGCCACTCTGTCAATACCAAACCGAGATGGCTTGCCCTTCTCAGCTGTGAAAAGTTCACATCCTATAAATGCTTCAAGTAGAACACTGTCCCTGGAGGAGATAATATCAAGTTACCACCCACATGCCTCAACCCATGTGCTTTTCAGTTCTTGTAAATCTTCATGCATCTCCCAATCTAAAAAACAACAACAGAAAAATTGTCTTGACCTTACCTTACTCAAAGATGAAGAAATAGGCAGCCAAATTAGCTAGGATTTCAGACCACAGATGTTGTCCTGGGACAACAGAAAGGCTTAGTTATGCTCTCTCTGAAGCAGTGATTCAGAGTTGGTTGCGTGGGGAGGGGCTAGCCCTCAGGAAAGTTTCATCAGAACCTTTGGACCAGAGTGGGATGGGGAGGCACACAAGAAGTATCCATTTATGCTTATTCAGCCCTTCCCAAACCCTAAACTGCTTCTTTCTCACCTGAAGATCTAATTCTGTCTACCGCTTGTAATTTACACCTATGTAATACTATGTAAATAAATACAAGTGCATTTATTTCTAAAGGCAGAAATCATAGCTAGATATGGTCTTCAGTGTGAATGTATGCTCAAGCCACTCAGAGAATACAAGAGGGCTTGCTTAGGTCAGCTAAGCAGTGCTTTTCCAGTTAGGTGGCACAATCAGCTATAAGGTATGTTTGAAATAATTTATCACTAATAATACAGTACTGAAATTCATACAGTGTTTATTTATAAAATATAGTGGACTCGTGGAAATCCCTTACATCACTTTTTACTCATCTCAACCCTTCTGCATGGAGGGAAAGAAAAATGTATAGGTATTACATTTAATTAAAACACAAGAAATTGGATATAACCTTAGATAAGTCTAACACATGACTGTAGGAAAAGTCTCAAACGTGAATACTATCAATCATGTCTGTGAAAGAAAAAAAGCTGAGACATGCTGAGCAGAGGGTGTACTAAAAGAGGTATGGGGCATGGAATGATTATGTACAAAAATTAATTCCACATTTGTAATGGTGGAAATCTGAAATCAGTCTAAATATCCAACAACAGAAGATGGCTTACATACACTACAATATGTAGATGCACATTTAGACTGTGATTAAAATATATGTCCTCAAATACTAATGACATAGGCAAATGCTTAAGAGATACTTGGAGTAAAACAAGAGTATTTTTATAATCTCATTTTTAAAATAAAAAATAGAAAAATAAATTAAAAATATATAAAAATGGTAACAATATCAGAATAGTGGGATTGTGGGAAATTTTAGTTTGATCTTTTGATTTTTGTGTATATTCCATATTGACTCTGATGAGCACAAATATTAAGAATTCTATCACTGGGATTATGGGAATTCATGCAGAAAATAAAAATTAAAAATCTTAAGATCAAAATGAACACAGAGAATGTTAGTGTTTCCCCCATGCTTTCTCCACATCAAGTCAAATTCATTTGGGCAGCTAAATGTTGGAGGAGGTAAATGAGAAGGGTGAATGAAATAGCTTGATAATCTCAACTGGAAATTATTTAAGATNGAAGGTGCCTGCCAATGCAGGAGATGCAGGAGATGGAGGTTCAAACCCTGGCTCAGGAAGATCCCCTGGAGAAGGAAATGGCAACCCACTCCAGTATTCTTGCTGGAAAATTCCATGGACAGAGGAGCCTGGCGGGCTACAGTCCATGGGATTGCGAAGAGTCAGTCATGATTGAGCACACATGCTCACACACACACACACAAGTTTTTCCTTGTCTTCTCCCTCCCCTTTCAACTCCCTCTTCACTCCCTTCTTCAGCAAGTCATCCGAAATAGAAGGCTTTCAGGCAGCCTAATGGAGTAAGCACTTTTTTTAGAAGAAATTTTCCTTGTTAATGTCTCTGTTTTTCTCAGGACACCTCTTTGTTCCCCTAATCCAAACCAGCCAAGGAATCTTTTGGTATAGTTTTGGACTTGAGGTGGTAGAAAAATCTGTTGGTCCTCCCAAGGGATAGAAACTGTAAGACTAAAAGAAATTTTAAAAAAGCTTGGAGCTATCACTCCCACCCCACCCCACATTTTCAGCAATGTGGACAAAACTAATTTGCAATGACACAGAATGAATTTCCTATGAGGAAAGAATACCATGCCAGAGTTGGAAAGGCGGGGAGGAGGGGGTGTGGCAAGGAGAGAGAGATTCTTGTTTCTTTACCGGAAAACATCCTTGTTCTTCCCATAATTTGGTTGTTAAACAATTTCTTAGTTGTAATGAACAAAATTAATTCCCTTAAAAAAAAACACAACTAGTTCTAGTTTTAGTGCTTTCATCGCAGACAAAAGGTCAACTAATACAGCATTAAAATTCTTCCAGTAAGTAAATGTCTTTTACCCATAATTAGATTATTCTAAGATGCAACATTCAAACCCATCAAGTTGGGCCACTCTGTCAATACCAAACCGAGATGGCTTGCCCTTCTCAGCTGTGAAAAGTTCACATCCTATAAATGCTTCAAGCAGAACACTGTCCCTGGAGGAGATAATATCAAGTTACCACCCACATGCCTCAACCCATGTGCTTTTCAGTTCTTGTAAATCTTCATGCATCTCCCAATCTAAAAAACAACAACAGAAAAATTGTCTTGACCTTACCTTACTCAAAGATGAAGAAATAGGCAGCCAAATTAGCTAGGATTTCAGACCACAGATGTTGTCCTGGGACAACAGAAAGGCTTAGTTATGCTCTCTCTGAAGCAGTGATTCAGAGTTGGTTGCGTGGGGAGGGGCTAGCCCTCAGGAAAGTTTCATCAGAACCTTTGGACCAGAGTGGGATGGGGAGGCACACAAGAAGTATCCATTTATGCTTATTCAGCCCTTCCCAAACCCTAAACTGCTTCTTTCTCACCTGAAGATCTAATTCTGTCTACCGCTTGTAATTTACACCTATGTAATACTATGTAAATAAATACAAGTGCATTTATTTCTAAAGGCAGAAATCATAGCTAGATATGGTCTTCAGTGTGAATGTATGCTCAAGCCACTCAGAGAATACAAGAGGGCTTGCTTAGGTCAGCTAAGCAGTGCTTTTCCAGTTAGGTGGCACAATCAGCTATAAGGTATGTTTGAAATAATTTATCACTAATAATACAGTACTGAAATTCATACAGTGTTTATTTATAAAATATAGTGGACTCGTGGAAATCCCTTACATCACTTTTTACTCATCTCAACCCTTCTGCATGGAGGGAAAGAAAAATGTATAGGTATTACATTTAATTAAAACACAAGAAATTGGATATAACCTTAGATAAGTCTAACACATGACTGTAGGAAAAGTCTCAAACGTGAATACTATCAATCATGTCTGTGAAAGCAAAAAAGCTGAGACATGCTGAGCAGAGGGTGTACTAAAAGAGGTATGGGGCATGGAATGATTATGTACAAAAATTAATTCCACATTTGTAATGGTGGAAATCTGAAATCAGTCTAAATATCCAACAACAGAGGATGGCTTACATACACTACAATATGTAGATGCACATTTAGACTGTGATTAAAATATATGTCCTCAAATACTAATGACATAGGCAAATGCTTAAGAGATACTTGGAGTAAAACAAGAGTATTTTTATAATCTAATTTTTAAAATAAAAAATAGAAAAATAAATTAAAAATATATAAAAATGGTAACAATATCAGAATAGTGGGATTGTGGGAAATTTTAGTTTGATCTTTTGATTTTTGTGTATATTCCATATTGACTCTGATGAGCACAAATATTAAGAATTCTATCGCTGGGATTATGGGAATTCATGCAGAAAATAAAAATTAAAAATCTTAAGATCAAAATGAACACAGAGAATGTTAGTGTTTCCCCCATGCTTTCTCCACATCAAGTCAAATTCATTTGGGCAGCTAAATGTTGGAGGAGGTAAATGAGAAGGGTGAATGAAATAGCTTGATAATCTCAACTGGAAATTATTTAAGATGATAACTTAAAATGCTTTTCTCTTTTTCTCATTTACAGCAGAATCACTTAAATGAAGTATCCTGTTTCTTCGACCAAAATCAAAATGATTTTATTCTCTGACATTTACCCTTTAGACACCAATTTTTTCTGCTTCTTGATTCTACTCTGTAATTTGAAGCCTTTTCTAATAAGTATTTTTGGTCTAAATGAAGATGATTTAAAATGACAAAATCTAGCCCTACACAGTGCTGAGACTCAACTTCTGATGTTCCTTTTTCTAACTTAATTCCACTTCCTAAACTCTCCTCTGTACTCACCAGCTTTGTTCCCACTGCTTGGTGGTGATTTAGTCACTAAGTACATGTCCGACTCTTTGCGACCCCATGGACTGTAGCACGCCAGGTGCCTCTGTCCATGGGATCCTCCAGGCAAGAATACTGGAGTGGGTTCCCATTTCCTTCTCCAGGGGATCTTTCCGACACAGGAATAGAACCCAGGTCTCCTGCATTGCAAGTAGATTCTTTACCGCCTGAGCCTCCCACTACTTACCATCAATAAACTCATTCATACTAAAGGTTAGGACTCTGTGATGGTAATAGACCCAACTTCCATGCATGTTCTCTTCATTCAATATCCTCCTAGGACTCAAGTTTCTAAACACAAGGGTGCGGTGTTTTGTTTTGTTTTTTGCCCTTCTGCTACCAGATGCCATGCAGGGGCTGAGAAAAACTTCTGAAAATGTACTCAAAAAAAAAAAAAAAAGAAGAAGAAAGAAAGAAAGGAAGACTGTGGATTTAGTTCTAATTATAAATTCAATGACCCTGGGAAATTTTCTTAATCTTGGCAGCTGTGAGGATCAGATAAAGTAATTTATTCAATATTTTAGTGCAGCACTGAGTACATGTTCAGTATGTGTTTAATTGACATTTTGG
Source organism: Oreotragus oreotragus (assembly GCA_006410675.1). NCBI lineage: Eukaryota > Metazoa > Chordata > Mammalia > Artiodactyla > Bovidae > Oreotragus > Oreotragus oreotragus. The sequence continues at coordinate 74,925 of SJYX01009081.1, forward strand.
GGATCAAAGTCAGATATTTCTGGGTTCAAATCCCTATTCTATCGCTTACTAATTCTATGAACTTGGACCAGTTTCTTAATCACTCAAATCACTGGAGACAGTGATATTTACCTTGAATGTCCATTAAATATACCTAGGAGAAAATGCATGACAAATGCCCGTCATATAGAATGTTGTTAGTAATAATAATAATTTTGTTATATTTTTAAAATAATTATTATTAATTAGTGAGATACCCGGGGAAGGCAACGGCACCCCACCCCAGTACTCTTGCCTGGAAAAGCCAGTGGGCGGAGTAGCCTGGTGGGCTGCAGTCCATGGGGTCGCTAACAGTTGGACAGACTGAGCGACTTCACTTTCACTTTTCTCTTTCATGCACTGGAGAAGGAAATGGCAACCCACTCCAGTATTCTTGCCTGGAGGATCCCAGGGATGGGGGAGCCTGGTGGGCTGCCGTCAATGGGGTCACACAGAGTTGGACACGACTGAAGTGACTTAGCAGCAGCAGCAGCAGCAGCAGCAGCAGCAGCAGCAGTGAGATACCAGAAGGAAAAGCTATAGCAGAAGACTCTCTATATAGGGGAAAAAAAGAAAAGAAACCACATCAGTTCAGTTCAGTCACTCAGTCATGTCCAACTCTTTGCGACCCCATGGACTACAGCACACCAGGGCTCCCTGTCCATCACCCACACCCAGAGCTTACTCAAACTCATGGCCATAGAGTCAGTGAAGCTATCAAACCCTCTCATCCTCTGTCGTCCCCTTCTCCTCTCGCTTTCAATCTTTCCCAGCACTGAGGTCTTTTCAAATGAGTCAGTTCTTCCCATCAGATGGCCAAAGTATTGGAGTTTCAGCTTTAGCATCAGTTCTTCCAATGAATATTCAGGACTGATTTCCTTTACAATGGACCAGTTGGATCTCCTTGCAGTCCAAGGGACTCTCAAGAGTCCTCTCCAAATCACAGTTCAAAAGCATCAGTTCTTCAGTGCTCAGCTTTCTTTATAGTCCACCTCTCACATCCATCCATACAGGACCACTGGAACAACCATCACTTTGACTAGACAGACCTTTGTCGGCAAAGTAATGTCTCTGCTTTTTAAATATGCTGCTTAGGTTTGTCATAGCTTTTCTTCCAAGGAGCAAGGGTCTCGTGATTTCATGGTTGCTATTACCATCTGCAGTCATTTTGGAGCCCCCAAAATAAAGTCTGTCACTGTTTCCATTGTTTTCCCATCTATTTACCATGAAGTGATGGGACCAAATGCAATGATCTTAGTTTTGTGAATGTTGAGTTTTAAGCCAACTTTTTCACTCTCTTCTTTCACTTTCATCAAGAGGCTCTTTAGTTCCTCACTTTCTGCCATAAGGGTGGTGTCATCTGCATATCTGAGGTTATTGATATTTCTCCTGCAATCTTGATTCCAGCTTGTGCTTTACTCAGTCCAGCATTTCTCATGATGTACTCCGCATTTAAGTTAAATAAGAAGGGTGACAATATACAACATTGACGTACTCCTTTCCTGATTTGGAACCAGTCTGTTGTTCCATGTCCAGTCCTAACTGTTGCTTCTTAACCTGCATATGGATTTCTCAGGAGACAGGTCAAGTGGTCTGGGATTCCCATCACTTGAATAATTTTCCACAGTCTGTTGTGATCCACACAGTCAAAGGCTGTGGCAGAGTCAATACAGCAGAAATAGATGTTTTTCTGGAAGTCTCTTGCTTTTTCAATGATCCAGTGGATGTTGGCAATTTGATCTCTTGTTCCTCTGCCTTTTCTAAATCCTGCTTGAACATCTGGAAGTTCAGGATTCATGCACTATTGAAGCCTGGCTTGGAGAGTTTTGAGCATTACTTTGCTAGCGTGTGAGATGAGTGCAATTGTGCAGTAGTTTGAGCATTCTTTGGCATTGCTTTTCTTTGGGATTGGAATGAAAACTGACCTTTTCCAGTCCTGTGGCCACTGCTGAGTTTTCCAAATTTGCTGGCATATTGAGAGCAGCAACTTAACAGCATCATCTTTTAGGATTTGAAAGAGCTCAACTAGAATTCTATCACCTCCACTAGCTTTTACACACACAAACCAATTTTCCAATTTTCTTTGCTTCTAAAATCCATCCAAAAAAATATTCCTTGCTAACATGAGTGAACATGAAGGTGTTTTCTTTCCCCCATCACCAGAGATGGTACTAGAAATGGAACTGGTGAACAGGCCCAATTCAAACAAAGATATCTACAGGAATAACACTAGGAGAGACACAAGATTTGTTTTGGCAAATAGAAGAGATTTATGATTGTTTTGTTTTTCTTCTCTTGGAGCCAGTCAGCATTTGGCTTTGAGATCTATGGATATGGTCACCATATGTCCTACATTTTTTAAAGGCAGTCTCTATTTAAAATGTTGAGTCATGTTGCCCCCTTAAGAACATTTGTATTTGTGAACCCGTGAATCCTTATTTGAGTTCAGAAAATACAGTCATGTAACAATAGAAGTCTGCCCTTGACAGCTTAACAGTAGAAATCACAGGAAAATGGGGCAGGTCATGAACTAAAGAAAAATAAACTGGAACATACACACACACACACACACACACACACACACACACACATATTCCTTTGTGATATTGATGCCCTCACACTTTATGCCAAGCACTGGTCTGACACATTTCTCTCAAGAAAAGAGGCAACATAATAGGTTTCCAGGGTGACTGTGACCAATCCAGTATCTCTGAACAGTCAGATGATTTTTTATTGAAAAACTGGAGAAGGGAAGGGAAGAATAGTACCAACCAGTCATTGCTTTCAACCACCTTATAAGCACACACTAGTATTCCTTCCTTTTGCTTATATGGTAACAGGCTCAGAGAGATTAAGTAACTTGCTGACAGTCACATGGCTGGTGAGAGACAGAGATGGGATTCAAGCCTGGCTTGGATCCCAACTCTTTTCAGTGTTAAACTCTTCACACATTGAAGTAAAGTGATTATTTTTGAAACAGGAAGGTTGAGAGTCAGGTCTGAAATTTCTGGGGTGACTATGCAGCTGTGGGAGAATCAGGCGGGCTGCTGCTCTCAGAAGACCAATTCTCTCTAGGAGTTGTTTTTCTTACTGCAGAAACCTTGGAACCAGAACTCTGTTATATGAAAGTAACTGTATCTGGATGGGATTATTAGAGATGTGCAAACCCAGGGGTGTTTGAGGTTTGGCTACACATTATGTTCTATTTCTCAAAGGTTCTGGGAGAGGCAAAACTCAAAACATGTTCCTGCACAGCAATTATCCCCTTTGGTTTCAAATCCATGTATATTTCCAGAGGAACTAACTACTCTGGGCCTGTTTTTTGTTTTTCTTATTTCAGTGGATGCCCCTCATAGAAATATCCACAAACAGACCAAGCCCATAGTCCTATAGGACATGGTGGAAGTCAGAAGACCCAAACTCAATCTAGTGAGACCAGAGCAACAAAGGAATATGTTTAAAACTCTCCATTTACACACAGTCTCTCTTTCTCTCTCTCTCTCTCTCTCTCTCTCTCTAGTATATATATATACCCACTCTAGTACTCTTGCCTGGAAACTTCCATGGACAAAGGAACCTGGTAGGCTACAGTCCGGGGGTCGTGAAGAGTCAGACACAACTGAGTGATTTCACTTTCACTTTTCACTTTCATGCATTGGAGAAGGAAATGACAACCCACTCCAGTGTTCTTTATATATATATGTATTTGCATGTATATATATATCAGGGTGAGAAAAAGAAAATATATATATATGTTGGGTACCTACTATGCAAGCTAATGTTCTTGATGCTAGTGACCATCCTTATCCTCAAGAAGCACTCACCAGCAAATGAATAGATAATTATTCTACAGTTTTTTTGCTTTTGTTTTAATCTAAGGAGCCTGGTGGAGCTTCCCAGGTAACTCAAACAGTAAAGAATCTGCCTGCAAGGCGAGAGATTCGGGTTTTATCCCAGGGCTGGGAAGATCCCCTTGGAGAAGGATATGGCAATCCACTCCAGGATTCTTGCCTGGAGAATTCCATGGACAGAAGAGCCTGGTGGGCTACAGTCCATGGGGACATAAAGAGTGGGACACAACTGAAGTGACTTAGCACACACGCACGCACACGTAGTGGATTTACGTTATACTAGGTTTAGGGATATGACATAGGGACTCAGCACTTTTATAGACGATACTCCATCTAAAGTTATTATGAAATAATGGCTGTAACTCCCTGTGCTGTATAATCTTCGTGTCTATTCTATACATAGTAGATTGTACCTCTTAATCCCATGCCCTTCCCTTGCCCCTCCTCCCTTCCCTCCCCAATGGACACCACTCACTTGTTTTCTGTATCTGTGAGTCTATTTCTGTTTTGCTATATACTTCCATTTGTTTCATTTTTCAGATTCCACATATAAGTGATTATCACAGAGCATTTGTATTTTTTGTTCTGACTTATTTCACTAAGAATACTGTTCTGTAGTTTCATCCACATTGCTACAAATGGCAGAATTTCATTCTTTTTTATGCAGTTTGGGCTTCCCTGGTGGCTCAGTGGTAAAGAAACTGCCTGCCAATGCAGGAGATGCAGGTTCGACCCCGGGGTCTGTCAGATCCCCTGGAGAAGAAAATGGCAAACTTCTGCAGTATTTTTGCCTGGGAAATTCCATGGACAGAGGAGCCTGGCAAGCTACAGTCCATGGGTTGCAAAGAGTTGGGCACAACTGAGTGATTAAACAACAATAACAATAGTTCACTGTATATACCTATTACAACTTTTTTATCCATTAATATCTAGATGGATATTTGGTTTGATTCCATGTCTTGGCTATTGTAATTAGTGCTGCTATGAAAATGGGGATATGTGTATCATTTCAAATTAGTACTTTCCTTTTTTTTGAATATATACCCTGGATTTTAGGTCATATGATAGCTCTATTTTTAGTTTTTTGAAGAACCTCCAGGTTTTCCACTGTGGTTGTATCAGTTTACATTCCGACCAGCAAGATAGGAGGATTCCCTTTTCTCCACATCTTCATCAACAATTGTTATTTATGAACTTTTTGATAATAGCCATCCTAAAAGGAATGGGGTGACACTATAGTTTTGATTTGCATTTCCATGATTATTAGTGACATTGAGCATATTTTCATGTGCCTGTTAGCCACCTGTATGTCTTTTTGGGGAACATAGTTGCCCATTTCTTGACTGGGTTGCTTTTTTTTATGTCAAGTTTTATGACTGTTAATATATTTTTAATATTAATCTCCTGTCTGTTGTATCACTTGCAAATACTTTCTCCTATTCTGTAGATTATCTTTTTGTTTTGTTGATGGTTTCTTTTGCTGTGCAAAAGCTTTTAAATTTAATTAGGTCCATTTGTTTATTTTTGCTTTTATTTGTTTTACCTTAGGAGACAGATCCACAAAAATAATGCTGTGGTTTATGTCAAAGAGTGTTCTATGTTTTCTTCTAGGAATTTTATGATTTAATGTCTTACATTTAAGTCTTTAATCCATTTTGACTTTATTTTTGTATATGGTGTGTAGAAATATTCTACTCCCAATCTTTTACATGTAGCTATCCAGTTTTACTGGTATCACTTACTGAAGAGACTGTCTTTTCTCCATTATGTACTCATCTCATTTGTCATAGATTAATTAACCATAGATGCCTGGGTTTAATTATCAGCTCTCCATTCTGTTCCATTAATTTATGTGTCTGTTTTTGTGCATATTTGGTGCTGTTTTGATTACTATAGCCTTGTAGTATAGTCTAAAACCAAGGTGAATGATACTTTCAGCTTTCAACTTTTTTCCTCAAGATCACCTTGGTAATTCTGGATTTTTTGTGATTCCGTCTAAAACTTAGGATAATTTGCTCTATTTCTTTGAAAAATTTCAGAGGTGTTTGATAGGGATGGCATTAAATCTGTAGATACCTTTGGGTAGTATGGCCTTTTTAATAACATACATTATTCCAATCCGAGAGCACAGTATATCTTTTCATTTTATATCATCTTCAGCTTCCTTCATCAGTATTCTATATTTGTCAGAATATAGATCTTTCACAGATAATTATACTACATAGTTTAAAGAAGATAGAGTTTCATAGACACAGGGCATTTATAGCTGGCCTTGAGTGATATTCCAGTTATTTTCTGCTGTATATCTATCAAAAAAATTAGTCACTAAAAACTATAGCCATTTATTTAGAGCTCATTTGTTTATAATTTAGGAATTTAGGCAGGGGTCAGCTAGGTGATTCATTTCTTCTGCATGTTATTGAATGAGGTTACTGCTGTTAAGTCACTTCAGTCATGTCCAACTCTGTGCAACCCCATAGACAGCAGCCCACCAGGCTCCCCCATCCCTGGGATTCTCCAGGCAAGAACACTGGAGTGGGTTGCCATTTCCTTCTCCATGATGAAGGCTACCTGGTGATATTCAGCTTTGGGGTCAGATTATTCTGAAAAATCCAACATGACTTCACTAACTTGTCTGTGACCTTGCCGGGGATAACAGGACTCTGTGGGTCAAAGCAGTCACAAGCCTTTGTAGGTTCAAGTGGAGAGGATTTAGATAACTTCTTTTAATAGGAGTGTTAAAATTGTTAAACGTTTTAAAATTGTCACAGTCATCTCTGTTACCAAAAGTCATCTAAATTTCTCATATATGCAAAATACATTCACTTCCTCCTCCTTTAAAAGTCTCATCTTGTGGCATTGGGTTCAGGCCTGAGATCCAACATGTCATTGCCTAAATTATATCAAGAAACAGATGAGTCTCCTCAGGTCCAGTTCTCTAGGTACAGCTCCTCTCAATCTAAAGAGGCATTTTTCTATCTTCTCCCCCAAGGTAGTGATAAGGAATAGGAAAACTGAAATATATCATCCTGTTCCAAAAGGAGGGCAATAGAAGGCACATAGCAGTCACTGATTCATAACAATTCTGAAACTGAATCAAGAATATGTTTTCTATTCTATGATTAGGCCTGAATCATGCTCCTAGGAATTCTCCATGACTCCCAGGTCTATTCTCTGTTCTCTTGACTCCACGCCCTGCCTATGTTTTCAGTTGAGTAATTTTCTCAGTGTGCTTCTTGCTCATAGAAGAGACATCTTTTCTTTTTGTATTGCTTCTGTCCCTTTCAGTCCCTATTGATATAAATTCTTTTAAAAGTTTGTCGGTTGCTTACGTAACAATTAATACAATTTATTTCAATAAACAAAAAGTCACTGTCCTAAATCTCTTAAAGATGAGTTCTTTTCAACTTTGGGCCACCTGTGAGGCTATTGTGGGGAAATGCCTCTATGAGTCTTGGAAACAATACTTTTACTAAGAAGGCCTGTGAGATACATCCTTAAGATACTTAGAGAACTTTTTATTAAATTAAGAGGGTATGTGAGGCATGATACAAGGTAACATTCCCTATTCGTTTAGGAGATGACCTAGAATGTAGGATCCTACATACCTTCATTCACTTGCCGTTGCCTTGGTAGAAATTTCTTGAAGGTTTAACTGAAGTTAGGCTTAACTATTGTCCCAAATATCTACACACGGTGTGCCCATCATGGAGGCTTCAAAATAGCCACATTTCTTACTTGTAATTCGGGATTCCAAGAGAAGGTATTCCAGTAAATGATGCAGAAATGCATAGCTTTTTATTACTTAAACTCACAAGTCACATAGTGTCATTTCCACTGTCTTCTAGTGGCCAAAGTAGTCGATAAACACTGAGATTTAAATGGAAAGGATTTAGAAGTGTTCATAGACTTCTTTAAGACCACGAGGAAAAGTCTTCACAGAAAAAGAGAGATAATCTGAGAGTTAAAAATAAGAGAATAGAGGTGAAGGGGAAAGAATGTTCAAGGCAGAGATGAAGACAGAGATCAGTATAGACTGGTCCTTCAAGAGGCCTGAGGACTGCCTAGGCAAAGCTAAGGAGTGTGTGTTATGTTCTGAGTTGTTTTTGTTCAGTTGTTTTGCTCAGNAAAATAAGAGAATAGAGGTGAAGGGGAAAGAATGTTCAAGGCAGAGATGAAGACAGAGATCAGTATAGACTGGTCCTTCAAGAGGCCTGAGGACTGCCTAGGCAAAGCTAAGGAGTGTGTGTTATGTTCTGAGTTGTTTTTGTTCAGTTGTTTTGCTCAGTCATGTCTGACTCTTTGCAACCCCATGGACTGCAGCACGCTGGACTTCCCTGTCCTTTATCATCTCCTGGAACTTGCTCAAACTCATGCTCATTGAATCAGTGATGCCATCCAACCATCTCATCCTCTGTCATCCCCTTCTCCTCCTGCCTTCAATCTTTCCCAGCATCAGGGTCTTTTCTAATGAGTTGACCCTTTGCATCAGGTGGCCATAGTATTGGAGCTTCAGCTTCAGCATCAGTCCTGCCAATGAATATTTAGGACTGATTTCCTTTAGAATTGACTAGTTTGATCTCTTTGCAGTCCAAGGGACTCTCAAGAGTCTTCTCCAGCACCACAGTTCAAAACCATAAGTTCTTTGGTGCTCAGCTTTCTTTATAGTCCAACTCTCACGTCCATACATGACTACTGGAAAAACCATAGCTTTGACTAGACGGACTTTTGTTGGCAAAGTAATGTCTCTGCTTTTTAAAACACTGTCCAGGTTTGTCATGGAATTTCTGTTCTGAGAGTAGTGTGGAATTTCACTTTTGGCAACTCTAACTCAGGCCGTGTAAGAAAAGGAATTCTGGGAAATGTAGTCCCAAACATAACTAAGTTGCCAACAGAACTATACACTATATTATATACTGTATCTCTGGGGGTTAAACTGCCTCTGGAAAATAGAAAATCTCTAAAATCACTTATATTTTGAAATGGTCTGTATTTGGGTTTCCAGTGATCAATGTCTTAAATACTATTGCAACAACACGTTAAATCATACAGTAGTAGAGATTTTATTTTTGGGATTCAAGAAAAGGAAACATATGAGAAAGATGGAGCATATGGATTTTGGCCTAAGATCTTCATTGCAACTTTTGACAGTGTGTTATAACATAGACTTAACTGGTAAGTAAAAATTTCCCAAAGCATTATGCATAAACTGAAATCAGCTCAGTCTAGAGTAGCCCTGCCTCTTTTGGCATCTACCTTTCTCAGCATCATCTCTTACTTTTCCCAGGAGGCTTCATTCATTCATACTCACCCAGCTTGCTTTCCAGAGGAAATAAGCTTTCTCTTGATTGTAAGTTCTTTGTAACTTTTCTGCCCCCGCTTCTTGACTGGTTAACTCACTCATCTGCTAAGATTCAGTGTCAATACCAATTCTATAAGGATGCCTTTTCTGAATGGTCTTGTTTGAGCTTGGGTTATTGACCATTCTAAGTGATACTATTACTTCTCCTCTCCCTTTAATATTGCATTGTAGTTGGCCAATTATTGTCTAGGATTCCCATTAACCTTGAGTTCTTCAAAGGTGGAAATTGTGCCTTTGCGTATTCAGTCTCTGGCTTGGTGCACAGCAGCTCAGTGCTATATAGGTGAATGAACCCATAAAATAAAAAATCTATAAATGAGTGTGGTCAATTGGATGGACTACTCCTGTTTCCATTCTGAAGATGAGAAAACTAAGGCTCAGGCTCTGCATGATGATTCTCAGGCTCTGCATGATGATTCTTCCCTTAGACACAGGGTAGGACAGCTGAGACAGAAGGCAGAGCCCCCCCAAAGCCAATCAGGGGCCTTCCCCCGACATGTGATTAAGGCACTTCGGAGCTGTGTCACATGCCTTTCCCTGAACTTTCACAAGAGATTAGCTCTTGCTTCTTGGAGAACTGAACCGAACAAGCAGAAAGAAAAGATGTTTGTAACCAACACCAAAGAAAAGTCTGTTTGTTCTCAAGACACTGAGTGTGTTGTTCAACCCAGTGAGTTCATCCACGCATTTTCTTGGACGCTGTAAGGGTCATTATGGCAGCAGGGTAACAAGCTACTCCGTTCAAGTCAGGCCCATTCAGGCTGCCCTCAGGGCAGTATTAATTTAGGCAGTTGTTTTTCTTTACTTCCCTGGGTTAAAAAGAAGAAGAAGAAAGAAAGAGAGAGAGAAAGAAAAAGACTGGAAAAAAAGGAAAGAGAATACGTGTTCATCTCGTTCCTTTGCTCAGCTGGGCTCTCTGTCTCTTTCTCTGTCCTGCCTTTGGGCAGAGACACTTCCTGCTGTCTGTCCTCATTCTCCATGCTAACTCCCCTTCTCTAGCTTGGCATTGAGACACGGGGACAGAGATAAGGAGCCCAGACTGCAAACAAGGAGGCCTCTAGCCCCACCCTGGAAATCAGCACACGGGACGCCACAACAAAATGGAGTATGGAGGGCCTCAAGCCTCCCAATCTGGGTACTGGGGAGCAGGAATTCTAATCCTTGATTCAATCTGATTACTGCTGAGGGTCCAAATCCTGTAAGCACTTTAAGGTGAGGGCCCAGTTCTGGGAAATTCGTATCCTAATACTCAGAATAGCATATGACCAATTAGATGAGAGAAAAAAAAAAAAATCTCTCCTTAATCGGCCATGTGTATAAAGATTAACATTCAAGGATGAGTATTGACATATTATTTATAGAATTTGAAACTGGAAATAATCCTAAGTATCTACAGTAAGGACTGGTTAGATATATTTGTGGACTGTGCACAGAGTGAATCTACGCAATCATGTGGCAGGGAATTTTTGATATAGGAAAATTCTTAATGTATTAGGGAAAAAAGAACACATAATGATTAATCCCAAATTAGAGAAGGCACATATATATTCGCAAAAGGAGAAAGAAAAAGCATGTCATTAGGTATATTTAAAATTATCTTTTTAATGTTTTAATAAACATGTCTAATTTTATAGGCAATAAAACAGTACTTTTGTAATAAATCAGTTTTGATTACAGTTGTCCACATGAAAAGGAATGAGGCATGGAGGCCTGTTCTTATCTAACTGCTAACATGCCAAATAATTAGCAAGCATTTACTCTGAGAAACTGAGAGGCTGAGAGAAAGTGATTCCACAGACTTGCATGACAAGAACGCTAGGTTCACTCTCCCTTCAAGCCAGAACCTGCACCTAGGAGACAATCTGGCCTCAGTACTGAATATTCTAGTGTTACCAGAAGTCAGTCTATTGTGCTTTCCCTCCTTCTGATGCTTTCATTATAAGTCTTATCTTCAGTAAGATCATAAAGGCACTGCCATCTGTTAAGGAACTTCAGATCTTCAGGAGGGTATCAAAGGCATGTGTAACTGGTTTTATGATGAGAGCCTGAAGTCCAGGTTCAGAATCCTGGGCCTTGCCCACAGCTTTGCCAGCTACTCTGTGCCTTAATAAGCTCACTCTCTGAGTTTCAATTGCTTCGTTTATAAAATGAGGATAATAACTACCTCCACATGTGATCATGAGGTTTAACCCAAAAGTATTTAATGAGCATGTACTTGGTACTTCGCTAGACACTTAAGAAATGAGTGCCAATTCCTCTTCTAACACCGTTTACAGTCCAGTAGAGATAGAGGCACATACACAGAAAATTACAAAGGAGTGTGGTGATTGCTATAACAGGGCAGCAGATAACACTGTGGAGGCTCATAAGAATGGTACCTAAAGCAGAACAAATGGGGAGAACAAAAATAAAACACAAAGGTCAAGCAGAAATTTTCCAGGCAGAGATGAGGATAAGATAGTCCCAAGAGGGCCAGAAAATATGTTCTAAGGCCTAGAAGTGTAGCCAAAATATTTCTAAAATTGAGAAATAGCAACCAGTTTAATGAAAATCGGGTAGTTTAAAATTGGCTGAACACATTCGCCTGAAGTGTACTACTTAGTGTAGACCTTATGCTGAAAGCCTTTGTGTTAGGATAAAACATACTCAATAATTTTTACTGATGACATATAAAAATACAAAGAGTTCTCTCATCAAAACTGGCTAATGATGGGTAGTTAGTTGAAAGCGCCCACTAATACACTCAGTAATGTATCCCAAAATATCTTAGCATTTCAGATTGTAAGAAATAATGATAACAATTTTTCCCACTATAAATAATCAGTGCTTACAGTAAAGATTCTGCCTGCAAAGAAGGAGACCCAGTTCAGTCCCTAGGTTGGGAAGATTCCCTGGAGAAGGTAATGGCTACCCACTCCAGTATTCTTGCCTGGAGAATTCTATGGACAGAAGAACATGGTGGGTTACAGTCCATGGGATTATAAAAAGTCAGACTCGACTAAGCAACTAAGTAACTTTTTACTTTTATTCATATTGAAAATTGAAAATGCACATAATTTATATCTAAAGGAATACAGTGTTTCCTGTATAGTAATTCATATATATTATATAAATAACTGGAGAAGGAAATGGCAACCTGCCCCACTCTTCTTCCCTGGGAAATCCCATGCAGAGAGGAGTCGTGGGCTACAGTCCATGGGGTCACAAAGAGTCGGACACGGCTTAGCGACTAAACAACCACAATACAAATAATAATCTTTTTAAATCTCTCATGTTATCAACTGGATAATTTTCCTTAATTTTGTGCTCTCTGAATCCCCAGAGTTGGATGAGACATGAACCATGCCCAGCTGATGTCATTGTCTTGGGTCCATATATAAGTGTACACAGATGAACAGAAGGAAGATGTTCACAGGGGCCATGTTTAGGTGTTTTGGAGCCAAGGAGCTCAGTATTGTCAACAGCAATTTGTGGCCATGATACAGTAGAAGTGTAGTGTATAAGGCCAAGAGTTCATAGCCTCACTATATTAAAGGGTGGTGGGGCCATCTGTGAACAATATATTCAGCTCTGGGCATCAAACTTAAAGATGGACATTGATAATCTGGAAACTGTTCACAGAACAGAATGTGGAGAATACTTGGAAACAGCAGGAGTAATGATGGGAGCAATAAAACAGTTTATTTAGAAAAGGTTGACTCAACAAGACAGGCTAGTTATCTTCAAATATAAAAAGTCATGTAAGTAGAATCAGGTGTGCTCGCTCTGGCTTCAAAGTGCAGAACCACAAAGTACAGAAATACTAATGGGCCATTTTCCAGCTCTATAAAAGGTATACTACCATAAATAAAGCTGGGTGGAGATGTAATAAGTTACTTCAAAAGGGATGGTTCCCTATTCCTATGTAAGTAGATATTGAATGACCTCCTGTAGGTGATACTTTAGAAAAGAGTCAAGCATCGAATGGATAACTTAGATTATATAAACCCTAAGTTCTCTGAACAGGTAATGATGCTCTATGTCTGGCACATTCAAAGTTAATAATAATTGCATCATTGCCATTATCTTCAACAGCAACAAAATAAAAATCTATTCTTACACTCTGGAGAGACACTATTCCATGTGATAGACACTCTAGCCACATGTGGCTAATGAGCACTTGAAATGTAGCTAGTTTAATTTGAGATGTGCTGTAAGTGTTAAGTACAGACTCGTGCTTGTGCTTGAGCTCAGTTGCTTCACTCGTGTCCCACTCTTTGCAACCCTATGGACTGTAGTCCTCTGGGCTCCTTTGTCCATGGGATTTTTCCAGCAAGAATACTAGGGTGGGTTGCCATGCCCTCCTCTAGGGGATCTTACTGACCCAGGATTGAATCCACATCTCCTGCACTGCAGGCAAATCTTTTACCACTGAGCCATTGGGGAAGCCCAAAATATAGACTAGATTTAATAATTCTTTATACAGATTTCATGCTGAAATAATATTGTAGATATACGTTGTTAAACAAAATCTATTATTGAAATTAATTTCACTTATTTCTTTTTCTGTGTGTGTGATTACGAACAACTTAAAATTACATATGTGGCTGGCCAAGAAGAAGGCTGTCAGTCCTGGCCTGATGCAAGGTAAGACGCACACACACAGTCTTTGGGCAGAGCTTTACTTTGGCTTCTCCATATTCATTAGGACAGGTTATGGGCCTACAGGAAACCCAATAGCCAGGGCCTTGCACCAAAACGGACTATAAACCATGATGGGGAACAAACTGTACTGAACTCAGAAACAAGCTCCGTGGATCAAAAGGTTCTAATTTCCTAAAACACTCAGCTGAAATATGACCAAGGAATGTCTTCAAATTGGAATCCAACCTACCTACATATTTCCTAAAACTAGTGAACAACCATATCACACCGAGCCAACATTAATTGGATTTGGGTCTTTGCTTGTAACCAAGTGTCTATGGGGTCACACAGAGTCGGACACGACTGAAGTGACTTAGCAGCAGCAGCATATTTATCTCCCTGATCCAGGGATGAAACCCACATCTCTTGCATCACCTTCATTGGCAGATAGATTCTTGACCACCAGAGCTACCTGGGAAGCCCATGTATATGTATATGGCACTTAGTATCATGTACCATTATTGTCATCATGATAATCACTACTACCCTTAGCTAGACTATGTGTTCCTTAGGGACAGGGTTGTGCCTTTATCTATTCATCAACAACTATCCATTCAGGGCTGATTGTGTACCAGCCCTCTTCTGGGTTCTGGGGATTTGAAAAGGAAAAGACTGACAAAGTTCCTAAGCTCTGTGGAAGTTTATAATTCCACAAGAAATCATATCTAAACTACTTTGCAAATATACCTTTTTTCAGCATGATAAATGCTAAGAGGGAAGACACAGGGTAAGGGAGTAGAGGGTAGAAAAGGGGATCACAAGGGATGTGATTATTAGCTAGGGTGTCAAGGTGGCTTCCCTGAACAAAGATTTTATTGCAGTTAGGAATGCAAACTGGCGAAAGTCTGAAGAAAGCACATTCCAGGGAAAAGAAGCAGCAAAGTTTGTAGAGGAAAGGGTACGGGGTTTTGAAGAACAGTAAGATTTAACAGAGGGGTTGAAAACTTTGGACAAGGTATTATTTGAGCAGATTATTAGTTTTGGCAAGATGGAAATCATTAGTGATCTTAAGCAGAGCATTTTTCAATACAGTTCAGAGACACAAATGTGACTTGAGTGGGTTAAAGAGAGTATAAGAGGCTTAGAGTTAGAAACAAATAATATGATATGATATGATATAAAATTAAAAGACCTTTGCTCTTGGAAGAAAAGTTATGACAAATCTAGACAGCATATTAAAAAACAGAGACATTACTTTGCCAACAAAGTTCTATCTAGTGAAAACTATGGTTTTTCCAGTAGTCATGTATGGATGTGAGAGCTGGACCCTAAAGAAGGCTGAGCACTGAAAAACTGATGCTTTTGAAGTGTGGTGTTGGAGAAGACTCTTAAGAGTCCCTTGGAGAGAAAGAAGATCAAATCAGTTAATTCTAAAGGAAATCAATCCTGAATATTCATTGGAAGTATTCATGCCAAAGTTCCAATACTTTGGCCATCAATGTGAAGAGCCAACTCACTGAAAAAATCCTGATGCTGGGAAAGATTGAGGGCCAGAAGAGAAGGAGGTGACAGAGGATGGGATGGTTGGATGGCATCACTGGCTCAATGGACATGAATTTGAGGACACTTTGGGAGTTGGTGAAGGACTGGGAAGCCTGGCGTGCTGCAGTGCATGGAATCTCCAAAAGCCGTACACAACTGAGCAACTGAACAACAATGTGATATGACTGATGTAACACATTATAACTCTTTTGAAGAGTTTTGCTATCAATGAGGGCAGAAAAACGGGTGAACAACTAAGATGGGAGATAATAAAGCACACTGTTATGTAGATGAGAATGATTCTGCAAAGAGGGGGAAATTGTCAATGCTGGAGAAAGAGGGGGATAAAGCAAAATCCCTGAGTAAATGAAAGAAGAAAGGAAGCAGCACCCAGGGGAGGGCTGGGGCCTGGTAGCAGCAGGACCCACTTCTGTGCATAACAGGAAGGTGGGCAGAATATGTGGGTCTGAATACAGGCAGGGTAGGTGATGGTGTTGGGGAGATGAGAGAGGTCCCCTGGCTTCCATCTGCTCAGGAAATAAGATGTGCTGAGAGGGAGGAGACAGTAGGGTCACATTTGACATCTTACTTCTCACCCCGAGCAGAGCCTACACAAAGGTTCTCAGAAATCTCAGTTGACTACACAAAAGAGTTCAGCAGCAAGACCTGTGGGAAGAGAAAATGCCCACTTCCCCTCCAGCTGTATTTCTCCCTCTCCCCTGTCTTACTCTTTCTTGCACCTGCCGAGCTTTGCTCACACTGACATTTCAGTTCAGGCCAACAAGAGTTTATTAAGTGCTCTCTCTGTGGCTTTTCTCAGCGCTGAAGAATTGGTGTTTTCAAACTGTGGTGCTGAAGAAGACTCTTGAAAGTCCCTTGGACAGGGAGGAGATCAAACCAGTCCATCCTAAAGGAAATCAACCCTGAATATTCATTGGAAGGGCTGATGATGAAGCTAAGCTCCAATGCTTTGGCCATCTGATTTAAAGAGCTGACTCATTTGGAAATGACCCTGATGCTAGGAAAGAATAAAGCCAGGAGGAGAAGGGGAAAACAGAGTATGAGATGGTTGGATAGCATCAGCGACTTAATGGACATGAGTCTGAGCAAACTCCAGAAGATGGTGATGGACAGGGAAGCCTGGCATGCTGCAGTCCACGGGGTTGCAAAGAGTCAGACACAACTGAGTAAGCGAACAACTCAGTGATACACCTGTGTTAGATCTGACCATATGCAGTTGAACAGATAAGGATGAGGACTTAGCTCTCTTGTCTTACGTCCAAAGAGTTTAGATAAATTCCAGTCCTAAAGATAAGCACTTTGACAAAAGTCCTCAGGAGAGGGGCCTCAGCCATTTGGAGTGTCTCAGGAGATTAGTCCCATCCTGAGTCTCCAGCTCTATCCAAGTTTCTCTTCTTTTATCTTCTCCAGTCATCTTAATCATGCCTCACTTTTAATGCTCTTCTCAAGTCTCACCTCCACAATTAGAAGTGATCTTGCATTGTCCTGATTTTAAAAGGGCATTGGAATGGTGTCTGCTGCAGGCCAAGGCCAGGGGCTTCCAAGTGCTTCTCTAAGGAGAGCTGTCCCTGGTGTCAGCCACCTGATTCCACGCCAAGACTGTGCATATAGGAGAGTTCATGGTTCCCACCAGACCTTTCCATTGCCGCTGCCAATGGAGAGGGGTGAGCGTGGGGGGATGAGGGAGGGGTCAGGCTAGGACCCCGTCCAGATTCCTCCTGTGCGACTCTGTGGGGCCCTGCTGAGTGCTCAAGTTTCATTTAAGATGCTTGAAATGAGCAAAGAACCGGAGCTGCTGACCTGTGGGGAGGCTGTGGGCAAAGCAAACATGCTGCCTGGCACTTTTGCTTGAGGGAGAACAAGGACGAGGGTTGTGGGGCTGTTTTGCAGAATCAACCACCAACTCCAGCAAGTGGAATAGCAGGCCAGAGACTGCCAAGGTCCCAAAGCAAAGGGAGCATCATTAAAAGGCCTTCTGTTTATCACTGGGAATATCAATTTCAGTGTAGCTTAACAGTAAGATGTGGGACTGTAAATGCCACTTTTTGGCTTTTTAAAATTTATTTGTAGTTTCCATATGTTATATCATGAGCATGGGATTCTTTGGTCACAAAAGAGTAGAGCAATGCAAAAAAACAAGAATTTCCAATCTCATTCTGAAAAAATGAGAAGAGGCTTTGGTTTGTGTTTTGCTCAAAGCCCTAGCAAATCTTTGCTGTGCCCCTTTATGGATGTGTAAGTGTGTGTGAGTGTGTGTGTGTGTGTTGCTCAATTGTGTCTGACTCTTTGTAATTCCATGGAATTCCTCTGTCCTTGGGATTCTCCAGGCAAGAATACTGAAGTGGGTGGCCATTCTCTTCTCCAGGGGATCTTCCTGACCCAGAAATCGAACCCAAGTGTCCTGCACTGCAGGCAGATTCTTTACCATCTAAGCCACCAGGGAATAATACCATAAAACATTCTTAGAAAGGTCCACCCATATCCATACAGTATCATCCAGTGGCCACCCAAGTATCCTGCCTGCCTCCCACACCACGTGAGAAAGGCAGTGTGAGTGTCTTAGAGCAGATTTTAAATTTCTTTCCCATCCCTTCCCAACAAAATAAATGCCTCAGAGCAAGGCCTCATGGCTTGAAAGATTCAGGATAAAAACGGTATGGAAAAAGGAATTTTTCTGAGTCCAGTTCATGTTGTGATTAGAATAAAGATATAGTCATTTGGTATGCTGACTCTGCTATCATAGATTTACTGGCATGATAGCCCAGGGCTGGGGGCCAAGGGTGAGCTCATACAGTAATTTCTTTACCTACACAAGAGTGGAGCTAAAAGCAAAATGCAATCCAAATCGCTTCACTAAATAGGCTGAGAAAGCATGAGGGGAAGCAATTCCCTCCTTAAAGCTGTAATTGCTTCCCAAATCCCACTTCTATCTTATACTGAAACAACACGAAGATGACAAATTTTTCATCTGGACAGAAAATACAGACAACTATCATTCTAAAATACAAGTAGCTTGTTCAGTTCCATCAAGCATGTGGAAAGTGCCACTGAGATGTACTAATTCCCAACAAGGGTTAAAAGGAGTGGATGGTACCTGCTTCATGTCAAGGTCCCCCCATGAAAACCTGACATGCTTCTGTGATTGCAGTATCCAGAAGAATCCAGGAAGCCTTTGGTTGTTCTAAAATTTGTAACTTTTCCCATCATCCTTCTCACACCCACCTTTTCTCAGTTTGAGTAAAGGCCTCTGCTTTTCTGAGATAGCTTTTTTCTGGGCCTCCAAGTGGCCCAGAAACATTGATAACTTAGAGACTTAAGCCAGGTACCTGGCATATGTTGGTATTCCACAATTATTTATTCAACAAATGAATGCATGAATGCCTGAATTAACCATCTGGAATATTTCAAGATAATGACAAGCCATAATTATACGAAGTTTGCTTTCCCTGGGATGAGGTATAGATTAAAATTTAAAATAATGTAAAGGTGGTCTTAGAAGTATCCTAAAGATGATAGATCCATTCTCGACATGAAGATGCAGCAGAAACTAACACAGTATTTTAAAGCAAATACTGTTGCTGTTGTTGTTACCTCTAAAGCTCACACTTTGTCTCTGCAGTGTCAATGATGAGTTTGAAAGGTCTTAGGGAGTGAGCTTAACAGGGTTATAGAATCCATTTACTGGACGTGTTTAGAGCCTGATTCATAATACCATTGATGCTTTATTAAAACTTGCTCTAAACTTTGCACAACCACTGTACCTTGGCCTTAGATGGCTTCAGCATCTGGTTTGGGAAGGGAGAGTAGTTTATCCTAGAGAATAAACAACTGTCAGCTTGTAACCATGAACTGAAATAGCACTGCCATGGTAGCAAGCATTGGGATTGTAGTGAGAGGTCTTCTAAGGAGTAACAAAGGAAAATAAGAAGTAAAACGAGGACGGAAGGGCAGCCTGTGTTGGAATGCCTGTGTTGGTGGGTGAATGATGTATCCAGTTGATTAAACAGTCTCATAAAACCAGTTTTATATCTTTCTGTCACTGCTTATGCTCCCTGGATTCTTCGAGATTCTTCCCTTCCTTTCTTTTAATGATGTCTTGAGCAGATTCCAAAACTTCCCAGGTTACATAATTGTTCTTTAATTTTTTAGCAGAAAGTCTATGTGAAAATTTCCAGCTCACACCAATTTACTCCTCCCTACATCTCCTATGCAGCTTGAGGGGTCAGAGTAAGACAGCTGTGGGGGGTGGGGGGGAGGAGGGCTTTTCTTCTATGTTCTTTTCTACTCAAGCTCCTTGGAGAGTGAAGGAGAGTGTGGTCCATGTCTGAGTCTGGAATATTTCCCCAACTTCTCTTTCCAAGTCTTAAGTTCTCTGCTTTTTGAGATTGTGAGAGAGGGGGAGGTAGGACCTTTGGTGACGGTCCCTACCTGGTGGATGTTGCTGATTCTTTGGTTAACACCTTTTGCTTTCTGGGGGCCACCTTTATGCAAGAGCATCTTGCTGGACCTCCCCACAGACCTGTTTCCTGAATTCAGGTCCAGATATTGCTCCGATCAGGAAAGAGTCTCATAGAGACAGAAAGTACACCTGTTTCCAATGGAGTGCAGTGGCGAAGGCAACTAGAGCTGAAGTCAGGGACTGAGATCCATTCCAGCTCCACTGTTTTCTTACCTACTCTTATTCTCAGTTTTCCCATCCATACAGAAGGAAAAATGATGCTAGAGAGTTATAGAGAAATGAACCAGGGGTTTGTGAAGTCCCACTGCATGGGCCCAAACCCCAGATTCACTATTTATTTCCTTGTCATTTAGTCTCTAAGTCATGTCCGACTCTTTGAGACCCCAAGAACTGTTGCCTGCCAGCCTCCTCTGTCCATGGGATTCTCCAGGCAAGAATACCAAAGTGGGCTGCCAGTGGAGCCTGCCAGTTCCTTCTCCAGCAGATCTTTCTGACTCAGGCATTGAACCTGCATTTCCTGCAGCTCCTGCATTGCAGGTGGATTCTTTATCGCTGAGCCACCTGGGAAGTCCACAGTCAGTTCCTGCATGTGTGATATTAGGCATACCTCACCTCTGAGACTCAGTTTCCTCATCTGTAACATGAGATAGTATTTTTAACTTCCATAGTGTAGATGTAAGAATTAAATGAGTCACAGTATGGGAAATATCTAGAACAGTACATGGCGACAAAGCAAGGACTCAAAATATATCAGCTATTGTTATTATTCTGTAAAGAAAGCACTTAGGTGAAACCTGATACCAGGTAGCCTTAGTTATAGAGCTGAGGAGGAAACAGCAAGCCCTAGGTCTCTGCGGTAAGGATGGTATTAACAGTGGGCATCCCTCTCCTTACTCCCCACTTGGTTTTCAACATTTTCTCGGTCTTTGACAGTGCTCTGTTCACCACGACCATGCCTCTTTGGGTTTGTCAGCTTCCTGTGGTCTGCCTGCGAACTCAAAAGCCTGCACAAGCCCAGGCAGCAGTATTTCTGCCTCAAGAGCCAACACCACGCACCCCAGCGGAGTTGCCTCCCCTCAGAAACAAGCCACTGTTTACCCAGAGGGCAGAGCTCTGAGCAAAGCTGTTTATCCCATAGTCAGACCCCAAAGGCTTCCACTCAGCAGATTTCCTCGCTGTCTGGGAGCTTAGAGCCAGTCAGTCATCGGTATTTCTGTGTCAACCCCGCTGTGGGATCAGACACAAATCTGAGGCAACTGATTTGTCAGCAACCAGCCTTGTACTTTGAGTTGTTTTTCCAGTGTGGATACGAATTAATACCTCCTCACCCACACTCTCACNACCCCAAAGGCTTCCACTCAGCAGATTTCCTCGCTGTCTGGGAGCTTAGAGCCAGTCAGTCATCGGTATTTCTGTGTCAACCCCGCTGTGGGATCAGACACAAATCTGAGGCAACTGATTTGTCAGCAACCAGCCTTGTACTTTGAGTTGTTTTTCCAGTGTGGATACGAATTAATACCTCCTCACCCACACTCTCACATTCAGACTCCCTTGTGACCAAGAAATATAATAGACCCTTCATGGTCTGAGCCCAGGCTACCTGTCTTGTCTTATCTCCCCCGAACCCCAGTCACAACAAATTACAGATAAGAGAGACGCTACCGGGGAAGGCAATGGCACCCCACCTCAGTACTCCTGCCTGGAAAATCCAATGGACGGAGGAGCCTGGTGGGCTGCAGTCCATGGGGTCGCTAACAGTCGGACAGACTGAGCGACTTCACTTTCACTTTTCTCTTTCATGCATTGGAGAAGGAAATGGCAACCCACTCCAGTATTCTTGCCTGGAGAATCCCAGGGATGGGGGAGCCTGGTGGGCTGCCGTCTATGAGGTCA
>SJYX01009082.1:0-10404 GCA_006410675.1 Oreotragus oreotragus
TTCGAGGGTAAAGTACATTGGTCTATCATATCACATACAGGGATCATAATCATGGACCTCTTTAATTATTTCAGCAAGTGTGTTCAAAGTTTACAGATATCTATATACGTCTGTGTTGTTGTAAGATTATTAACAAGAATTTAAAACATTCTACCCTCTTTTCTCCGGGGAAGGCAATGGCACCCCACCCCAGTACTCTTGCCTGGAAAATCCCATGGACGGAGTAGCCTGGTGGGCTGCAGTCCATGGGGTCGCTAACAGTCGGACAGACTGGGCGACTTCACTTTCACTTTTCTCTTTCACGCATTGGAGAAGGAAATGGCAACCCACTCCAGTATTCTTGCCTGGAGAATCCCATGGATGGGGGAGCCTGGTGGGCTGCCGTCTATGGGGTCACACAGAGTCGGACACGACTGAAGTGACTTAGCAGCAGCAGCACCCTCTTTTCTCAATTATCACCATTTGTTTTAGTTTCAGTAAATATACTGACTTTTTTGCTTCTTTTATTTTTAACAAGATGGGTAGCTGATATGTTTATTTTCTACTCTCTTACAAATAGTTCTACTTATTTAAAATAGGCCTTACTCCTGAATGGAAAATCTGATGTGTTCTCCTGGTTTTCTCCTATCTAGCCCTGCCATACATACATACACTCACTCAGTCTCACACTTTCCATTCCACTCATACACTTTCCATTCCTTCTTCCATGCTTTATGTTCTCCATACCACTTACTCATATACACAGTATACACTGTATCTGTCTCTTTGTGTGCCTATCATTTTTTGTTTTGTTTAAATAAACCCTCTTTTTAAAAATATTTTCTCTATCAGAAACTGCATATGTTAAGGAAACTTGAATGCTAATCTGAAAATTTTTTCAATTGATTAAGTTTGACTGTGTATGAAATTTCATGTTCCTAATTATTTTTCCATATAACTTCTTTAGCATGTGCACTCCATGATTCCTGAAATTTTTGTCTGATTCACTTCTGTATACTTACTACCTATAAGACTATCTAAACAGATATTTGTAGAAAGACTGAAGAAATGAACAGCCAATAGTCCTACCCTGTGCAAGAACATGGAGAGGAACTCTATGGAGTATCAATACCCAAAACATGTCCCAATCTTCCCAGCATCTTCTTCTGCAATTGTCAAGGCCAAACAGAGCAACTGATTTTGCTGGATACAAGTTCCATTATGGTAGACAAATGTCAAGAAACAGAGCTAACAGACATCCTCTAAAGAATAACTGCTACAAAAAAAAAAAAAAAAGAGAGAGAGAGAGAATAACTGTTACAGATTCCTGTCCCACATTCTTAACCTGCCCTCTGTCCTCCATGATTCCGGATTTATAGCTATTTAATTTATCTGAAGAAAGAACAGATCCCATCTCTGCTTCATAGTCTTTCTGATACCATGCCTTCTGTTTGTTGTTGTTGCTGGAAACTCACTACCATGCCTATTCTGCTGTTTGCTTTTCTCCTGTTCTTCTGTGTTTGTTTTTGGTTTGCTTTTGTCAACCTTCTCTTTATGTATCTTTAAGGGGTAAAGGAGACCAATCCATAGGCTCTGCCTATGTTTGACCTAGTAGCTCAGTGCTTGTTTGTTGATTGATTGGTTACATTTTAGCCCTTCAAGTTAGGCTAAGGAAGAAAATTCTGTACACAATACAAAGTATAAGTTATTTAGTAAAGTAGTACAGCCTGAGGGGGATAAGGGACCTTAATTAAATCACTGAATTAATAATGTATCTAGCAATGTGTCCATTTTCATGTATTAGCTGGCTGAAGGATTTTGCTAGTGGCATACTGAGCTGTGTATCAGCCCTCTTAGGTCTACAGGTCCATTGCTTTAGGAGTTTTGTGTTAAGGCAGAATAATGTATCCAGTCTGGGAATAACTCAGGAGAGACACTTTTTCACAAATGCTATCTCATTTTTCAAGATATGTGAGATATTTTTAAAATCACAGTCAATTATAAAATAATTTTTGTCATCAAGCTATCTTGGTGAAAGAGAATTTTAGAGAAAGAAAGGGAGATAAAATTATTCTGAGTTCCACATTTTGTTTTCTTCATTTGTCTTCAGTTTCTTCATTTAGTATGAAGACATGATGTAGTCAAGTTCTAACTTCCTTCAGACACAACACAGAGCATGGAATAAGAAAAATCATTGTTTAAGTCATAAAAAATTACTTAGGCTGAGCTGTTTTGTAAAATAGAGGCTTCTAAAATAATTCTGTTTCTTTTAAGCACATCCTGATTCCTTTTTTTTATCATGCCAAAAAAATGTTGAAAGGTGATAGCTTCTTCTGTTGACAGGTGTCTTGCTGTTTCATATTTAATATTTTCTTTATTTGGGGTAGGTTGTTTCTTTAAATCTATCATTCGGGCAGAGGCAAGGATGGTTTAGAGAGTGATTTCAAGTGAGTCACTGAGCTTCCTTATATATATTTTAAGAGAAAATACTTGATTCACACTAATGATAAAAGATAAAGTTCATTTATTGCACTTCAGACACGCTAATGGTAGTTTTATTATCCTAATGAAATATGTTAGTGTTTATTATACATATTGTACAGATGGGGAAACTAACTTTTAAAGAGGTATTAAATAATTTTTCAAATGTCACATACCTTTTAAGTTGAAGATCTGGAATTTGACCACTGCTGAGTTTAAATCCAAAGTAATTGCTTTCTTATAAGAAAGTTGTGGTACCTATACACAATGGAGTATTACTCAGCCATTAAAAAGAATACATTTGAATCATTTCAAATGAGGTGGATGAAACTGGAGCCTATTATACAGAGTGAAGTAAGCCAGAAAGAAAAACACCAATACAGTATACTAACACATATATATGGAATTTAGAAAGATGGTAATGATAACCCTGTATGCGAGACTGCAAAAGAGACACAGATGTTTAGAATGGACTTTTGGACTCTGTGGGAGAGGGAGAGGTGGGATGATTTGGGAGAATGGCATTGAAACATGTATATTATTATGTAAGAAACGAATCACCAGTCTATGTTCAATACAGGATACAGGATGCTTGGGGCTGGTGCATGGGGATGATCCAGAGAGATGATATGGGGTGGGTGGTGGGAGGGGGGTTGAGGATTGGGAACTCATGTACACCCTTGGCTGATTCATGTCAATGTATGGCAAAACTAATACAGTATTGTAAAGCAAAAAAAAAAAAAAAAAGAAGAAACAAAGTAATTGCTCTCCGTCACTGAATCTTGAGTTTCATGATATGACATATTTTCACTGCCACAATATTTGACGTTATCTCTCAATATATGAGAGACTGACTGAAAGAGAGAACAACAATGAGGGAGAAGTTAGTCCTTTCAAGAATATATCTCCTGATGGAGACCTTAGAAGTGATATTAACAAGTTGTTCAATAATTCCATTTTTAATTGCTGCTGTTATAAGTCTCAGTTGGGAAGATCCCATGGAGAAGGAAATGGCAACCCACTCCAGTATTCTTGCCTGGAGAATCGCATGGATGGAGGAGCCTGACAGGCTACCGTCCGTGGGATCACAAGAGTCGGACACGACTTAGTGACTAAACCACCACCACCATTGTTAAAAGCTATGCTGTTTTCCTATCTTAAAAAAAAAAAAACAAAAAACCTTTCTTCCTTTAAAGTATTGGCCAATCAACTTTACTGATTACTCCTTCAAAGCTCTAGTAAAGATTTCTTTAATTAAAATTGAGCCCCAGGTGTTTCAAAGTCAAGACTTTTCATAAGGGATCAATAAGTATCCATATAATCTTTAGATGCTAGTTAACAATGTTTTCATTTTTAAAAATCAAGGTGATGGGTTTCCAGTAATGTCATTTGTGATGCATTTTGGCTAAAATTTGAATCTCAAATTTTAGTTGTAGAAAGTTTCTCACTAGTACTGAAGTTATGCTTTTCATTTTTTTTGAAAAATAAAAATAACCTAATGATTATTGAAAGCCTATGAAGTTGTTTTCTTTTTCTCAGTGATCACTGTGACAGGCATCTAACAATGCCCTGATAGGGATCTTTGAGCTCCCTTTTCCTCCACCTTTCCTTTCTTGAATCTTCAATTGGGTAGTTTTCTTAATGCACAGAGAATAAATCATGACATAGTTCTGCAAAACAGTATATTGTAGTGGGAAGAATGTTAGGCTAAGAATGAGAATGATGGGCCTCATACGCAATGATGCGTAAATAAAATGATAATTTAAAAAGCCATGTCACAGGATTGCTATGAGGATTATGAGATAAAAATGTTGAGCCTAACATATACGAGACATTAAATAAGTGATAGTTTTCTTGCTTTCTTAATTAAGTAGGCTTAGTTAGCAAATAGTCATTACAAAATGATTCTGTGTTTAACACAATAAACAAAAGAGTAACACAGGGCAAAAGATTTCCTTGAATCTTGAGCTTGATAGTACATGTGGAATGCTTTATTTAACAGACATAACAGTCACATAAAGACTTTTAGAACTGCAACAATGACTCAAAGATTCACAGTAACTTTGAAATAATCACATAAAAACAAAATTAATTGCATAATTACACAATAAGCTCATTGGGCTTGGAGTAGTTTTCTAACTCACTTTTTGTCTCTACTTTCTCAACTTTCTATTCATTTCTAACTCCCTTCTAATCTGACTTCTACCCACAAAGCACCACTGAAATATTAATTCCAAATTTACTACTAACTCAGTCATGTCATTCAGTCGTGTCCAACTCTTTGCAACCCCATAGACTGTATCCCACCAGGTTCCTCTGTCCATGGGATTTTCCAGGCAAGAATACTGAAGTGGGTTGACATTTCCTTCTCCAGGGATATTCCCAACCCTGGGATCAAACCCTGGTCTCCCTCATTGCAGGCAGACTCTTTACCGTTTAAACTACCAGGGAATCCCAACTTCTAACCTCATAGTTCCTAAATTCAGGATATACTTTCTGTTACTGCAGTATGATCTCTGAGTGTTGACAGTGGTGATCTGTTGTAGGCCTGACTAGGGACTCAATCACATCCGGTCAAGATTAATGTGGTTATGCCCCACCCACAACATGGTTTAACCCCAATTTGAGTATGAAGCCTTTGGGAGGTAATTAGGTTCAGAAGACGTCATGAGAGTGGAGCCCATATGATGGGATTAATGTCCTTAAAAGAAGAGTCACTAGAGAACTTGTTCCCTCTCGCTCACTCCCTTTCCATTTCTCTCCTCCCTCTACAACACCCTGCACCCTTCCTGCCTGATTACCCAAATCCATATGAGAACACAGCAGAGAGGCAGCTGTCTGCAATTCAGGAAAAGAGGCCTCACCAAACCCTACCATACTTGCACCTTGATCTCAGACTTTCAACCTNCAGTTCTAACTGTTGCTTCCTGACCTGCATACAGATTTCTCAAGAGGCAGGTTAGGTGGTCTGGTATTCCCATCTCTTTCAGAATTTTCCACAGTGTATTGTGATCCACACAGTCAAAGGCTTTGGCATAGTCAATAAAGCAGAAATAGATGTTTTTCTGGAACTCTCTTGCTTTTTCCATGATCCAGCGGATGTTGGCAATTTGATCTCTGGTTCCTCTGCCTGTTCTAAAACCAGCTTGAACATCAGGGAGTTCACGGTTCACATATTGCTGAAGCTTGTCTTGGAGAATTTTGAGCATTACTTTACTAGCGTGTGAGATGAGTGCAATTGTGCGGTAGTTTGAGCATTCTTTGGCATTGCCTTTCTTTGGAATTGGAATGAAAACTCACCTTTTCCAGTCCTGTGGCCACTGCTGAGTTTTCCAAATTTGCTGGTATATTAAATATATTATATATAAATAAATAATAGAGTAGACTTTGACATAGATTTATAAATATAAATGGTAAAAATCCAAAGATTGCTTTAATGAGAGGGTTTCAGTCTGAGTATGAATATTATTTAACAGTGCATTTGGAGGGCAGTAAACTTAGATCTGAAATTTCAGAAAATTTACTAAAGGGAAATAAATCGTATTTTTCACTGTGTTCACATTTTTGTAACCAAAAGTTTATAAAAGACCTTAAATATCGTCATTCAATTTAATTTAAACTCTATTCTTTTTTCACATAGTTCTATTTTTTATGGTCTCATTGCCAGTCATCTTGTATACCTGTCTCTTATACACATCTCATACACCAGCCCCAAGCATCCTGCATCCTGCATTGAACATAGACTGGCAATTCATTTCGTACATGATAGTATACATATTTCAATGCTATTCTCCCAAATCATCCCTCCCTCTCCCTCACATTGCCAGTCATCTTGTAT
The DNA here is from genome assembly GCA_006410675.1 of Oreotragus oreotragus. Taxonomy (NCBI): domain Eukaryota; kingdom Metazoa; phylum Chordata; class Mammalia; order Artiodactyla; family Bovidae; genus Oreotragus; species Oreotragus oreotragus. The sequence goes on from SJYX01009082.1 coordinate 6,299, forward strand.
ACTTGGAAGGCACCAGCAAGATCAGGAAATAATTTAAGGTTACGGATGCCACAAGCCATCAGCCAGTAAATTGCATCAGCAAAACACATCTGATGACAGCTTGCCTGTTCTTTTTTAAGATGGAAGATACTTAATGCTCTTTAAATGTTTAGGGATAAAATTCCTTTGAGAAAAAACAGTTAAATAAGGAAAAGGCTATAATTAATAGGTCCTAAGTCCTTAGAACAGGTAGAAGGACCAGCCTTGGATAAAGAGGTGGCAGAGTCAGGCAAGATGTAGAAATACACGGGGGAAGGTGTTCATATCTGGCTGTGTTCTGTGTACAGGATATGAGGTCCTTGAAGAGTCTGTGTGATTTCTCAGATCTGACCACAGGAAATTACAAAGATTTTACTTGACATTCCTTATAGAGGAAGGCTGTCTCACCCACACCAAATTTGGTGATAACCAATGGACTGTGGCCTCTGAAGGGAGCTGCTGCCATGGACGCCAGCACCCCTGGCCAGTCAAGAGTTTCATTATCTTTATTTCCTAGCTAGTCCATGTGCCTTCATTCCTAAGTCTTTATACGTAATTATATAATTTCATATTATAATTATATGCAACATACATAATGGAGAAGGCAATGGCACCCCACTCCAGTACTCTTGCCTGGAAAATTCCATGGACTGAGGAGCCTGGGGGGCTGCAGTCCATGGAGTCGCTAAGAGTTAGACACGACTGAGCGACTTCACTTTCACTTTTCACTTTCATGCATTGGAGAAGGAATGGCAAACCACTCCAGTGTTCTTGCCTTGAGAATCCCAGGGACGGGGGAGCCTGGTGGGCTGCCATCTACGGTGTCGCACAGAGTCAGACACGACTGAAGTGACTTAGCAGCAGCAGCCACATACATAATACCATATATACACTCACGCATTAATATATATATATATTTCTCAGTGAAAGATATATTTCTATTAGTGCAAGACTTGGAAGACAGCTCTCAAAACATATCAATTAAATATTCAATTATTTAAGTAAAGTTTAATACAGCAGCACAGAGTCAGACACGACTGAAGTGACTTAGCAGCAGCAGCCACATACATAATACCATATATACACTCACGCATTAATATATATATATATTTCTCAGTGAAAGATATATTTCTATTAGTGCAAGACTTGGAAGACAGCTCTCAAAACATATCAATTAAATATTCAATTATTTAAGTAAAGTTTAATACAGCTAATTTTATGTTGATACGTTCTACTATCATAGGAAAAAAAAAAAAAGAAACACACAGAAAGTTTGCAAGTATTTGCCACAACAGAAAATGAGATTTTACTTACTTATAGAAAAACAAAACAAAAACCACCTAAGCATTTAAATATACAGAGCTGAATTTTTTAAATACATAAAAGTATAAAAATGGATACCAACAAAAATTGTATATAATCCATGATTAGTAATTTTATTCAGAAATCCCTAACAATTCCAAACTCTTATTTTATCCATTGCTACCCACCTTTCCTCTCTGGTAACCATAAATTCATTCTCTATGTCTGTGAGTATGATTATATTTTGTAAATAAGTTCATTTGTATCATATTTTTAGCTTCCACATATAAGTGATATCATACGATATTTGCCTTTCTCTTTCTGACATATTTCACTTTGATAATTTCTAGGTTCATTCATGTTGCTGCAAATGGCATTATTGAACATATGCACAATGCCATTTATAAAATAAATAAGCAACAAAGACCTACTGTATGTGACATGGAACTCTAGTCATTATTCTGTAGTAACCTATACATGAAAAATATCTGAAAAAGAATGGGTAAATGTATATGTGTAATTGAACCACTTTGCTGTACACTTGAAATTAACACAACATTGCAAATCGACTATATCTGAACATAAAATAAAAATTGAATGAAAAAAAGGACTTATAAAACATACTAGGTATAGAAGATATTTGTGTTCAGGTGTATATACAGTGAACATAGTTATACAAAACACTATACTCTTTATACTTTGTCTCCCCTCCTCCCACTCCATTAAGAGATCTCTCTATATCATCCCATATAAGGTTGTTTCCTGAGCTGCTCTTTGTAGTATCAAATGACTGATATCTGCATAGGTGCCAGTCAATTAGCATGGATGCAGACGTCGGCCAAAGTGTGGTCTAGCTATGTCACCCCTAATTCTCTAGCTGATAGATCTTGGGGCCACTCCAGGTTCTCACAAGAAGCAACTCTGGGCACCAGAGTGGAGGACTAGGACTAGAGGAGCTTGAGTTGTTAGATGTTTACTAATCATTGCAAAAGTTTTAATGTTTCAATAATCAGTATAGCTGCCAAGGTTAGAGAGGCTGAATTTCAACTCCATGTTTGCCTAGAAGTTTGTACACTGGTTGAGCAAATTATTAGTATTAAGTCCTGAAATTTTTATTTAAAAAGAACCGAAGTAGGAGCTTAAAGTTGCAGAGAAGGCAGAGAAGATGAAAAAATAAATAAATAAATAAAGGCCAGGAAACTGTATTGATTCCCTTGGCAGAAGACCTGACTTTCTTTTTTCTACAAAAAAGCACTAGAACAATGAAGACAAAAACAAAAAACCTGAGTAGATGATTGTATCAACAAATATCACTCATAATACTCACAACCAGATGGTGAAAAAGAGGTAAAAATGTAAAGCATGCTAATTTGTGCACATTATGTACACAGAGACGTGACCACATGTCCTGCTTTGCTTAGTATGGACCCAATTTACACATGCCACAACTCACAGGGTGTGTGTGTGGGTGGGGGGGAGGCGGTGAAAAAGAGAGTGAGAGTGCTTAAGAGACAGAAGAGGCAGACACAGAGAGATATGCAGATATCATGAGGCTTTACCCTAAAAATGCTTCGGTTGGTTCTCTTAAAAACAAAAGGGTTAACCAATATAATCATAACACAATTACTGCATCAGGAAATTTTACATGGATATAAGTTTTCTAACATACGGTCTACATTCAGATATCCACAGTATCTTTATGGAATTTTATTTTCTTTAGAGATCTTCTGTGTTTGTTTTTTTTTTTAAATCCAGGACACAATGAAGGATCTTGAGTAACATTTTTTCACCACTGTCTTCTTTCCCAGCAAGTCTGGCATTAGAGTACAAAATGAAGCAATGCGGAGGCTAACAGTTTTGCCAAGAGAATGTACTGGTCATAGCAAACTCTCTCTTCCAACAAACACAAGAGATAACTCTACATATGAGCTTTGCCAAATGGTCAATACCAATTTCAGATTGATTATACTCTTTGTACCCAAAGATGGAGGAAGCTCTGTACAGTCAGCAAAAACAAGACTGGGAGCAGACTGTGTTTCAGATCATGAACTCCTTATTGCCAAATTCGGATTTAAATTGAAAAGTAGGGAAAACCACTAGACCATTCAGGTATGACTTAAATCAAATCTCTTATGATTATACAGTGGAGGTGACAAATAGATTCAAGGGATTAGATCTGATAGACACAGTGACTGAAGAAATAGGGACAGAGGTTTGCAACATTGTACAGGAGGCGGTGACCAAAACCATCCATAAGAAGAAGAAATGCAAAAAGGCCAAATGGTTGTCTGAGGAGGCCTTACAAATAGCTGAGAAAAGAGAAGCAAAAGGCAAAGGAGAAAAGGAAAGATATAAGCATCTGAATTCAGAGTTCCAAAGAATAGCAAGGAGAGATAAGAAAGCCTTTCTCAGTGATCAGTGCAAAGAAATACAAGAAAATAACAGAATGGGAAAGACTAGAGATCTCTTCAAGAAAATTAGAGATACCAAGGGAACATTTTCATGCAAAGATGGGCATAATAAAGGACAGAAATGGTATGGACTTAACAGAGGCAGAAGATAGTAACAAGAGGTGACAAGAATACACAAAAGTGAAAAGGAAGTGAAAGTTAAGCCGCTCAGTCAAGTCCGACTCTTTGCGACCCCGTGGACTGTAGCCCACCAGGCTTCTCCGTCCATGGGATTCTCCAGGCAAGAATACTGGAGTGGGTTGCCATTTCCTTCTCCAGGGGATCTTCCTGACCCAGGCCTGACCCAGGGAGCAAACCCAGGTCTCCCACATTGCA
>SJYX01009082.1:13364-39958 GCA_006410675.1 Oreotragus oreotragus
TTGTTTTTTTCCTTTTACTTCTTTGTGTGGTCTCACTATGGTTACATCAACTTTTTTTCTTGTTGTCATATTTTTTCCCCAATCTTTCACTATTTAAATTTCTGTAAACTCATATTTCAAATGTTTCTTTGTGGCAGAACTTAAAAGTTGTTTCTAATTACTTTTTTCTCCCTTCCTTAAAACTAAAACCCTTGACTTTTAGTTCAACAGATGGTTGCCAAGTATAGAAGAGTAAATATTCCAGTCCCTTACAGTGAAATGTGACTAAATTGTGGCCAATGGGTCAAGTGAAAATGGTATGTAAGCAGAAATGGCAGGTGAAGTTTCCAGGGGGAATTCTTAATGAGAAAATTTATTACTTTCTTCAAATCTTCCTCTTTGCTGACTGGAATATAGAGGTAATAGCTGGAGCTTGAGTAACCCTCTTTGACCATGCTGTGGAAAAATAAGATGAACAAGATGGAAGAACCTAGTTCCATGATCATGGTGGAGTCAATATCCCTTCCTGACTGACTAGATTTATTATATTTAAAAATTTTATAAAGAAAACATAACCCTCTATTTTATTTAATTTGCTTTTATTTTGTTGTTGCTAGTACTCATAACTAAACCACAAGGAATACTATATTATAAACAATCTAGCACTAGATAATTTTCCATCCAACAATATTTATAGTTACTAAGCAAGTTTGGTTATTTTTTTAAATAAATTTTTACATTTATTAAAAAAAATGTTTCTGAGTAGTAATCACTTCTATGAGTACATACAAAGTTTTAATCTATTTTTTTGATGGATATTTAGGCTGCATCTAGGTTTGGGCTAACGTATAATCAGTTTTATCATTCTCTTTGGCTCACACGTTTTCATTTCTTTTGGGTAAAAACCCAGGAGTAGAATTTTTACTATATGTTTTTATAAAAAACTGCATAAACACTCTTCAAAAAGCCTTTAATATTTTATATTCCTATCAATAATATATGGTTGACTCAGTTGCTATAATCTTCTCCATCAACTGATGTCAGTTTTTTTAATTTTAATCAAATTATTGAAAGTAAAGTCATATTTCTTTGTGGTTTATTTTCATTTTCTTTATGACTAATTATTAGCACATTAACCTGTGCTAGCTAGTGATAGAGAGGGTGAGAGATTTATGAAGGGTCTTATCAAATATTTTGGCTATTTTCAATGTTTAAGCAATTTATCTTTTTTTTAATTTGTAAGTACTCTTTGTACATTCTGGATGCAACTTCTTCATCTGATATGTGCATTACAAATATTTTTTATCCCGGTCTGGGTATTTGACATGCCTTAAAGATGATTTTGAATAAACAAAAATTCTTATTTTTTTATAAAATCCAAGTCATCAATTTCTTTTATAATGGTTGGTGATTTTTTAATGTTATGTATAAGGAGTTTTTCTCTAAAATTAAGACTGAAGAAATAGGCACCATTTTTTCCCTGGAAATTGTATTATTAGTATTTACATTTAGGTCTATAAGTCTTCTACAATTATGTTATTATCATCATGCATTCTTTTCACACACTAGCAATGTAATGCTCAAAATTCTCCAAGCTAGACTTCAACAGTATGTGAACCAAGAACTTCCAAACGTTCAAGGCAGATTTAGAAAAGGCAGAGGAAACAGGGATCAAATTGCCAACCTCCACTGGATCATAGAAAAAGCAAGAGAATAACAGAAAAACATTTACTTCTCCTTCATTGACTAATGCTTTTGACTCTGTGGATCACAACAAACTGGAAAACTCTAAAAGATGGGAATATCAGACCATCTTACCTGCCTCCTGAAAAGTCTGTATGCAGGTCAAGAAGCAACAGTTAGAACCGGACATGGACCAACAAACTGGTTCCAAATTGGAGAAGGAGTATGTCAAGATTGTCTATTGTTATCCTGCTTATTTATATGCAGAGTACATCATGAGAAATTCCAGGCTGGATGAAGCACAAGCCAGAATTAAGATTGCCAGGAGGAATATCAATAACCTCAGATATTCAGATGGCACCACACTTACGTGGCAGAAAACGAAGAAAGAGAGGAACAAATGGAAGGAAGGTACTTATTTTAAAATAACACAGAAAACGTATTCAAGCCTGAGGAAATATTTGACTCCGTATATTGAAGGGCTTAATGTGGCCTTCTATAAATTAATTTTATAAGCTTGCAAGGCAGAATATTCTTTCATTCTATGAAACAGGAAAATCTAAAGGTTCATTCAGAATGACCAGAGTCCCTGTCATAGCTTTCCCTACCCTCAAAGGAAATCCAATTAGCATCAAATTCACCAGCAGTGCTTCAAGCTATAAGCTTGAGTTAGGTGAGAAAGTCTGCCATTACTAGGTGTTCACTTTATTCTTCCTCTCACATTAATTTATATCCCAGGATATAGCCAGTAGCAGAAATTAAAATAATATCTTCAGTTGTCATACCATTGTTTTATATTTTTTCAAAACACTGGCAGGAAGTCAGAGTGTTATTTAATAGGTACCCTTGAAAATGAAATAAACTTTAAATATGATTTTATACTTTAATAAATCTCTTAGAATTGTTTTACAGAAAAGTTAGATAGTACAGAGAGTTCTGTTTTAACCTTACACCTATTTTGTTCTGTTATTTTTTTCTCCCCCCTCCCAGATTTATTGAGTTAAAATTGACATATAACATGGTGTAACTTTAAGGTATAGAATTAGAGGATTTCATATATATATAGCAAATGGTTATCACATTAAGGTAAGTTAGCATACATTCATCACCTCACATAATTACATCTTTCTGTGGTGAGAAATTTCATGATTTACTCTCTTAGCAAATTTCAAGTAACGAAAACATTGTTGACTATAGTCAACGTGCTATACATTATGCTGCCAGAACTTTATCTTATAATTAGAATTTTACACTCGTTCACCAGCTTTGCCAATTTACCCCATCCCATTCTACCCCACACCACCAGTCTGCTCTGTTTCTATGAGTATGTGATTTTTAGACTCTACATAGAAATAAAATTATTATTTGTCTGTTTCTGAGTTAATTTACTTAGCACAATGCCCTCAAGATACATCCAGATTGTCTCATACATTATCCTGAAATATACACTTACATCCAGGTTGTCTCATACATTATCCTGAAATATACACTTACCTATACATGTTTCTGGGCTTCCCTGGTGGCATGAAGTGATGAATATATGCTAACTTACCTTAATGTGCTATACATTATGCTGCCAGAACTTTTATCTTATAATTAGAATTTTACACTCGTTCACCAGCTTTGCCAATTTACCCCATCCCATCCTACCCCACACCACAGCAACCACCAGTCTGCTCCATTTCTATGAGTTTGTGATTTTTAGACTCTACATAGAAATAAAATTATTGTCTGTTTCTGACTTAATTTACTTAGCACAATGCCCTCAAGATACACCCAGGTTGTCTCATACATTATCCTGAAATATACACTTACACCCAGGTTGTCTCATACATTATCCTGAAATATACACTTACCTATACATGTTTCTGGGCTTCCCTGGTGGCTCATATGGTAAAGAATCTGCCTGCGTTGTGGGAGACCTGGGTTCGATCCCTGATTCTGGAAGATCCCCTGGAGAAGGGAGTGGATATCCACTCCAGGATTCTTATCTGGTGAATCCCATGAACAGAGGAACCTGGCGGGCTACAGTCCATGGGGTCACAAAGAGTCAGACATCACTGAATGGTTTTCACTTTTACTTTCATACCTGTTTCTATAACGTATTGATCTGGGTCTAAAAAAGATGAACATTATGCCATACTGATGTGTCCAACTCTAATTCATAACCCTATGGCTCATTCTGGCCGCTGCCTGCTGATCTGCATTCTACCACTCTAACAGTGAGAAAAACTGCTGTCTACCCCTTCATGGCTAAATTCTAGAAAATCTGTCTAGTAGCTTCATAATTGTTCATATATACCCTCAATTTTATCCACCGGGTTTTGTGCTTATTGATAAAACGCAGATTGTACTCATTTCTTATGCCAATTCACTTTTCTTACATCCTCTTCAGTGAAGCCAAATGATGGTATTGACATAATTTTTCAACTTTACCATGGTGGAAAGTGATATGCACTCAATAAAAACTGTACTTCAGATTTTAAATATTGATTTTTTTTTCAGGACTAGCCATATTTGGTAGAAGACTTTCCCATGAGGCTGGGCAGACACATGATCATGAGGGTAGACAACCAATACGCTTACAACCATGCTGTACACAAACAACCATTCTGGTTTTCACTTTCAGTACAGTATTCAATAAATTACATGATATTCAACTTATTATAAAATAGGCTTTGTGTTTGATGATTTTTCCCAAGAATAGGCTAATATAAGTGTTCTGAGCTCATTTTAGGTAGACTAGTCTAAGCTAGGAAAAGGCAATGGCAACCCACTCCAGTACTCTTGCCTGGAAAATCCCAGGGGCAGAGGAGCCTGGTGGGCTGCCATCTATGGGGTCAACACAGAGCTGGACACAGCTGAAGCTACTTAGTAGCAGCAGCAGTCTAAACTATAATGTTCTGTAGGTTAGGTCTGCTAAATGCGTGTTAGACATAAAATTTGGAAGGGTTTATTGGGATGTAACCCATCATAAATTAAGGAAGATGTATAAATTACTCTGTCACAAATGAATTCAAATTCTTCTGCATTCCCCAATTCAGGGTGCACACAATATCTGAGGTGGCTTCTTTCCCCCCACACATCAAGCTTCATTCTTTGTATAAAATTCTGGAGTTTAGACAATTGTAGAAGGCCACATATCCACCATTACAGTAACATACAGAATAAAGCTTATTGATAAAACACAGATTGTACTCATTTCTCATGCCAATTCACTTTTCTTACATCCTCCTCAGTGAAGCCAAATGATGGTATTGACTTATAATTTTTCAACTTTATCATGGTGGAAAAGTGATATGCACTCACAAAACTGTACTTCAGATTTTAAATATTGATTTTTTTTTTCAGGACTAGCCATATTTGGTAGAAGACTTTCCCATGAGGCTGGGCAGACACATGATCATGAGGGTAGACAACCAATACGCTTACAACCATGCTGTACACAAACAACCATTCTGGTTTTCACTTTCAGTACAGTATTCAATAAATTACATGATATTCAACTTATTATAAAATAGGCTTTGTGTTTGATGATTTTTCCCAAGAATAGGCTAATATAAGTGTTCTGAGCTCATTTTAGGTAGACTAGTCTAAGCTAAGAAAAGGCAATGGCAACCCACTCCAGTACTCTTGCCTGGAAAATCCCAGGGGCAGAGGAGCCTGGTGGGCTGCCATCTATGGGGTCACACAGAGTTGGACACGACTGAAGCTACTTAGCAGCAGCAGCAGTCTAAACCATGATGTTCTGTAGGTTAGGTCTGCCAAATGCGTGTTAGACATAAAACTTTGGAAGAGTTTATTGGGATGTAACCCATCATAAATCAAGGAAGATGTGTAAATTACTCTGTCACAAATGAATTCAAATTCTTCTGCATTCCCCAATTTAGGGTGCCACAATATCTGAGGTGGCTTCTTTCCCCCCACATATCAAGCTTCATTCTTTGTTTTATAAAATTCTGGAGTTTAGACAATTGTAGAAGGCCACATATCCACCATTACAGTAACATACAGAATAATTTCACTCTTCTAACATATTCTTTTCCCATCACTGAATCCCTAGAAATGACTGATCTATTATCCCCTTTATCATTTTGTCTTTCTGAAAAGGATGAAATATTCCATAGATGTCAATTAGATCAAGTTGAGTGATACTGCTGTTCAGGTCTAAAATCAGGACTGATTTCCTGTCTGCTTGATTTATCAATTCCTGACAGAGGGGTGTTGAAATCTTAAACTTCAACTGTGGATTTATCTATTTCTCTTTTCAGTTAACAGATTTTGCTTCAAGTATCATTGCTCTGGTGTTAAGTTCATACACATTTAGGACTGTTATGGGTTCTTAGGGAATCGACCTGTTATGCCCCCTTTACCTCTAATAATATTTCTAGGATGTAAGACATAAATTTAAGACTCAAAATTACATGTACTATTGACTTCTAATATAATTGGGAGGGCCTCAAATGGCCTAAACATGAGTTTCCTTCCCCATTCTGCTCCCTCAGATGAGACTCTCCTGACCAAACAACCATTATCTTGGGGACCAGGCACAGTTTACCTTGAATATTAGGTTTCAGTTCTCTGCTAGCACCCGAATTATACAGAGAAGCTAAACACACCCTCCCACAGGAACCAGGAAACACCCTTTTCTCTTAATGTTGCAAAGCCTGCCTCCCACAGGCCCTGTTCCTTCATTCTGTTCTCAAATGCAGTTCCCATGTGATCCTGCCTGGTGTGCATGTCCTCCTCCCCTGGGGTGTGGGTATACGTGACTAATAAACCACTGTGAACATAAATTTATTTTCAGCTTGTTAGTCTATTCGGTATAAACTAGGAGTTTGGTATTAACATATACACACTACTGTATATAAAGTAGATAATCAACAAGGACCCACTGTAAGCACAGGGAACTTGACTCAATACTCTGTAATTATCTAAATGGGAAAGAATCTGAAAAAGAATGGGTATATGTACATATATAACTGAATCACTTTGCTGGATATCAAAAACACAATATTATAAATCAACTATATTCCAAGAGAAAGTAAAAAATAAATTTAAGAAAAAATAATAATAAACCACTGTGACTTCATCTGTTCAGTGTGGGGTGCCATGTGTGCACCCATCTCTATAACTTCAGGGTAAGAATGCCTTCCTCATCAATGGGGTGAATAAAAGGTGACTAAAACACTGCCTTGTTCTGGAGCTTGCTTTATCTGAAATTAATAGAGCTGCTCTATCATGGCATATGGTCCCATCACTTCATGGGAAATAGATGGGGAAACAGTGTCAGACTTTATTTTTTGGGGCTCCAAAATCACTGCAGATGGTGACTGCAGCCATGAAATTAAAAGATGCTTACTCCTTGGAAGAAAAGTTATGATCAACCTAGACAGCATATTCAAAAGCAGAGACATTACTTTGCAACAAAGGTCCATCTAGTCAAGGCTATGGTTTTTCCAGTGGTCATGTATGGATGTGAGAGTTGGACTGTGAAGAAAGCTGAGCGCCAAAGAATTGATGCTTTTGAACTGTGGTGTTGGAGAAGACTCTTGAGAGTCTCTTGGCCTGCAAGGAGATTCAACCAGTCCATTCTGAAGGAGATCAGTCCTGGGTGTTCTTTGGAAGGAATGATGCTAAAGCTGAAACTCCAGTACTTTGGCCACCTCATGAGAAGAGTTTGAAAAGACTCTGATGCTTGGAGGGATTGCGGGCAGGAGGAGAAGGGGACAACAGAGGATGAGATGGCTGGATGGCATCACGGACTCAATGAATGTGAGTCTGAGTGAACTCCGGGAGATGGTGATGGACAGGGAGGCCTGGTGTGCTGCGATTCATGGGGTCGCAAAGAATCGGACATGACTGAGTGACTGAACTGAACTGAACTGAACTGAACTTTCTTTGGATTAGTGTTAGCATGATATACCCTTTGCCATCTCTTTTAATCTATCTGGTCTTTAAAGTAAATTCCTTTTAATAATATATAGTTGGATCTGAAACACTTTATTGATTCTGACAATTTCCATCTTTTAATTGGAGTATTTAGATCATTTGCGTTTTACATGATTGTAGATAAAGTTTAATTAAATATCTACCATATTTATAATTGCTTCCTATTCATTGCATTTCTTCTGTTTTTCTTTTTTTTCTGCCTTTTGATTTTCACTGAGGATTACATACCATTTTTATCCCAACTTAGTGTATATTATGCTTTTTAAAAAGTCATTTTAGTGGTTTACCTAGCATTTATGATATAAATTTTTAGCTAACATAATTACTGTCAAATAATACTATACCACTGTGATTTCCAATCCTTCCTTCCCATTCCTTATGACATTGCTGCCATTCATTTCACTTGTCCATATTCTATAATCACCAAATTCTACTGTATTACTACTATTGCTTAAAAATACTTTAAATAAGTATGGATAACAGTGCTAACTTCAGACAATATGAATGCAAGACTCAAAGCAATGAATGCAAGTAAGGGTCATTTTATTCCCATAAGAAGTGTATTGTAAACTTAAAATCTGACACAAAATTTTATGTGCAACATAGTGTAAAATATGAATATATTATATAATAATCATGTCAGGAAGGAATTAAAGTTATTGTAGTTGACATTAACATATTTTTCAGTCTTTAAATGATAAAGGAAATAAAATTAAGCCATAGAATTCCTATTATTATGACAGAATCATTGAATGACCTACAAAGAGAGTATAGATTTAAGTACTTATAAAACATTTATAAAATTAATTATATATTAGACTACAAATATTTGTGGTATTTAGTGCCTTACCTAAATGTTCTCTAATTTGAAATTACTAATAAAATTTAAACAAAATGCCTGAAGACTGAGGTGTTTTAATTTGCCTAACTACTGGGTGAAAGGTATAATCAAAGCAAAACATATTTAAAATATGATGAAAACTGCCGCACAACTAATCAACAGATCACATGAATAGCCAAAGCAGTGTTGAGATCCAAAATCCTTTTAATCACCTTATACGATTTTACCATTTAATAGAACATTTTACTCAGATGTATTTTTTAAAAATCTAAGAAGTACAAGTGTTAATTCATTCAGCTAACAATATACGTTGCCACAGAGTAGGTGCCAGGTATATTGTAGACACTGGGGATTCAGTGCTGTTCAATGGACATTCTCCCTAGTCTCATGAAGCTCATATATACTAAAATTAAAAGTAGAAATTATTCAATAGTAAATAAGACACAGAATTGATAAATAAATGTAAAAGATAACTGTAAAATACTAAACTGGTACATTATGGCAAGATATAATAGTTTTAAAGCAAATGTGCTTTAAAATTATTTTTAAAAAATAAAATTTAATTGTAACAATGTAGCATAGATTAAATTAAAAAATAAAATCCTATACAAATATATTTAGGAAATTTTGTGAAATTTTTGGTTTTCTCAGAAAATATAAATAGTCAAACTTGGCTCGTGACGTCCATAAGCTTTTCTTTCTCATTATATGTTACATGAAAAAAGAGAAAAGAAGATGCTATTAGAATAAATCTGATATCCCAAGTCATAGTACCTGATCACACTGCATAGGACTTAAGGAAGCGCTAACATCATATTAAAAACTGTCTACTTTTAAACAATATGTTCAGCAGTAAAACAATATTCACGTTAAAGTCGGGAACAGGAACAGAAACCTTGCAGCCAGCTTCTAGAGGCCACCTTCAGTCCTGAGCAAATGGCACCATCCATCATCAAATCTAGCAAGAGAGTACAGAATCTTGTTTGTGCTTTCCGCCTCTTTGATTTCCTGCTCTGCCAAGGAAAACCCTGTTCTTAAAGGGGGACATGTGATTAGAATAGGATAGTCTTCCCATCTGAAGGTCAACCGCCATATACAAAACAAAGTCCTGGGGATGACACCTCCTGCTTTCACAGGTTCCAAAAATTGAGGCAGGGAGGCTTGGAGGGCCACTTTTAGCATTCTGCTTGCTACAGTCACATTATTTTTTACAGCAAATAATTAGAAAATAAGTTGGTTAGTAATAGCATAATGCTTAAATAAATTATAATCTATCTCTATTTTAGAATATGAGGCAGCCAACAAAATTGATGCCTTCAAATAATAATTATTACTTGGAGAAAATACTTAAAGTATAATGTTAAACTGAAAGGAAGAAAAAACAGTTTCAAAAACATATGAAGTCAATATGCTATAACCAGAGATATACCAGTGCCTTGTTTTGATTTTTTCTTGGTTTTAGAATCTAATAAGAAATATAAGTTTTTCCCAAACAGAAAATATATGCATACATGAAATGTTGATTATAATGTAGCTTGTCCATAGAGCCCCTGGAGATCCCAGATTAAGAACCCCTAAAATCACTAAACCCCTTTAGTATTTCTAAAGATAATGCCAAAGGCAATCTGTTCTCCTCCTATCTTCTATTCAATAATCAACTACTATACACAGCCCCTGTTCTGTTTCTGCAGGCAGTCTTTCACTGCATTTTTATGACTCAGTATTTCTGAGACTCTCTAGGAAAGGCTTACATATTCCACATATCTAGACTCATTGTTCCATTCCAGCTTTTGTTCTAGAACACTGCTCCTGGCTTCATGGTGCCTGGTAACCAATTCTTCACACTGTTGAAGCCATCTTCAAATCTAATGAGCCAAAAATGTGAACAGTTTCCTCGAGTTCCCACAAAGTTCAGTTAACATAGGCCCGAAAGTTTAAGCAAATTTTGTGAAAAGCTAGACATTCCAGTATGCTGCTGCTGTTGTTCAGTCACTCAGTTGTGTCTGACTCTTTGCGATCCCATGGACTGCAGCACGCCAGGCTTCCCCGTCCTTCACCATTTCCTGGAGCTTGCTCAAACTCCTGTCCGTTGTTGGTGATGCCATACAACCATCTTGTCCTCTGTTGTCCTCTTCTCCTCCTGACTTCAGTCTTTCCTAGCATCAGGGCCTTTTCTAAAGAGTTGGCTCTCTGTATCAAACAGGTGGCCAAAGTATTGGAGATTCAGCTTCAGCATCAGTCCTTCCAATAAATATGCAGGGCTGGTTTCCTTTAGAATGGACTGGTTTGATCTCCTTACAGTCCAAGGGACTCTCAAGAGTCTTATCCAATACTACAGTTCAAAGGCATTAATTCTTTGGCTCTCAGGCTTCCCCAGTGGCTTAGCAGGCAAAGAATCTGCCTGCAATGCAGGAGACACAGTACACACAGGTTCGATTCCTGGAATGGAAAGATCCCCTGGAGAAGGAATTGGCAACCCACTCCAGTATTCTTGCCTGGAAAATCCCATGGACAGAGGAGTCTAGCAGGCTACAGTCCATGGGGTCACAAAGGGTCAGACATGCCTGAGCAACTAGCACGCAAACAGCCTTCTTTATGGTCCAACTCTCACATCCACACATGACCAATGGGAAACCCATAGCTCTGACTATACAGACTTTTGTTAGCAAATAATGTCTTATTTTTTTAACATGATGTCTAAATTTGTCATAGCTTTCCTTCCAAGGGGCAAACGTCTTTTAATTTCATGGTGGCAATCACCCCTCTACAGTGATTTTGGAGCCCCAAAAAATGAACAGAACACAAAAGCCAAGACTAGATGTCAGATACCCTCTCCACAAGTCACAGGCCATGGTACCTGTGCACGACATCCCCAACATGGCATCTCAAGCGTCGTCTTGCTATTGAGACTCGCCTGCATATATATCCAAAGAACCCTCTCATTTCTCTGAAAAAAGTCTAGTCATGCCCTCCTTCTTCTGGGATTTGGCATGCTACTTGGCCCTTCTGAAGGGAGCTCCCTTCTCTTTCAATTCAAGACTCATTTCCTTCTATTCTGTTTCAAGTCAATATTAAAAAAAAAGCTAGGGTGAAAAAATATAGCAATAAGCAGTAAATCCACCACATTCTTGGTTATTTACTAGGTTATATGTCCATTTCATTGGACACTGCTCATCTAGTTGGTGTCACTCTATATACAACCTGGTTGAGTCCTTCTGGGTAGTCTCTAATCCTGACAAGGTAAGAGAAAGATAAGGTTGCTCTGCCTTCCTGGACAGATCAGGCTTATAATACTTTATGGGCACATCCTTCATAAAAACAGTATTTCTCAGAGACAGTCCAATATGAACCACTTTTAGAAAAACATTTATAGGCAAAGTCTCCTAAAAATATTCATCCAAAAAAAAAATAGGATGAATCTATGAAGTTTATGGCACAGTCTCAAATCTCCCATTTGGATTTTGTAACTCAAGACATCCTCTAGGAATATGGAGGCCCATCCAAGGAAAATCTGCCTTCAATGATACTAAGAAGCTCCCCATAAAAGTTTCCTTTCGGAGCAAAGGCAGGGCCTAAGCCAACATGAGCTTCCACTCATAGATAATGCAACAGTTTGGGAAAATGTCAGGTTGCTAATGACAATATTCAAGAAATTAAAATTCCATCTCTAGGAACAGGAAAGGCATTCTGACAATGTCTAGCAGCAGTTTATCATTGATCCACACACACCTTCATCCATTGCTTTTTAAACATACTAAAAGACAAGACACAAGAAATAGGTATGATATTTTATAACTTTTAGTTTCTGTGTGTTTCTCTTATTTTATACACTTGATATAATATGTATTCACTTAATATACTGTTAAAAATAGAAACGGACACAGTGGATCAGCTTAATCCTCTGTTGATACTTGTAAGAGGCTCAGTAGCGATTATTCTTTCTAGGTTAAATTATATTCTCACTATAAAGTGAAAAATACTGATTTTTTAATATGAAAAAGAGCAACAAAAAATGAGAAGCTTGAAACCTGAGATTATTTATTTTAAATGAAAATATCTAATAATTAGTCAACTACCTATCAGTTTATTTCAGTCAGTCAGTCGTGTCCAACTCTGCGACCCCAGAAACTGCAGCACACAAAGCCTCCCTGTCCATCACCAACTCCCAGGGTCTACTCAAACCCAAATAGAATGGGGAAGACTAGAGATTTCTTCTAGAAAATTAGAGATACCAAGGGAACATTTCATGCAAAGATGGGCTCAACAAAGGACAGAAATGTTATAGACCTAATAGAAGCAGAAGATATTAAGAAGAGGTGGCAACAATACACAGAACAAATATACAAAAAAGATTTTCACAACCCAGATAACCACAATGATGTCATCACTCACCTAGAACCAGACATCCTAGAATGTGAAGTCAAGTGGGCCTAAGGAAGCATCACTATGAATAAAGCTAGTGACAGTGATAGAATTACAGTTGAGCTATTTCAAATCCTCAATGATGCTGTGAAAATTCTGCACTCAATATGTCAGCAAATTTGGAAGACTCAGCAGGGCCACAGGACTGGAAAAGGTCAGTTTTCATTCCTATCCCAAAGAAAGGCAATGCCAAAGAATGTTCAAACTATGACACAAATGCACTCATCACACATGCTAGTAAAGTAATGCTCAAAATTTTCCAAGCCAGGCTTCAACAATACATGAACCATGAACTTCCAGATGTTCAAGCTGGATTTAGAAAACACAGAGGAACCAGAGATTAAACTGCCAACATTCCCTGGATCATAAAAAAAGCAAGAGAGTTCCAGAAAAAACATCTACTTCTGCTTTATTGACTATGTCAAAGCCTTTGACTATNATTTTCCAAGCCAGGCTTCAACAATACATGAACCATGAACTTCCAGATGTTCAAGCTGGATTTAGAAAACACAGAGGAACCAGAGATTAAACTGCCAACATTCCCTGGATCATAAAAAAAGCAAGAGAGTTCCAGAAAAAACATCTACTTCTGCTTTATTGACTATGTCAAAGCCTTTGACTATGTTGATCATGACAAACTGTGGAAAATTCTTAAAGAGATGGGAATACTAGACCACTTGACCTGCCTCCTGAGAAATCTGTATGCAGGTCAGGAAGCAACAGTTAGAACTGGACATAGAACAACCAACTGGTTCCAAATTGGGAAAGGAGTACATCAAGGCTGTATATTGTCATCCTGCTTATTTAACTTATATGCAGAGTACATCATGAGAAACGCTGGGCTGGATGAAGCACAACTACCTATAATAAGAAATAAAAGTGCCCCAACAGTTTACACAAACCTAGTGATCATTTATTAACTATATTTTGACATGCTGAACATATCTGCTCTGTGCTTTAACACAAGGCTGTATATTGTCATCCTGCTTATTTAACTTATATGCAGAGTACATCATGAGAAACGCTGGGCTGGATGAAGCACAACTACCTATAATAAGAAATAAAAGTGCCCCAACAGTTTATACAAACCTAGTGATCATTTATTAACTATATTTTGACATGCTGAACATATCTGCTCTGTGCTTTAACTAATGTGACATCAGGAAGATGCAAATTTTTATCCACTTCAGAAACTTGTTTTGAAGAAGGAATTATTTAAATATAGGCTGTAAATAAACTGTTAAAATAACAAGAATATGAATAGGTTCAGCCAGCTGAGCAACAGAAAATGCAATCAGGAATGAGTGACACTGTTTACATGCTTACTCTTGATGATGGGCATTCAACAGAGTTAAATTTAACATGTCATGCAGTTTCTTAGCATGCTAGAGATAAGAGGCACTTTATTTTAAATGAGCTAACTACCTCACAGGGGAAACCACTGTAGAATCCATCTAAAACAGTGTCGTTTAAAATTGTGATGTCATTTTGACACAGGAGACAAGAAAGAATATTCAATGTGGTTCAGGAAACTTTATATTTTAGGGAAAATGTAAGGATCCAATTGTAGCTTCTTTGGTAGCTTATCACATTTTTAAAATTTACATTCCCAAGGGACCAATTATTAAAGTCTGTTGTTCAAGTGTTCACCTTGGGTAAAGAACAAAGCAGGTAGAATGTTACCATAGCAAGCTCCATCTTCAGCATGCGAATTATAGCAAGTAAACTGAGGATGAACTGGTTGAATTGACTGTGGCAAGAGAATAACTGACTGAAGAAATATTTAACACCAACTTTTAAGAATAAAGAAAGTTGAAAAAAATAAGGCCTTGAATTTAAGTGATCTGTTTAGCTCCAATGAACCTATTTATTTCCATAACTTTATCATATAATAGCAACATTTTACTGTAACATAACTGTTTATGAAAAAATAATATGGCTGATTAATCATGGCCATATTACACACAGGCAACCATTCTTCTGGTTTGGGTTCAGTCCCTGACTTAAATGGAAGTCTAGTAACGAATCATATCAACAACTTCTTGTTAGGTCACATCCCCAAACCGAGCTGTGAATTGGCAGGTGGTCTCAGAACTGAGCATCTTAATATATTATTTCATCCTAATATGGCAGAAAGTGAAGAGGAACTAAAAAGCCTCTTGATGAAAATGAAAGAAGAGAGTGAAAAAGTTGGCNGGCCTGGTGTGCTGCGATTCATGGGGTCGCAAAGAATCGGACATGACTGAGTGACTGAACTGAACTGAACTGAACTGAACTTTCTTTGGATTAGTGTTAGCATGATATACCCTTTGCCATCTCTTTTAATCTATCTGGTCTTTAAAGTAAATTCCTTTTAATAATATATAGTTGGATCTGAAACACTTTATTGATTCTGACAATTTCCATCTTTTAATTGGAGTATTTAGATCATTTGCGTTTTACATGATTGTAGATAAAGTTTAATTAAATATCTACCATATTTATAATTGCTTCCTATTCATTGCATTTCTTCTGTTTTTCTTTTTTTTCTGCCTTTTGATTTTCACTGAGGATTACATACCATTTTTATCCCAACTTAGTGTATATTATGCTTTTTAAAAAGTCATTTTAGTGGTTTACCTAGCATTTATGATATAAATTTTTAGCTAACATAATTACTGTCAAATAATACTATACCACTGTGATTTCCAATCCTTCCTTCCCATTCCTTATGACATTGCTGCCATTCATTTCACTTGTCCATATTCTATAATCACCAAATTCTACTGTATTACTACTATTGCTTAAAAATACTTTAAATAAGTATGGATAACAGTGCTAACTTCAGACAATATGAATGCAAGACTCAAAGCAATGAATGCAAGTAAGGGTCATTTTATTCCCATAAGAAGTGTATTGTAAACTTAAAATCTGACACAAAATTTTATGTGCAACATAGTGTAAAATATGAATATATTATATAATAATCATGTCAGGAAGGAATTAAAGTTATTGTAGTTGACATTAACATATTTTTCAGTCTTTAAATGATAAAGGAAATAAAATTAAGCCATAGAATTCCTATTATTATGACAGAATCATTGAATGACCTACAAAGAGAGTATAGATTTAAGTACTTATAAAACATTTATAAAATTAATCATATATTAGACTACAAATATTTGTGGTATTTAGTGCCTTACCTAAATGTTCTCTAATTTGAAATTACTAATAAAATTTAAACAAAATGCCTGAAGACTGAGGTGTTTTAATTTGCCTAACTACTGGGTGAAAGGTATAATCAAAGCAAAACATATTTAAAATATGATGAAAACTGCCGCACAACTAATCAACAGATCACATGAATAGCCAAAGCAGTGCTGAGATCCAAAATCCTTTTAATCACCTTATACGATTTTACCATTTAATAGAACATTTTACTCAGATGTATTTTTTAAAAATCTAAGAAGTACAAGTGTTAATTCATTCAGCTAACAATATACGTTGCCACAGAGTAGGTGCCAGGTATATTGTAGACACTGGGGATTCAGTGCTGTTCAATGGACATTCTCCCTAGTCTCATGAAGCTCATATATACTAAAATTAAAAGTAGAAATTATTCAATAGTAAATAAGACACAGAATTGATAAATAAATGTAAAAGATAACTGTAAAATACTAAACTGGTACATTATGGCAAGATATAATAGTTTTAAAGCAAATGTGCTTTAAAATTATTTTTAAAAAATAAAATTTAATTGTAACAATGTAGCATAGATTAAATTAAAAAATAAAATCCTATACAAATATATTTAGGAAATTTTGTGAAATTTTTGGTTTTCTCAGAAAATATAAATAGTCAAACTTGGCTCATGACGTCCATAAGCTTTTCTTTCTCATTATATGTTACATGAAAAAAGAGAAAAGAAGATGCTATTAGAATAAATCTGATATCCCAAGTCATAGTACCTGATCACACTGCACAGGACTTAAGGAAGCTCTAACATCATATTAAAAACTGTCTACTTTTAAACAATATGTTCAGCAGTAAAACAATATTCACGTTAAAGTCGGGAACAGGAACAGAAACCTTGCAGCCAGCTTCTAGAGGCCACCTTCAGTCCTGAGCAAATGGCACCATCCATCATCAAATCTAGCAAGAGAGTACAGAATCTTGTTTGTGCTTTCCGCCTCTTTGATTTCCTGCTCTGCCAAGGAAAACCCTGTTCTTAAAGGGGGACATGTGATTAGAATAGGATAGTCTTCCCATCTGAAGGTCAACCGCCATATACAAAACAAAGTCCTGGGGATGACACCTCCTGCTTTCACAGGTTCCAAAAATTGAGGCAGGGAGGCTTGGAGGGCCACTTTTAGCATTCTGCTTGCTACAGTCACATTATTTTTTACAGCAAATAATTAGAAAATAAGTTGGTTAGTAATAGCATAATGCTTAAATAAATTATAATCTATCTCTATTTTAGAATATGAGGCAGCCAACAAAATTGATGCCTTCAAATAATAATTATTACTTGGAGAAAATACTTAAAGTATAATGTTAAACTGAAAGGAAGAAAAAACAGTTTCAAAAACATATGAAGTCAATATGCTATAACCAGAGATATACCAGTGCCTTGTTTTGATTTTTTCTTGGTTTTAGAATCTAATAAGAAATATAAGTTTTTCCCAAACAGAAAATATATGCATACATGAAATGTTGATTATAATGTAGCTTGTCCATAGAGCCCCTGGAGATCCCAGATTAAGAACCCCTAAAATCACTAAACCCCTTTAGTATTTCTAAAGATAATGCCAAAGGCAATCTGTTCTCCTCCTATCTTCTATTCAATAATCAACTACTATACACAGCCCCTGTTCTGTTTCTGCAGGCAGTCTTTCACTGCATTTTTATGACTCAGTATTTCTGAGACTCTCTAGGAAAGGCTTACATATTCCACATATCTAGACTCATTGTTCCATTCCAGCTTTTGTTCTAGAACACTGCTCCTGGCTTCATGGTGCCTGGTAACCAATTCTTCACACTGTTGAAGCCATCTTCAAATCTAATGAGCCAAAAATGTGAACAGTTTCCTCGAGTTCCCACAAAGTTCAGTTAACATAGGCCCGAAAGTTTAAGCAAATTTTGTGAAAAGCTAGACATTCCAGTATGCTGCTGCTGTTGTTCAGTCACTCAGTTGTGTCTGACTCTTTGCGATCCCATGGACTGCAGCACGCCAGGCTTCCCCGTCCTTCACCATTTCCTGGAGCTTGCTCAAACTCCTGTCCGTTGTTGGTGATGCCATACAACCATCTTGTCCTCTGTTGTCCTCTTCTCCTCCTGACTTCAGTCTTTCCTAGCATCAGGGCCTTTTCTAAAGAGTTGGCTCTCTGTATCAAACAGGTGGCCAAAGTATTGGAGATTCAGCTTCAGCATCAGTCCTTCCAATAAATATGCAGGGCTGGTTTCCTTTAGAATGGACTGGTTTGATCTCCTTACAGTCCAAGGGACTCTCAAGAGTCTTATCCAATACTACAGTTCAAAGGCATTAATTCTTTGGCTCTCAGGCTTCCCCAGTGGCTTAGCAGGCAAAGAATCTGCCTGCAATGCAGGAGACACAGTACACACAGGTTCGATTCCTGGAATGGAAAGATCCCCTGGAGAAGGAATTGGCAACCCACTCCAGTATTCTTGCCTGGAAAATCCCATGGACAGAGGAGTCTAGCAGGCTACAGTCCATGGGGTCACAAAGGGTCAGACATGCCTGAGCAACTAGCACGCAAACAGCCTTCTTTATGGTCCAACTCTCACATCCACACATGACCAATGGGAAACCCATAGCTCTGACTATACAGACTTTTGTTAGCAAATAATGTCTTATTTTTTTAACATGATGTCTAAATTTGTCATAGCTTTCCTTCCAAGGGGCAAACGTCTTTTAATTTCATGGTGGCAATCACCCCTCTACAGTGATTTTGGAGCCCCAAAAAATGAACAGAACACAAAAGCCAAGACTAGATGTCAGATACCCTCTCCACAAGTCACAGGCCATGGTACCTGTGCACGACATCCCCAACATGGCATCTCAAGCGTCGTCTTGCTATTGAGACTCGCCTGCAAATATATCCAAAGAACCCTCTCATTTCTCTGAAAAAAGTCTAGTCATGCCCTCCTTCTTCTGGGATTTGGCATGCTACTTGGCCCTTCTGAAGGGAGCTCCCTTCTCTTTCAATTCAAGACTCATTTCCTTCTATTCTGTTTCAAGTCAATATTAAAAAAAAAGCTAGGGTGAAAAAATATAGCAATAAGCAGTAAATCCACCACATTCTTGGTTATTTACTAGGTTATATGTCCATTTCATTGGACACTGCTCATCTAGTTGGTGTCACTCTATATACAACCTGGTTGAGTCCTTCTGGGTAGTCTCTAATCCTGACAAGGTAAGAGAAAGATAAGGTTGCTCTGCCTTCCTGGACAGATCAGGCTTATAATACTTTATGGGCACATCCTTCATAAAAACAGTATTTCTCAGAGACAGTCCAATATGAACCACTTTTAGAAAAACATTTATAGGCAAAGTCTCCTAAAAATATTCATCCAAAAAAAAAATAGGATGAATCTATGAAGTTTATGGCACAGTCTCAAATCTCCCATTTGGATTTTGTAACTCAAGACATCCTCTAGGAATATGGAGGCCCATCCAAGGAAAATCTGCCTTCAATGATACTAAGAAGCTCCCCATAAAAGTTTCCTTTCGGAGCAAAGGCAGGGCCTAAGCCAACATGAGCTTCCACTCATAGATAATGCAACAGTTTGGGAAAATGTCAGGTTGCTAATGACAATATTCAAGAAATTAAAATTCCATCTCTAGGAACAGGAAAGGCATTCTGACAATGTCTAGCAGCAGTTTATCATTGATCCACACACACCTTCATCCATTGTTTTTTAAACATACTAAAAGACAAGACACAAGAAATAGGTATGATATTTTATAACTTTTAGTTTCTGTGTGTTTCTCTTATTTTATACACTTGATATAATATGTATTCACTTAATATACTGTTAAAAATAGAAACGGACACAGTGGATCAGCTTAATCCTCTGTTGATACTTGTAAGAGGCTCAGTAGCGATTATTCTTTCTAGGTTAAATTATATTCTCACTATAAAGTGAAAAATACTGATTTTTTAATATGAAAAAGAGCAACAAAAAATGAGAAGCTTGAAACCTGAGATTATTTATTTTAAATGAAAATATCTAATAATTAGTCAACTACCTATCAGTTTATTTCAGTCAGTCAGTCGTGTCCAACTCTGCGACCCCAGAAACTGCAGCACACAAAGCCTCCCTGTCCATCACCAACTCCCAGGGTCTACTCAAACCCAAATAGAATGGGGAAGACTAGAGATTTCTTCTAGAAAATTAGAGATACCAAGGGAACATTTCATGCAAAGATGGGCTCAACAAAGGACAGAAATGTTATAGACCTAATAGAAGCAGAAGATATTAAGAAGAGGTGGCAACAATACACAGAACAAATATACAAAAAAGATTTTCACAACCCAGATAACCACAATGATGTCATCACTCACCTAGAACCAGACATCCTAGAATGTGAAGTCAAGTGGGCCTAAGGAAGCATCACTATGAATAAAGCTAGTGACAGTGATAGAATTACAGTTGAGCTATTTCAAATCCTCAATGATGCTGTGAAAATTCTGCACTCAATATGTCAGCAAATTTGGAAGACTCAGCAGGGCCACAGGACTGGAAAAGGTCAGTTTTCATTCCTATCCCAAAGAAAGGCAATGCCAAAGAATGTTCAAACTATGACACAAATGCACTCATCACACATGCTAGTAAAGTAATGCTCAAAATTTTCCAAGCCAGGCTTCAACAATACATGAACCATGAACTTCCAGATGTTCAAGCTGGATTTAGAAAACACAGAGGAACCAGAGATTAAACTGCCAACATTCCCTGGATCATAAAAAAAGCAAGAGAGTTCCAGAAAAAACATCTACTTCTGCTTTATTGACTATGTCAAAGCCTTTGACTATGTTGATCATGACAAACTGTGGAAAATTCTTAAAGAGATGGGAATACTAGACCACTTGACCTGCCTCCTGAGAAATCTGTATGCAGGTCAGGAAGCAACAGTTAGAACTGGACATAGAACAACCAACTGGTTCCAAATTGGGAAAGGAGTACATCAAGGCTGTATATTGTCATCCTGCTTATTTAACTTATATGCAGAGTACATCATGAGAAACGCTGGGCTGGATGAAGCACAACTACCTATAATAAGAAATAAAAGTGCCCCAACAGTTTATACAAACCTAGTGATCATTTATTAACTATATTTTGACATGCTGAACATATCTGCTCTGTGCTTTAACTAATGTGACATCAGGAAGATGCAAATTTTTATCCACTTCAGAAACTTGTTTTGAAGAAGGAATTATTTAAATATAGGCTGTAAATAAACTGTTAAAATAACAAGAATATGAATAGGTTCAGCCAGCTGAGCAACAGAAAATGCAATCAGGAATGAGTGACACTGTTTACATGCTTACTCTTGATGATGGGCATTCAACAGAGTTAAATTTAACATGTCATGCAGTTTCTTAGCATGCTAGAGATAAGAGGCACTTTATTTTAAATGAGCTAACTACCTCACAGGGGAAACCACTGTAGAATCCATCTAAAACAGTGTCGTTTAAAATTGTGATGTCATTTTGACACAGGAGACAAGAAAGAATATTCAATGTGGTTCAGGAAACTTTATATTTTAGGGAAAATGTAAGGATCCAATTGTAGCTTCTTTGGTAGCTTATCACATTTTTAAAATTTACATTCCCAAGGGACCAATTATTAAAGTCTGTTGTTCAAGTGTTCACCTTGGGTAAAGAACAAAGCAGGTAGAATGTTACCATAGCAAGCTCCATCTTCAGCATGCGAATTATAGCAAGTAAACTGAGGATGAACTGGTTGAATTGACTGTGGCAAGAGAATAACTGACTGAAGAAATATTTAACACCAACTTTTAAGAATAAAGAAAGTTGAAAAAAATAAGGCCTTGAATTTAAGTGATCTGTTTAGCTCCAATGAACCTATTTATTTCCATAACTTTATCATATAATAGCAACATTTTACTGTAACATAACTGTTTATGAAAAAATAATATGGCTGATTAATCATGGCCATATTACACACAGGCAACCATTCTTCTGGTTTGGGTTCAGTCCCTGACTTAAATGGAAGTCTAGTAACGAATCATATCAACAACTTCTTGTTAGGTCACATCCCCAAACCGAGCTGTGAATTGGCAGGTGGTCTCAGAACTGAGCATCTTAATATATTATTTCATCCTAATATGGCAGAAAGTGAAGAGGAACTAAAAAGCCTCTTGATGAAAATGAAAGAAGAGAGTGAAAAAGTTGGCTTAAAGCTCAACATTCAGAAAATGAAGATCATGACATCTGGTCCCATCACTTCATGGGAAATAGACGGGGAAACAGTGGAAACAGTGTCAGACTTTGTTTTTGGGGGCTCCAAAATCACTGCAGATGGTGACTGCAGCCATGAGATTAAAAGACGCTTACTCCTTGGAAGAAAAGTTATGACCAACCTAGATAGCATATTGAAAAGCAGACATTACTTTGCCAACAAAGTCCATCGAGTCAAGGCTACGGTTTTTCCCGTGGTCATGTATGGATGTGAGAGTTGGACTGTAAAGAAAGCTGAGCACCGAAGAATTGATGCTTTTGAACTGTGGTGTTGGAGAAGACTCTTGAGAGTCCCTTGGACTGCAAGGAGATCCAACCAGTCCATTCTAAGGAGACCAGTCCTGGGTGTTCATTGGAAGGACGGATGCTGAGGCTGAAACTCCAATACTTTGGTCACCTCATGTGAAGAGTTGACTCATTGGAAAAGACCCTGATGCTGGAAGGGATTGGGGACAGGAGGAGAAGGGGATGACAGAGGATGAGATGGCTGGATGGCATCACCGATTCAATACACATGAGTTTGAGTGAACTCTGAAAGTTGGTGATGGACAAGGAGGCCTGGCATGCTGCAATTCATGAGGTTGCAATGAGTCGGACACAACTGAATGACTGAACTGAACTGAATATATATATATTTGGGCTTCCCTGGTGGCTCAGAGGTTAAAGCGTCTGCCTGCAATGCAGGAGACCTGGGTTCGATCCCTGGGTTGGGAAGATCCCCCTGGAGAAGGAAATGGCAACCCACTCCAGTTTTCTTGCCTGGAGAATCCCATGGGTGGAGGAGCCTGGTATGGCTGAGCGACTTCTCTATCACTTTCACTTTCTTTCATATATATTTTATATGTGTTTATATACATATATATGTGTGTATGTTTAATACATATGTGTGTATTTGGCTGTACCATGCAGCTTATGGGATCTTAGTTCCCCAAACAGGGATTGAACCTGGGCCTTCTGCAGTGGAAGCCTGGAGTCCTAACCACTGTACTGTCAGGGATTCCCCATCCTAATATTTTTAGACCCTAAATATATATCAGGCCAAGGACTGTATTTGAGGACTCTATATATAAAGTTAATAGTTTCTAAACACATAACCTGTTAACTTTACAACAATAAAGAGCCCCTCAACAAGTCTGAGTTTGGGGCACTCCTCCTGGATCAGGAAGATCCCCTGGAGAAGGATAGGCTACACACTCCAGTATTCATGGGTTTCCCTGGTGGCCTCAGATGGTACAGAATCCACCTGCAATGCAGGAGACCTCAATTCAATCTCTGGGTTTGGAAGATCCCCTGGAGGAGGGCATGGCAACCCTCTCCAGTATTCTTGCCTGGAGAATCCCCATGGACAGAGGCGCCTGGCAGACTACAGGCCATGGGGTCGCAAAGAGTCAGACAGGCTGAGCAACAGATCAGATGTAGCACTCATCATCAAGGGCAGAACTGAACTGTGCCATCATTACAATATCAGAATCAAAATCATGAAACTGTTTCTAAAATACAGCAATTAGAAATTAGACATATTCTAACTGGGTCACATTGTTGGGCCCTGGGAAAAAAGGTATTGAATATGAATGAAATGAATTGAACTTTCCATTCTAAAATTTAGGACAACTTTAACTGTTAATGTGAATCTTAGTTCACTGTATAGCTTTCATGACAGAAGTCAATTCCTCTATAATCCTTTAATAAATCTACTGGCTGGCATATTGTAGGTGAATTATTAAATAATGACTGAATGAATGTTTAGAGTGCACATATGAAAGAATATCTTGTGTTCATCTGCTGATTTAGATTAAACTTTGTTGTAGCTAAATTATTCTAGTTTACTCAGCTTCCTTCCCTGTGCCTGTCCCAATCCATGTAAATTATCTTATTTCTTTTTCAAAATTCTAGTGTTCTGACTCTTTCAAGAAAGGAAGCAGTATCAAATATTTACATTTTAATATGGAAGTAAGAAAACCCCCACGGTTTTCAATAATAGTACTAAACTGTGAAAGTGAAGGAGTTTTCCCAGCTGAAAGAATTTTTCAACATATACAGTCAGTGCAGGATGAAGGTACAATAGCAGCTGAGGAGAATTCCAGGAGAGAATCAACAGGATATTTCTCCCTCCTACTTACCTGCTTCCACAGAAGGACATCATTTTTTAAACAACCAGTACTGCTTGTATGCTAAAATTTAGGTAGCAGTTCAGTTCAGTTCAGTCTCTCAGTCATATCCGACTCTGCAACCCCATGAATCGCAGCACGCCAGGCCTCCTTATCCATCACCATCTCCGGGAGTTCATTCAGACTCACGTTCATCGAGTCCGTGATGCCATCCAGCCATCTCATCCTCGGTCGTCCCCTTCTCCTCCTGCTCCCAATCCCTCCCAGCATCAGAGTCTTTTCCAATGAGTCAACTCTTCACATGAGGTGGCCAAAGTACTGGAGTTTCAGCTTTAGCATCATTCCTTCCAAACAACACCCAGGACTGATTTCCTTTAGAATGGGTTGGTTGGATCTCCTTGCAGTCCAGGGGACTCTCAAGAGTCTTCTCCAACACCACAGTTCAAAAGCATCAGTTCTTCAGCACTCAGCTTTCTTCACAGTCCAACTCTCACATCCATACATGACCACTGGAAAAACCATAGCCTTGACTTGACAGAACTTTGTTGGCAAAGTAATGTCTCTGCTTTTCAATATGCTATCTAGATTGACCATAACTTTCCTTCCAAGGAGTAAGCATCTTTTAATTTCATATTATAATTATATGTAACATATATAATTTCATATCCACTTCTTTTATTTGAGACCTTGGGCAGAGGTCTTGAAGATACTTTGTCCTACTCCGAGTACCCAATACTTTTCTCCTCCACGCTCTCCTGCCTCAAACTCCCCTAGACAAAAAACTTCCAGAGCCTTTTGTTCTGTGCTCTGTCAACAAAGAGATGCCCCTCACACTGTGCTGATCCAGCTGACCCTGAATGGGTGCATGGATGCTGTGTGCTCTTCCCTGTGGGGAGACGGAACAAAGGCAATTGGCCTTTTCTCCAGTTTCAGCCTTCTACTTAGACCATGGCAGTAAGTGATAGAGCACTCAACTCCTTAAGCTTTTTGCTTGTTGCTTTAATGGCTCTTCTCACTTCAAAACTCAGCTGTGGCCACAGGACTGGAAAAGGTCAGTTTTCATTCCAATCCCAAAGAGAGGCAATGCCAAAGCATGTTCAAAGTACTGTATAATTTCACTCAGTTCACATGCTACCAAGGTAACGTTCAAAATACTTCAAGCTAGGCTTCACCAGTATGTGAACACGAGAACTTTCAAACGTACAAGCTGAAATTAGAAAAGGCAGAGAAACCAGAAGGCAAATTACCAACATCTGTGGGATCATAGAAAAAGCAAGGGAATTAAAAAAAAAAAAAATCTGCTTCTGCTTCATTGACTACACTAAAGCCTCTGACTCTGTGGATCACAACAAACTATGGGAACTTTTTAAAGTGATGGGAATACCAGACCACCTTACCTGTCCTGAGAAATCTGCATGCAGGTCAAGAAGCAATAGTTAGAACCAGACAAGGAACAATGAATTGGTTCATTATTGGGAAAGGAGTACATCAAGGCTATGTAGTGTCACTCTGTGTATTTAACTTGTGAAATACCAGACTGGATAAATCACAAACTAGAATTAAGATTTCCAGGAGAAATATCAACAACCACAGATAAGCAGATACTCTAATGGTATCTCTGTTTGTTTCCAAGGCAAACCATTCACTATCACAGTAATCCAAGTCTATGCCCCAACCAGTAACACTGAAGAAGCTGAAGTTGAACGGTTTTATGGAGACCTACAAGACCTTTTAGAACTAACACCCAAAAAAGATGTCCTTTTCATTATAGGAGACTGGAATGCAAAAGTAGGAAGTCAAGAAACACCTGGAGTAACAGGCAAATTTGGCCTTGGAATGCAGAAAGAAGCAGGGAAAAGACTAATAGAGTTTTGCCAAGACAATGCACTGGTCATAGCAAACACCCTCTTCCAACAACACAAGAGAAGACTCTACACATGGACATCACCAGATGGTCAACACCAAAATCAGACTGATTATATTCTTTGCAGCCAAAGATGGAGAAGCTCTATACAGTCAACAAAAACAAGACCAGGAGCTGACTGTGGCTCAGATCATGAACTCCTTATTACCAAATTCAGACTCAAATTGAAGAAAGTAGGGAAAACCGCTAGACCATTCAGGTAT